>CM062572.1:34471837-34969337 GCA_031468815.1 Morus bassanus | reverse complement strand
ATTACATCAGTTGTCAGCAGATCCAAGAGTATGTCATTTAAATATTAACTATCATATAAAAATGGCAGCTTGATTGTTTGGAAGCAGTACTCTGGTGCTGGTTATTGCCATATTTCCTTAATGCATTAGGCAGCAGTCACAAAATGCATTGCCTTTCTTATATACCTGCTACTACAAAATCAGAAGCAGATAAGTTCTTTGTATATCTTCCCTCTTAGATTTAATTTTTATTTATTTCTGAACTGCAGATATCGTTGATCTGAATTGCAAAAATGCATTAGTATAATATAAACAAAGATATGCTCACTAGAGTCAGAAATTATATGCATCATCCCTAAATCAATGGGAAAATATATACAAAGAACCAGTAACAGATATATTACTTAGTGCTTGAAATATTTTTATGACAGTTCCCATATAATATGGGTGCGATACATCACGAATCGGGTTGTTTACCTAAATTCTTTATGTAAAGAGCATTCTATTCTCAGTACGTTAAGACTTGTCTTTTCCAGAAATGATAAGAAGCTACACATTACCACTAATATGAAATAAATCCTTTATTCTATGCTAACTGTATGATCAGGATATGTGGACACTTCACAGACCATTAAAACCTCCTAGTAATTGATAGGTAATCGCTCATTTGCTGGCTGCAGCAATGTGCATGAGAGAGAAACCATTCCTTCTCACTAATGTAACATGTAGAACTTGCTGCTATTGCAACACTTAATGTTCGTAGTGCCATATCATTTTTAATGCAAACACTCATTTTCTGCCTCCTTCTTACATTTTCTATTGAAATGCAACACAAAAGAGCATACATTTCATTCTATCCCTTTGAGGGTTGCATAAGCAGTTCCAAGGAGTATCAGCTATTGTATTGTTACTATTATTGTAAATAAATATTTTACAATTTAAGGGGTAGATATTTCATCAATTTTTTTTCTAGGAGGCTCACTGCCACTCTTTCAAACTTTTTACATCTTCTTTAAGGTAGTGCTTTAGAAAGCAGTTTTTAATGCAAATAACACCTTGCATCCCAAGGCAGATTCATATTCTAGTTAATAAACAGCATCAACAAATTTGTCAAGACTAAGGGCAACCGTACTGAACTTTTCACACAGCAGCTTTTCTAGGAAATGGCTATACTGAGGAATTTATTCTGCTTAATTGCTTTATATTAAGCAGATTTCATTAGCCATCCTCTAATCTGTATGAGCAGAAATAAACAGGGTCAGGAAAACGAACTGGTTTAACCCTTCCTATTATTTAAAAAAAAAAATCTCAGATGGGTTTTGTTATTAAAAACAAGGAATCAAATAAAAGTAAAACTGATGCAACTCCATTTAATCAATGTGTGAATTTTTAGTAAGTTTGTGCATTAAAGACCTATGGTCTGTCTGAAATTTCCAGCAAAATACAAATTCAGAGTTTCTTATACATTTGCCTTGAAGTTAAGAGACTAATTACATTAACTGATTTATTAATAAATGGGCTTTTTGTCTAATTATTGTAAGTACTAACAGACTGGGGAACCATTTTAAATGTCTAATGTGCCTTGAAACCATTTTTTTAGGTTAATTACATTTCTCACTAAAGTCACTATAGATATGCCCCTTAGGTTTTACACTGGAAGATTAAAGAAAAAAGTAAAGATGATTACCTCATTGGCCAGCTCCAGTAATACAGGGGCAGCTGCATTTTTCATCACCCCATTCAGGTACCTAGACAAGACAAAGCCAAGTAATTCTGCAGTGCCAAGAAAAGGCCAGTTTATACATGTCAGTATCCCTCATGAATCTTCCATTCAGGGGAAAACACCCCAGTACGGAGTATTTAATGGGAAATCTTTTAAGAAATAAGTATTTTAAACAATCACTAACTCTCCAGGGTTGTCTCCTATTCACCTGCAAGATATATCAATCTCAATTAAGTCACTGGTAAAAAACACAATAAATCAAGAAATTAAAATTTTTTTGGCTTAATGACATATAAATAAATTATATCTGTACTACTTAAAGATGCATCACAGACAAATAAACCTCTATTAATCACAGTAAACATTCTGGATTCTACATGACCTTCAACTATGATGGCACACTGTATATCTCATTCAATTCACTAAAATTCACAAAAAACATAAACTCTCATATTTAATCCAGATTTTATCAACTGGGCAGTAGTTTAAATACTAAAGGCTTACTTCAGTGAAATCACAGCCTAACAATTAAATTAATGTTCTAAACAGAAAATAAAAGAAGAAATATTTAGGATCCAATAAAGGGTGATAGAAAGTCATCATCCTATCAATGGCAAAGGCTTAACATTTCCGGTTAGGGATATCAGACCAATAGGGATACACAGTGATGTTTCTGACCATTGCATCACACAGTATCACCTTCCTCAACTCTGTTACTTTCACTGTTTGATGTTTACATTTCAATAATCCTAAAACCTGTTCTCAGGAGTTGATGGCAAGAAGCTATATTATTGGAAGCCACTTTGTGCTTTCCAGCCATGTGAAAAAGAACAATAGTTACCAACATTTGAACCTGCTCATTTATCCTATCTGTATTCGTATAGCACATCATTACTGACATCATTAGAAGGCCACAGCCTTTCCAGCTCTATCATTATCTACCCATCAGAAGTAACTCTTCTGCTCATTAGTTACAGACATTAAAATTCTTTATTATTTTACCTTTCTGTGGAATGGGTGTAACACCTTAACACCTCTTCACAGAGGATTAGAGGCCTTTTTGTTTGCAAGTTGTTCTGAGGCTTAATGAATAAAGGAAATGATAAAAACTTTTTGCTCTAACCTGTTTCAATTCTGCATAAAAAACCACAAAACACAATGCCTCCTGTATAGTTAAACATTGAAAACTCTTAACAGAAGAAAAAAAAGGAGAGATCATAAACAAAATACCTAACCAGGAAGATTTACTTGAGATAAATGTTCTAAAACATGCATCTAGTTGATCGAACAGCAAAGCTACAGCTGACAATGCAGTAATTTTCTGTCAGATATTTCTAATGCTACTGACAATTCCATTATGGACTAACAGGTCTCACATGTTGATGGCAACACTGTTCTGAAAACCTTGCTGATCCTTCTTGTAATTTGCCTTCATGTGTGCCTAAATTTAAGACTAGTAAATCTCAGCAGAGCAGCAGAAACTACTGCACTCAACTGTACTTCTACTTGCTTCCAACAGGGACCACTGGAAATTACTACCTTCAAAAACTGGTAGTTTCTGACCTAGGAAAGCAATAGGACCACAATTATTTGCTTGTATGTGGGTGGGAATAGGAAGGAGCATACCACACAGACCAGCGTTTACAGCAGTAAGATGAATACTACAAAAGAGTAGAGGAGATGTTTGTCATGTTTATGCTTGAAGCATTTCAAACTGGCTTCTGACTCAAGTAGTCTGCCCCTGTAGCTTACAAAACATACTACACAGTAAATCTACTGAAACAGGATTGAGATGAGTTTTCTAACTATTAACCAGAACATCTCTGATTTTAAAACATGTGCATTTTATTCGGCCATGTTAATACATTTGCAATATGAAATACCCAGAAACAGCATAAAGAATGATTTTCCCTACCACCACCATATAGCTTCATACATAATGCATTAGTTATGTAGTGCTATCATACTTCAGACAGTACAGAAGGGGACAGGAGACCAAATCCTCCCACCTGATGTGAGCCAAACTTAATCATACCTACAACCTTACTGACACCAGTACAACTGCTGCTTTGCATAAAGCAAAATTTGGTCCCATGTTTCAGATTTAAGTTGTTGGAACTAGTAACACAATCATCAAAGAAGTGATTTAAATGATTTACATGTTTTTTAAGAAAAGGGTTATTTACACAGCAGTTACAATTAACATAGGGCACTTCACTGAAACTGTGCTAGTGAAAAGTAATTAAAAATAGTATTGTATATACATGGTTTAAGACAACAAAAATTTAAGCCAATATTTTTCCTAAACAAGAATCAACACTAGGAAAAGCGCAATATGATCCAGTGCAAATTTTTACAAAACACTACAACTACTAAAAAAAGAATATCAAACACCCAAACCAGCACAATTCACACTAGATATTCTAAACTAGTGTCTGATATAATCAGGCTGTGCTTGTTTTAAATATATGATTCTGCAGAAGCACAGTTAATTGTTTACAAATGAAGGCTTTTTGTTTATTTTCCTGATTCATACAGATTAATATTAAGCATAAAAATCAGACATCTATAATCACAAGTATGAACTCACTTGCCATGCAAGCTCCTCAGATATGTCAGTCTACAAAATAATATTTTAATTGGGTATCTTTACCAGTTATCAGTATGCCCCAATTGTGTCATTGCAATATTTTTAGTAAAGCCTATAGAAGTAACAGTCAAACTATAAGGTGTAGCAAATACAATTTATTAGGTTAAGATGCAAACAATTTTAAAATATTGTAAAATGACATAAAGGTTTTCATCCTCCCTTAACAGCTATTTCTGACACTTCTGTTGATAAAACAGAAGTGATCTAAAAATTAGTGCTTTAACTGGCAATACATAAATTTAATATGTAACTTTTTGTAATGTAACACAAATGTTGTCTTAAAAGTACAAGCAACTGTAACAGAACAAGCTCCCTTGCTGTAAGGAAGTTATCATCAATATTAGTCTTGACACAGAAATCCTGTCATTATGAACTATAGGCAATATATAATAAATGCTATCACATACACTGTAAAAAAAAGCCTTTCTTAATTAGACTGACCAAAAGCTGAAAAATTTCTGCATTCTAACTGAAAATAATTTTAGGTGAACCGTTCTGTATTCCTCATCTCAAATATTTTTTTTTTTTACAGAAAATTAGCTTCATCAGCCAATAAGCTAATTTACTCATAATTGCCATAACGATTAGTAGTTACGATGATACTCTTAACTGGGTGGGGAGGTCATACCTTTGGTAGTAAGTTTCAATAGCTTCAGCAGTGTGATGCTTGGCATGTGTTCTTTTGATTTGTTTCTAGAAAAACAAAAAAACAAACAGAGTCTTACAAATGTGTCATAGATCAAAACACAGAAATCATGACTGCCCAAACACATGTTTCTTGGCTACACTTTGATATATAAACTGAACTATGTTTTTAGATTCTGTACAGAAATGACATTCAATCTACCTATTGAATTGAACGTCTTCAGACTGTACTGCAATGTACCATATATGTAAAAGCCAATAAGGTCACAATAATTGAATCTAAATAAGTTTACTGAAGGCTGCAGAGGGCAAAGAAAAACTTGTTCTCTCTTTCAACCTTTGTATTAATTTTCCCTCAATTCAATTCCATCTAAGTCTGGTGCACTCTAGTTTTACAATGCAATTGGCATTTTTAACCAGGAAGAACATTGCTTAAAAACAACTTATTTGAAAAACTACAAAGAGTAATTCCATAGAGACTTGCCACTTGACTGACACCTGTCATCTCATGATAAATGACTCCATTTTCTGCCTCTCTTGCCTTCTGCCACTCCGGCAATGGTCATTTATCATCATCTCTGTCAGCAATGGAAAGCAGCACTGACAGTGCAAGTCAGCAAACATTTAGCACATGGAACCACGCAACACAGGGAAATTATTATTGTCAGAATAATAATGGTTTAGCATAATTTATTACAGGTCCACCAAATAAGCAAAGGCTAGATGTTATTAGACAGATGGATGGGTAGGCTTGGCAGCCATCCACTGAGACTCAGGCGGTGCTTGATGTGGAAAAGGGAACATCCTCCAAACCAATCAGAAAGCTGGCAGTTCAATTACAAAGAAATAAAGGGACATTCATCATTCAATTAGGCACCTGTCAACCCTCACAAAGGAGAAAACTTCTAACCTGGTACTCCTGGGAGAAGATGCTCAGCAGAGTGGACTGCGATTGACTGGAACAAATAAAAGAAGGACAAAGTTAATTACTGGAGTGCACTGCAAAGAAACAAAAGAGAAGGGAGCTTCAAAGGTAGGCCTGCTGCCCTGTAATCTAACAGAACATGAAAACAAGTGTGGAAAAGTTGTTCCAGATGAACACCTCAGACAAAGGCTTCCTGCTGCTAGGTCAAGAAGAGAGCGTACAAGGGAGGGGAGGAAAAATATAGCAAGAGTTTCAAAGCAAATGAGCATATTGTTTGGGTGATTCCTTTTTCAGTTCAGAACCCACAAAGTCCTATCAGAAGCAGGTAGCTGAATTAAAAGGGAACAGGCAAAAAGGAAAACAAAGCAAAATTTCCATTAATAATTGATGGAGTTAAATTCCATCAGCAGTTGGGAACATGCCGCTTGCTCATTGGCAACATATTGAAATTCATTTTGTTAGCAGCAAGGGAACCTCTTCAGTAGCTGTCTCATATTCAGGTTAAAAACTTCCCCCTCTGTCAGAAGTAGCATATGGGACCACTGGAACATTCCCACTGAAACTGATGTGCTTTGAAAATAGAAACTTTCACAGCAGGAAGCTAAGATTCCCCGGAGTCGGTCATTTCCAAAAGCTGCCATAAGCTTCATTCATCTAAGGCTCCACTCAATGTCAAACACCTGGCAATGAAGCAACCTGGAAAGCATTCTTCCCAAGTGGGAATTTTTCTTTCTGAATTGTTAACATTTAGAAATGGGACAAGATTTTTTTCCCTCTGAAAGGCAATCAATACCACACTGCTACTGTTTTCAATTGTCCTCTGTGGATATATCTACCTCATCACATCCTGAATACAATTAATTACTCCTGATATATTTTCCTACTACATGCAACTTGAACAAATTATAGTCTCAATAAATCGAGTTTTATGGTACAGCAAAGCATTATGAATAATTAACATTTTTCCTTTCGTGAACTTACCTACTAAGGCATAGCATAGGTAGTTCAAAGATTCAGCAATGTCTAAAGTCTTCCTCTTCTGCCAGATTTCTTGTATGTGTATTTAACACCTGTATCACATCATATGTACATTAAATGTAAATGTTCTCTCCACACTTAAATGGCCCTTCTCCTTGCAATTTTCACAACCTCAGAATGACTAATTTAAGATAAGGAAGTCTTACTCCCATTTTCAAAAGGGAAAACCGAGGCACAGAATGACTGTGGTTTGTTCAGGTTTAAACAGACGGTATGTCTATGCAGCACAATGTAAAACGTTACCTCTAAACCAACCAGCTGAAGCATCAGCAGCAAAGCAAGTGGAGATTACCAGCTTGTTTTATCCATATCTGTGCTTCCAGCACCTTTGCCATAACACTGTATTTTGGGCTTGTCTGCCCAGCGCAACATCTGTGTGACAGCAGTAAGCTGAGCCTTGATCTCTGTTATTTTACCCATAAAAATGTTCACCCTGAATACTCACTGACTGAATGTTAAAATGGTAGAAAAATTACAGCAACATAAACTAATATACAGATTTATGAAATTACTGGATTACAGAAAAATGAGTTACAATATAGTCAAGAATTTAAATATTCTTAAATATACATCATTTAACACAGAGGCCAGGAAATACGTACCACAATGCCTCCCCAAAAGGTGCACCATCCAATTATGGCAACCTTCAACATGCACATGTAATCATTAGAAGGTGAACAAAGGAAAGAAATTAAGATTATGTATTAACACAGGCTATATACATATGCAAAGTTAAGGTATTCCAAGTTGATTTATTTAAAAAAAAAACAAACCTGCAGGCTATAAATAAGTTGGATACATATGGCCCCCTAATGGCTCTCCATGTAACTATTATTATCTGGCAGATTTACATGGTTGTAATGGTAGAACTGAATTTAGAGAAAAGATGTGTAAAAAATCAAAACAAAACAGGACAGCATTTAACTGGATTTCTGGTTTGAGTTCTCTCCCACTGACGTACCAATTTTTTTATTTTTCAGCTATTCCCAGTGTGATTACTGTACTTATTGCACCATTACCCTATTATACCCGCTGACATACCAAAAAGAATTAAGACCATTATCCCTCTCTTCACACTCCTGACTCCTGTCCATTTTACTTGTTCCCTTGTGTCCTTGGATTTTGCCCTTCTACTTTACCTTAGTCCAACACTCCTCTCCTATGCTTCCAACTGTTCAGATCATTTAGAACTTACCACGAACACTAAAAAATTCAGTCTAGTAACTGAACAAGTTGGATATATACTGCATTGCAGCACAAAAACATTACGACTGTGACAAAGAGAATTATATCAGTAGTATCATTCAAAGAATTTCAAGCCTTACTACCAGAAGATCCTTCTCCTTCCCCAGAGAAGTGATGTATATCTTCACATGGCTGCTTCCATGTTTCTTCTGGTTAACGTAGTTCCCCTCCTAAGCACTAAAACCACTTATCTGCCACTCAGTGTTTCCTTGCCACAATTCCATTGCCACAACTTCCTGGCAAAATGAAATAGCTCCTCAAAACATGGCTGGAGCATCTATTGCAAGATGCCATTGACAGAAAACTGAAACATCATGGTTTTGGAAAGTGCTGAAAAAGACAGTACCGTGTACTTGGAGAGGGAACAGAAGTCATGAACATGCATTTGCATTGCAAGACAGCATGATCACAACTGCTGATACTGACAGCAGGGAAACTGCCATGTAAGTCATCATTGCTTCTACAGGAACAGCCAAATTCCTAGGGCTCCATCCGTCCTCTTACGGCTTCTATACAGGATTTCAAAGCAGCAAATGAGCTGACAAATTAATAGAGCTGAGATATCCAGGAAAACAAACATAACACTGAAAATATCTTCTATTCAAAATAACATTTCAGTGCTGCATTATTGCCTCTTACAGAATAAACTTTATAGTAAGCCTCATGGCTTACTGGGAGGCTAGGGACACAGACATCTTTGTGTTGAGCAAGCTCTTTTGTCGAGAACCAGCTGTAGAGCCAAGGTACAGATTTGCTGATTTTCTGAAACAAAATAACAGAAAACCCCAAACTCATAATTCCAAGTACCACCTAGTCTAAATAATTAATAAATGAACTGTTATCCATCCTGTAGAACTAAATCTATTTTCCAGGAATACAAGCAAACTTTCCTCTTAAGTTCTGTAGCAGCCACCACTTTTATGGAAACTCTTTCTTGTGCAATTCCAGATGGTAATGGATGTAACTCCCAGAGCTCTGTTCAGAGCAACCAGCCTCACTCTTCAAATATCCTCTTTTTCTTGTACATCAGCATCCATAATGAATCAATTTACCTTTTGTTACTCTGTGTTGACGTTGGTGGCATACTTCTCTCTGAATGCCTGATACACTTTGTGCTTTTGTCAATACATAACTGGATTTAGGCAGAAGACTGTGAAATCTAAAATCTGCTACAAAACGCCCATTTTTTTTTTTAAAAGAAAACAACTTTTATTTTAAAAAAGTGAAATGTCATTTCTAGGTTCCAAATTATATCAAGATATAAAAATTTTCTTATAATTAAAAATAGTATTACAGATATCAAAGTCCATCCACATTTAGAATGGGATGCCCAAGTTAGACCAGAACAAGAGAGAAGATAAATTATCTCTAAGAACTTAGAGATCAGCCAAGCTAAAAAGACAACTGCAAGTCTGCTGCTGGAAAAAACATGCCTTTTGGTCATTTAATATGTAAGAATAAAATTTAGACCATTCTCTTCTAATGAATCCCAGAATTTGGTAGAGGAGGAATGCTATCATCTCTGGAGAGTATTTCAGAAGTGTTTTGTTTTGCAATGAGTATTCATATATAAACTAGTAACAGGTAATGTGCTGATGCAGATCAGTGCTTCATAACTAGAGTTGATATAAAACTCTGTCCAAGAAGCAGCTAGTAAGGACGAAAAGAGTTTAACTGGATCAGATCATCTTCTCAACAAAGCAGGCTTGCAGATCTAGCCAAGATCTGGGGTGCTGTCCAACTTAATATTTTCTATTTACTAGAGGAGAAAATCCAAACATGACAACCTCTGCAAATATTGCATTATCAGCCCTTGCAAATAATTAATTCTTTAGGGATAAGATAAAACTTACACTTTTCTACTTTATTTTCTGAGATTACTGAAAACATAAAAGTTTCGGTACAAAACCAAGTTTCCACTTGTTTCATCTATTCATTTTGAAATTAGTTTCCTTTCCCTCATCTTTAACTCCACACTTTTTGCCTAAAATAGAAAGACTAAAAATTCAGCTTTACATTTCATGTATTTTACCACGGAACAAAAGAAGAGTATCTGGAGAGATCTGTTAAAAAAAAGAAAAAAAATCAAGAGTAAATATGAACTGCAGTATTTAATCCAGTAACTATTCACCCAAGTGGAGACAAGCAGGGGGAAAGCAAAGTCCATCATGAGACAAATATATGTTATATATATATAGAATAGTCTTGATTTTCTTTTTAAACAAATGAAATCTACAAAGAACATTGCTTCATTGTTTCCCTTTCACAAAATGGAACATTCCACCTATTAATATGATAAATATTTTGGTTAAAAAACTGAGTGTGGGGGCAGGACCTGTGTTTCCAAAATTCAGAAGCTGCTACCTGTGAAATCCCAGAGCAGCAGTGTCAAACCTTCTCTTGGCAGTGCATACAACACTGCACTTAGCTATTGTAGAAATTCAGGTAGGGGGAGAAATTGTCTTTCCTTCCACAGTCTCCAGCGTGAGTATGCAGTGCTAGTCATATCACTTCATGAAATGTTCTGAAGCAGACAGCAAGAATCTCTCATTTCTAATAACTGGAAAAGAACTTCCCCTTTCCACGTATAATAAGTTTTAAAATATTTTTACTAAAGCAGTATTGAGCTTTAAAATAAAAGTAATACATACAACTTAGGGCTAGAATTGTGTGGTGCTGCTATGCTGGATTAAGAATCTATGTGCGGAAAGAAATATATATATATATATATATATATATGACGAATTTAAATGACTGGGGGTGGAAGGGGAATCCTCCTCACAGCTATCCTGAAATTCCGGAATGTGTGCCTAAAATATATTTTTCCTGTTACGTTATCAAAGACATGAAAGAAATCCAAGCAGCCTTTCAATTCTCATCTTCTGTACTACAAACACTTTGGAACAGGGACTGCTAAAGAAAGCAATGTTTCTATACTGCTTATCACGTGCTAACCAGTCTGCTCTTATTTCTAAAAACTCTGTCAGTAATGGATTTCAAATAGATCTAGCAGGATCAGTTCAAATGTGTAATGCATGCACAGATGCATAAAGCCTCCGTGGCTTCCCAGAACTGCAGGATGTAGGCTAACAAGCACCACAATTATACCTGTAAATCAACGAAACCCAGTCTGATGGTGAACTTCCCACCTGAGAGGAGGTGACAACTAGTGGATTCTCAGAATTTCTTCTACATGTCAGGATCGTCAGATGGGAAAAAGGCTTCTTAGCAGTCTGAATGGTTCCACATCTGGATCCAGGAAGGCTCAGGAATAACAAAGCCCTACCAAAGCCTGAGAACTGCTAGGCTTACATGCATCCAAGCACTAAAGAACATAGAACAAGGGAGGAAGACTCACTGACCTCTAGAATAGCTATGGTTTTAACCTCTCTTCACTGCAGCTTTTAATATTAAAATCTCTCCTAAAGTTTTAATATGCTTGTGGTCACTTCTCTGAATGAAAATTCTCAAAAAGCAGACTGTTGTCTCTGTACACATTCGTACTATATCATTCACAAATCTAACATTGATTTATCGCAAGTCAGTGAATTACCAATTTAAGCTAAATCAATATACGTGTCTATATATGTGTGTGTGTCAATATATGCGTTTAAATCAATAGATGAGTGTGAATTGGAGTAACTAAGTGACATAGAAGTACCTAAGTCTCTAGTTACAACACAGTAACTTCTGTAAAGTGGCTATCTTCCAATGTTACAGCTTTCCAGCTACACCAGTTCAAGTCTGGGATACAGAACCAGTTTTATTATGTCTGCACAAGACATCTTTCATACAATGAGATGTTATCAGTAGCTACTACTTTGGGAACTACAAAGCCAATACAGTGCTGTTGGGGAAATGCTCCCATTATAAATATATTAAAACTATAAAAATTCAGTAAACATATATATACGACAAGAAGTACCTGCTGATATGCTCATTTCAGACTTCATAACATCACATTTGAAATCAAGATAAAATCCAAGCTCATCTGGACAACTATAGCACTAATCAATTTTGAAATTCTCCGATATCCAGTTCAATAAACTGTACAACAGCTCAACTCAAAAGGTTTAAATACGAATCACTTACTAAAAATTGTCTTTGCATCAGAGTCGATTTCATACCTCTGGTACGATCAAAAATAAAAACTAAAAGTAAAGAGTCTGAGGAAAAAGACATCCTACATTGCAGGCTTACACCATCCAATGATAATAAAAAGGTTAAATGCAGGCATGTGCATGCAACTTTGCTGCCTATAGCCAGGGTTATGGGAATAACTCTATGACAAAGCTCCGAGAAGGCTACTTGAGAAGAGTCATCACTTCTATGACCTTGACACTGGTTGGTCCCACAACTTCTATACAATTTAGTGATGTGCAAGAACAGATGATGGTGCAATACATAGAAATGGCAGCATTTAAAATTCATAGTAGCATAAGGCCATTACTTTTCCCACTGGGCCACTTGAACTTTAATAATGTCTGACCTAGTTGGCCAGTAAGTTCTAGCAGCAGACAGAGGAAAATTGCCAGTATTAGATACTGTTTGAATGATTTTTCATTTAGAAAGACTCAGAAGTTCCTTTAAGAACAGGGCACCAATTCTTCCTGTAGACACCTCATTTCTTGGTGTCTGTTGTAACAGCCAATATATTTTAAAACAACTGCAGACTATGAACAATCTGTATCACACATGAAAAATATAAAATGCAGAGGTAAATACAAATTATCAATACAGGCAATGATCACAAAGTAACACTAGCTCTTCGCAGAGACAAATTCCACCTTCTTTCACTCATGCCACAAAAATCTAACTTTCAACAGCAGTAATACAAGTGTAACTCAAAATATGCCATATTCAAATCGTTACAAAGTACTTCTGATCAAGCCTCCAAAATGAAAAGAGAAGTCAGAATAAAGACGCAATTTTTCCATTCATATATATATATGCTTATGATGAGAAGACCAACATAATGCTTTAACAGTGGATAAACATTGGCAGATATTATGGTTAAAAATGGAACTCTGAAAACACAGGAACAGATGAGTGGCATTTCCAAGTGAAAAGAAACTACTTTTTGGTCTTATTATCTTAGTAAGCAAAATAGGTAGTAATTTGCTTGAGATATTGTTCCGATATTTTTTATTTCCAGAGTTAAACAGCACAGTGCTTGCTGCATGAATGTTTGAAACCTACTTAAATGCCAAACCCAAACAGAGGCCTTTGTAAGTAAATACTCCTTCACTAATGTTTCAAGTAAAGTCTCTTCTATAAAACCACAAAACTATTCTGTAAGGTTCAATTTTCAAGCTGAAAAATATTTTCAGATGCAACACAGAACCAAAATATATTCACAACACAGGTTTAAAAAAATACAATGTCAGAGCTAAAACATGAAATTAAAACTCTCAAATATTCTGATATCAGGCTTCAATGACTATTGAATCTTTTCACCTTACACACACAAAAACTTCCCTGGCACCCTTTGATCATCTAGTCAGGGAGTCCATTGATAAAAAGAAACTGATAGGAGTCAAATAGGGTTTGCCTCCCACATACACCTGATAATCATAGTAGTTGGCCTCCACTTCTCCATCTCCTGGTATTCTCTAAAATTCTCCTTTTAACTCTACGAGTAAAATTCCTCAGAAAATTAAATTAAAAAAAGCAAAGCTTGAGACTAACATAAGCTGATGATTTGCTACGTCCTTGTCCTCAACTACTCCAAGTTACTTAGCAAGAAGAAAAGTTTCTTAATATCCAGGAGAGAATCAGTGAACACATCCCAAAGCAGAGGCATAGAGCAGCACACCAGAGACTGAGGAGAAAAAAAGCAAAACCTCTGCAAATTCCTTGTTTGCAGTTAACTGTATATCATCCACACTTTATTTCAATTTACTTCAGTTAAGAAAACATGTCTGCAAGTTTGAACTCTTTCTCTTACTACCACAATCTAAAAGTTGAGCCATTAGACAAAAACACACAAAGTTGTAGTTATCTGATTATGGTTGTGCAAAGAAAGATGTTCCTAGGCTGAAAGAGCAAAGGACCTCAACAAGCAGTTAAGGCAAAGAAGCTAAAATTTAAACCAGGGACTTATCCCTTACCTTTCCCATCTGCCCTCTTGATAGGGCCAAGGTCCACACACTGAAAAAACATTCACTTAGTAGGTTATTACTGGAAAGAAATATTTGATATATTCATTTTGTGTTCATCTTCCTCATTTTGTTTGGATAACTCTATCATGCTACTTCCTTTTCCCCCCAGGAAAAGAATCGGATTATAGAATACCTTGTCAAGAGAAGTTTTTCAGACTCCAATCTTAAATTTCCTGATTGTGGAGAAAGGTGAAAATTTTTCTACTTTATACCTTTTTTCTTCAAACCTATATTGTCCTATATAAACTAGATATTTAATTTAATTTCAGAAAACTACTTTTATAAGTGAATGGCAATTTGAAGCTAATTAGACTGTTCATTTTACGTTAAAAAATTAGCCTGTATGTAAAAAGCATATCTGTGCCAATTTGAAACTAAATAAATCCCCAAACACCCTTAAACAATTTGCTCCTAAAAATATATAATCAAATTTAGAAAACTATAAATTATATTTAAATTTATTATTTACAAGCAATTAATTATGAAGACAGCCAGGTGGCTTTCATTACATAAATTACTGTTAATGACACTTGCCTCATGCTGCTACTGTATTTAGCATTTGCATGCATCACATGTCAAGCACACACACTGTTGCATAGCTATCTCCAGGGTAAAAAGTGAACTCCTTAAGTCAAAAAAGCTTCCAGTAATCCACTCAAAATTGTTAATTCCTTAAACAAGTCAGGTTCTTATTAATGTTTCCCATACAGGATATAATTTAAAGAATTTTAGCTCTATCAAACATAGATGATACAGAAGAATAGTTTTAAGTAAATTACAATTTTGGGAATGATACAGATTTAAGGCAAGAAATGAATACATTCATAGCTAGTCCCCTTGAAATTTTCACTCTTAAGCCCTAAACAGTGTTTATCATTCAACAGTTTATAATTTTGAAGCTACTTATAATTAGAAAACAAAAGAAAAAAAGGAGAATCATTTTTGTCTATCTACCTAGCTGACAGTACAGTACTTTGCCTTGTATCTGTAAGTTATTGTACCATATATGTAGATATTTACAAAGTCTACTTTCAGCCCCAGGGGTATAGCTTACTGTGCCGTAGAGGGAATAAACTAATTCAATTCCACTACTTCTCATTGGAAAGATGGCAGAAACACACTAAAGAGGAAACCCAGCTGTTCCTTTTCACTAGTGGTCTTCCAGCATTCTTTTTTAAAAAGCTGTCTACCTACAACTGGCAGGCAATACAAAGGGAACATCTGACAAGAGGTGATCACAATATTACATTATTCTCCCCTAAAACTTCTCTAACCTTCTTTCCACTCCTACCAACAGGATTCTCCGGAATTTCCTTTCCTCCTCTTTCCAGAGGATTTATTTTTTGGTGGTCTTTGCACTGCTCTGAAAATCCATACGACGACTACATGCCTTGCTTCCTGCAATGGTGCAGAAAAGGTTGGGTTTCCAGCAGAACTCTTATTCCAGGCACTAACTGAACAGAATCATCTCTGATGTAAACAGTCAATAGGTTCACCATATGGCATCACCTTCATTAAACACCAAAATTTGACCAGTCTGGGTAGAATGGGCCCGGAGGCCTTGGTAAATAAATGTGGAAGCCAAGGAAGAAGGAAAACTAGTTCAACATCAAACATTTGTTCTACGTTAAAATAAACTGAAGATGACCTCAACATGCATCAAGTCATATGGCATGACTCACTGACACTTCTTAAATTTCTGGGAGTTGTCAAAAACATAATAAAAATATACATTGCTATCTTTGCATTAAGTACATAAGGATTAGACTTTGCAAAAAAAAAAAAAAAAAGAAAAAAAAAGAAAAAATAATCCATGAGAAGGGGGTAACTAAACTTCCCTGGAATTCAGTGAAATTTGACTGTTAACATCCTTCAGGCAGCTTTCAAAAAGGCCTCACACAAAACATCCCAACCCTATCCTCTCCCATTTTAAAGTCTTTATATAAAGCAGCAAAGGCCACAAAGCCTTTTTCTCCTTCAGATTATTTTTAATTTGTTCTTCACATTTAAATATCAGGTCTTTGTGTGTTACCTAACTTCTAAGAGTGGCAAATTAGCAGGACGAGGACATCAGAAAACAGTGGAAATTGAGAAGATGGAGAAAAAAGTATTCTGAACTGGACTGTTCACATTTCTGCATGCTAGTCAGTAACTAACAACTTCTCTGATACATTCTTATAAAAGAGTGTGTATTCTTACAAAAGTCAAAGAGTCAGCCCCTTCACTTTTAAGTAAAGAGCATCTGAACATATTTCCCAATCAAAAACAGGGATGTCGAGACCTAGTTTATAGATTTAGCGGGAAGAAGGGGACTAAGCCATAAATTAATACTAATTTGGGGTGGATATCCTTTGTTTTCAAACTTGTCCTTTTAAGAATAAGGAAAAGTTTCTTCTATCAACTTTCATTTAGAAGTAATTTCTCCTTCCCCACAACAGTAAAGCTTTAAGGCCAAAAACGGAAAAAATGGCAGGAATGTAATTTTTAGCACAGCAGATGCGCAAATACTTTTTTCTCTCAGTACCCCAAAGCATTTTGGTGCATCACCACTTTCCACTAAATGAACCGCAAACAAATCTTTAACTTAAAGTCATGGCTGTTCATATGTAATCTGTTACCTGTATTAGAGAAAAAAAAAAAAAAAAAAAAAAGGCAGAAGGCCTCTGTAGCCACCTAATCACCATATCAATGACACATGCCACAACAGAGAAGCACTAGTTTATTTGATTGATCATGGTAGATAAACTCCAAATAACAGAGAAATTAACAAATGCTTGACATTTGCTCAACATCCATTATTCTGACACTGCTTTCAGGATTTCAAAGCCTGGGAGTATGCTTAATCAACATTCATATTCCCTAGTGAGCTACAGGCACCATATTGCGCCCCGCCTTAGTACTGATGAAAACTGCATATTGGCCATTTCCAAAATGTTCTGGGACTCCACACAGGGCCCCTTCTCTCCCTTGTTCCTGTTCTGCAGTTTTCTTTTAAACACTTCCAAGACAAAAGCATCTGCCAGTTTTTCTCTCTGGGGATGTATGCAAAATGAACTTAACAGTTTTAAGGCAGGAGAAACCCTCACATCTAAATTCATTCATAGGACAGAAAAGGGCCTAAGAGGCCTCTCCAGGGACAAAACCCTGCTGAAATTTTCCCCGACAACAGTGGGAGCTTTATAAAATCTAAGTCCAGACAATTTCCAATTCAAATGCCCAACATAGCATGACCTTTGTCAGATCTATGAGCCCTAGATGCACCCACTATTTTTTTATTCTAACCAGCACAGACATTAGACAGGGCACTACTGCTAAGCAGGAGGTTGAATATTTGCATGCTCTTCTATTGTGAAAATGTAACAGTGACAGCACTGTGTCGAATTCTTTTCCCCCTAGAACTTTAACTCCATAGGAGAGGCATAGCTGACAGATGACTCTCCCAACATCTGTGTTATGTACACTGCACAGCTGAGGAACCTTGGATCACTGTCACGGCTTCTCGGAGATGACCTACACCTTTCTTATATCTACCCATGATCAAAAAAGTAAAATAAAAATTTGAAAACACTGTTTTTTTAAATGAAAAGTAAATATGGCAAGAAAGATTAACATAATTTAGTCATTACGCTGTTCACATAGCAGCTCACCATATGTTGTATAAATGTCCTATACAAAATAATTTATCAGACCTGACACGTTGCACATCATATTGTATTATTTAATATGCTTACTAAAATTTCATGGATCAAGCGCCACTTCTGAAAGCATACAGAAAGCCCTAGAAAATATTTCTTCATCTTCCATGATTTATTTTGATTACCTTTTACAGCTACATGATAAAGTGGAACTTGCAAAATTATGAGGTTAAGGTTTACACAGCTATTGCTTCATATCCTAAAATATAACAAATGGCTCCATGTCTATATACCATTTTACTTCCATTTAATATTCAGAAGCACATTAAACTAAGCACGTTGCTTTCGACTGCATATTTTAATAATTTTAACTGGTTATTTCAGTAAACATCCTGATCCACTAATGCAAAGTTCCATGAAGATACATATCTCTCTCTCGCCTTGAAAAAGAGACTAAAGAGCTAAGAATTACAAAATAAGCTAAAGCAAACAATTAACATGTGATACATGTTGACCACTCCAAACCTGTCTACATAGAAATATAATAATTTCTACACAGTAGCTGAAACATTTGAATAATACTTTTAAATTATTGAGATTTAAAGTGTCAGAATGGCAAGCATCTATGCCCAGATAAATGGACAAAATTCTCTATTCAGAAACCTCAAAACCACAAAAATAGTAATGTGCAAGAATGATCACCTGTCACTGGTGAGGTCTGTGCCTAAATAGTAAATTAAAACAAAAAGTGTAAGCAGGAAGCTTGTGGATAATAGTTGTTGGGTAACCAATGGGATTTGTTTGGAAAAAACCCCTCTGCACTTAGAAGACATACCAAACAGATAGATATGGCTAGAAAAATATTTAGACTGAAATCATGCATTTATTCCATATAGGGCCATTTTCCTTTTCTCTCTCAGACCACTGATGTGAAAGGAACACAGTACAAATGAGATAAAAAATGTAGTACGACTTCTCTTTTTGGTCAATAATAAATTCTCCTGTTTCTAATAATAGGATAAAGGAAAACATATTCCTATGGCAGATAACTCCTTGCAATGAGGTCATTAAACACTGTATTTGGAACAGAACTTGCTTGGCCTATTGGAGTACCTGCCAACTGGTCAAAGCAAATCTTCCTTTTTAAGCTCTGTAAGAACCAGAAATCTAGCTTATGAGTTATTTTTATCTTTTTATATTTTGTGTATCCAAGATAATGTGTTCATCTAGGAAGATACATTGTTCAGCTGTGTTGAAAACTGAAGGAGAGCTGCATTGAAAACATGCATTTTATATTAATGCTTGGAAACGGCTAATTTTCAATAGCCTTTTCATCTGTAGGAACCTACACTCACTCTCTGGCTATTAGTTACCGTACTTTGCACCAGTTGTAGCCTCATAATACACATGTGCATTCCACAGAAGTGGTGCAACAAAGAACTGGCCATTACCAGTATCAATAATGGACTGATAAGAAATTCTGTCATCTCCTAGCCAACCACAAATGGAAATAGAGACACATGGTGTCCTTATTGCTGTCTGGGTCCTCAATTAACAATGAGGAACTCCAGAAGACCCTTTATATTAAATTCAGTCACACAAGTGAGTATTACCTCTATTTCGGTCATAGCTTTTATGTTGTCTTTGAAACAGACAGGTTGTGTTACACAGGAGACTACCTTTGCTACCACATGGGTCTAACTCAAAGAAAAATTTGACAACATTCTGCTTTCTGTGGAAGAAGGATGTGTGCTATCTTAGGACATTTTTATTCAATGTTGAAGCTTCTGGAGGTATCTGAGAATCAATGCCATCAAATGCTTCCAAGACCTTGCAGGCCTAGATACAGATATGCAAACAGAGGACATTGACCCAAACAACAAAGTCCTCTTCAGCACCGCATCCTGACCTGATCCCATATTGCCAGTTTGGATGGACAGCAGCACTTGCTTAAATATCCTATTCAGATGAGAAGGATAAAGCAGGGGACTGAAGTTCAAGAACTCTCCTGTATAAAGCAATGAGCCTGTCACTATCAATCAGGCTACTGGATATCCTGGAGTGTGCACTGGAAGGAACAGTATATCCCATTCATATCACTACCACATTCAAAACGTTATGGACACTAGAATTTAGAAAAAAACTTGTAAGAAAAGAAATCATAAGATAGATAAAAATGCTTTAGTTGCTGATGAAAGAGAAGTTTTCAACTTAAGGGGTTCACAAACCAAAACATTCTTCCCACAACAGGCACAGATTCATGTTTGGCAACTTTAAGCCTGCTGACAAGAAGTTCATTTACTTTGAATTCCTCACTTGAAGTCCATGGACAACAAGGACTCCATGAAATACAAGTTGAAAACTAATCATAGAGCGTGAAATCTTAGCATGCCAATGGGAGTTTGAAATCTACTTGTATGGTACCAATTAGTCAAACAAACAAATGAACAAGGCTTTTAACCATCACCAGATCTGAAGAAATACAGCAGTTTTTCCCACTCCTCTTCCAATGCTGTTGGTTTTTTTTTTTGGTAACAATACTCTATCAGGCTTGTCTTAGGAGACAATTTTAGTAGGATCAGTTACTGTATTCCATATTCTTACAGAAATTAATCCCTACCATTATTTCACTCAGTTTGAAGTATAATACAAGCTTCTGAGACTTTCACATTGCAAATAGATATAGTACTTTCACCAGGAACTTAAAGGAATAAACAATTAAAAAATGACTCTCATAGAAGCATATATGTTATTTTATTAAGTGATGTGATAAGCTTAAGGGCATATATCAAGACCAAAATGGTTGTAGTCATTAATTTAAGTAATAAATCATAGGTCCTGCCAACAATGACAGCAAACAGATGCTAACAAGAAAATGTATTATTTAATATTGTCATGTGTTATAAAAATATAAGTGTTTAGGACATGTCTTAAATTTTTATAATAATATGCATTTAATACATTACTGTTTTGACACATACAAGAATCAAATTTATAGGTCTCATTCGGCACTTGCTTTCTCTTCTGTGAACACAGAATGGATTCCTGAGGGAAAAAAGCTCAAGAAGTGAATGTTTCAAATAGATGTTTGCAACAAAATCGAGTTGTTTGTCTTGCTGTCTTGAGGTAAATATCATAAGTACTGAATCTCATTAGAAAATAAAAACCAAAATATTTGCCTTTATGTAAACAGAAGTTTTCCCTGAAAGTTCCCAGGAAATTCAAACAACCAGGAAGTTTATCTATGTATAAGGACACCAAAAGATCTTTATCATTTGCTACAAAGTTAAAAAAATAATTCCATACAATCCTTACAAGCAGAATGTCAGTATTGAATAACTCTCAATGAACCTGCTAAGTTATAAAAACAGCAGAAGTTTTATTTTCCATTGTGTCTTATTATTTGTTTCCTACATCAGTCTAAATAATACCATGGAACGCTACAATGATTTTCATCAACTGCATCCCTCGCAAAAATGCCAAAACCAAACGAAAAATCTATGTTAGTTATTAAATACATGATCTATTCTATTCCTTCCATTCTTAGCCACCCTCCTCTCAGGACTCTGAAAGCTGGACAGAAAGATGATCTGATTCAAGTACTGACATCTGAAAGTGTAGGAAATGCAATTACGCCTTTTGGCAAGCCCAGCCACACTAAACAGAACCACTGTGCATACACCTTTTCCAGCACTGCATCTCTGCTGCTGCACAGCCTGCTGCATAAGGTCCCTCTGCAGGAGGGTCAATTGTTTCTAAGAAGATCACTGCTTTTTCCAAACATTTTTGTTTTGCTTTAAGGAAACTGGATAATAACAATCCTGTTTGCATTCTGTTTCACTTTCAGTTTCAATCAACCCCTCCAGGTATCAGCACAGTTCCTTTCTTGGAAGTGCTTCACTCAATGCTTTAAAACACTTGAGGAAGCAGTGATCAGAGTATGGAAACTAAATTTTCTTCATTAAATCTACTGAAGCAGATATTAAAAATGCATTTAATATACTGGGGATGGCTGGTGGGCATCACTGACTGTGACAGGCCAGTTACTGATGAGCTGCTGTCAGACGGCCTTCTCAGCAGGGATCTGTGTCTAAGGCTGCTGAAGGACAGCAATATCTTCCCTTGTGTGTAAGCTCTATTCATCTCCCAAGTATTTACTAAATCACAGACCTCTGCACACAAACCCAGCGTTTCAGCGCATGCTAACAAATGATGGATGGCCTAGTCAATTCGTTATGTCCTGAAAGCGTGATTTCCTGCCATTCCAATCATCAAACCTCTAGAGCCTTCAGAGCTGATCAGTCCTGGAGAATATATTTTGCAGGCTCTATTAAAGGAGTAGAGGTTCTTTCCATTAGTCTCAAACTTTTTTTTTTCCCCTGGCTGATTTAAAAAGAACTCCCTCCTTCCCCCCTCCTTCCAACAGCACCACCGCTACCACTCTTATCTGTCTAAAGTATTCAGGCCATGTACCGTTAGTGTGTTAGTAAAACAGCACTTCTGGAACACCAGCCAGTTAAAAAGACAGATTTTGTTTGTGACTACTATAAAACACGACAATCTTTTATTTAAATTAATCTATATGTCTTTATTATGTAACCTAGACAACCCCCAAAACATTTTTTAACTTAGCTTCTTTGATCAAATACCTTTTACAGCAAGGAAGTGCTCAGAAGGACCTGTTTTCTTTGTATTTGCCTAGTGAAACATATCAGCACTCTCTTAATTGTGTTCCTCCTAAAAGCATAAGACATCTAGGAATAAAATTCCGATGTTCCAGAGACAGGCTAGCTGTCAAAGAAATAAAGCTTCTAGATTTCACCCTTTTCATAGCAAGGCAATATACTTGACAGTCTTTCTTCTACATACTGGAGGAGAAATTTTATTTAGCTTACCTATTCAATGATCTATAGGAGCAGAATATACGTACCTCACACTTCTTATTCTGAAACACTGAACTTCAAACGAATTAGTCCACAGCTGCTGAAGAGTTAGCTGTCTACAGCACAGCACAGTTTTTAAAGGTAGTATAACAGATACGAGCAAACTTTGGGTAAATAAGCATTTAGTTACTCTGAAATGCAAAGACCTTGGATTTCTTTGCTTGCTAGGTGTGATCCAGCCACAGCCAGCACAAACCAATCCACATTGCCCTACCGTTCACCTCAACCTTGACCTGGAGATTAAACTCACTTTTATTGCACACAAAGGTCATCTGTGCTAGGTCAAAATTCAAAGTCCCTTGTCAGCTAAGGTTGATATATTCCAACCTTTCCTACTCTAATGCATCAAATTTTTCATGGTGAGGTCATATTCAGCAGACAGTGTATTCAGCAATTTATCGTGCCATTGTAATATAGCCCAGAATATGATTGTCCAAAAACCAACACATGAATAAAATATTTTCCCCTCTGATGTAGCAGATCTCCTCTGCTCATAAAACTCTAGCCTAGGCTTCTTTGCAGGCTTCAGAAGAATGATACAGTATGGAACTGTTTCTGAAATACAATGGAGAATTACCATTTTTATCATCATTGCCCTTAAGTACAAGCAACATGAATATAATGGTATCCTAAAATCCACAAGTCAATTAAAATGCACATATGGTCAGTGCTAAAACTTCCACTTCATCCTTCCCTAACAACCACCATAATCTGGCCCTTAAATCTACAGACATCTGCTGGTCTGTCTGATGACACCCAGCCTGCTTTAGAACGAAATACTTAGAAAAAAGAGTGCCACAAGACTTATATTCCTATCCTACTGGTGATTATCACAACCATGCAGTTTGTGAAGTGGCAAAAAGTACAACCAAATGAAACTTCATGAAGCAACACAGTAATGTACACTGTGACCAAGACAACTCCTCCAGCTTTGACATATAAAATGATTTTCTTTCCCTTTCTTTTTTCTTTGTTTATCTTTTCCCTTCTTTCTCTCTCTTTTCCTGTTTTCTTTATTCTCCCTTTTTATTTATTCTCTCTGTTTTCCCTTGCATTTTCTCTCTTTTCCCTCTTGTCTATATTTTTCTTTTTTTCCCCTTTTTATTTTTTTCTGTCCTTTTTCCTTTTTCTCTTTTCTGTATTTTTTCTTTTTTCTCTCTCTTTCTTTCTTTTATTCTGTATGAAACAAGAGCACCTAACATGCAGCTACAACACACACAGAATGCATTTTCAAATTATAGGGAAATAACTTCCACATCTGCTTTAAGAGGCCCTTGCCAATCAGTGTATTTCACCATCAAATCTTCAAAGTATATAGGATTGGCTTCTAAGTGGTTTGTGTAAATTCCTCAAGGCCAAACAGGCTTTCCTTTTACTCAACCAAAATGAATTTCACAAGCGTAGTAAGTCCTGTTCTGCATGATTTTTTTTTTTATAAAATGAACTGTACTCCCATATGGTAGCACTTCCCGTACTGGAAAGGGGAAAAGGTTAAGAGAGAAGGAAGAGACTTATCAGTACTCAAGAATTCAGAAAGTACAACCTTAATTTTGGTTGAGTATTTCAAGCAAAATTTCAAGACTAACCTTTAAAATAACTTTGTATTTTGCTAGGATGGACAACATATGTGGGAATGCTTGTAAGGAAGAGGATGATTACACTCATAAAAATTGTAACAGAAAACTATAACGGACTTCCCTCAAAATTAACTTTCATGTTGACACATGCTTATATATGTCATCTACTTTTTAGATAACAGATAACACGCAAATGACTTAAAAAAATCCTTTCCACCTCTTTCCAAACAAATCTGGAAGACACTCATGTCCTGAAGATCTAGAATTTACATGTGCCAATGTAAGAACTTTCTGCTGAAATCCTGTCTGTTGGTATTGGAGAGCCCTGAAACTGGCAAAACTATATTTCCCATTCTACTCTGAAAGCTTCCATGCTATCAATGGCTAGCTTTTAAATAAGTGTCTTACATTTAATCTAATGAACAATGGAGGAGACAGAGTTATTCTGAGTTATATGCTGATTTAGTTAATTTCTCTCACGCAATACTTTGTATTACGGGGAGGATTAGTAACCTTCCTATTTAGGGTCAAAGCATAAGCAAAGTTTTTTAGCAAGACATACCAAATCCAACCAGTTACAAGTTCTTTAAGGCTTGTTCACTGGCATTTACAGTGAAAAGAAAACACCTGTGCCACCTTCTGGTTTAGCCTATCAAAGCTGTAATATCTTACAGGAGATATCCTACCAAGGGTTCAAATAGTGAGAACATCTTTCCAAAGGGAACAATATCAGTTCAGAGCTCACATAATTACTTTGTGTAGTAAATTTTTATTTCATTTTAAGATTATTTTGAATGTGCTACATTTTATTGTACATTTCTGAAAACTTGTATATTGTTATTTTTTTTTTTTCAAATAATGAGCCAAGACCTCTTTCTCATCTCTTATTATCAATCTGTTTACCTGTGAGGTTAAATGCAGCTTCAAGTACATAACAAATTTTAAATTATATTAGGCTTTTGCCACATATAACAGACAAAACCAAACAGCAATGTAAAACTTTGTTTACTCTGAATTCTAACATAAAAGAAGAAATAAGTAACACAAAACTTTAAAAACCCTACTGTTTTCACAGCTGCTCTAGCTATATGCTCCAGATCATTTAAACACAGTATACTAGTGCAAACTATTTGCCACTTCAAAATAGACATGGTGGAAATACACCAATAGCCATTTAGCGTCTCCCTCCAAGTCTCTGCATCTCCTACTAACGTCCACTTTCTTTTCTCTTGTGAGCTGGCCTACTGAAATCAATGAGGTGGTTTATATAGGCAGACCATGAATTTATTTCACTGTTAAGTAGTGAGAATACAGAAAAGCAGAGGCAGCTTAAAATGTGCCTTTACACTTTCCTTTTTTGTGAAAGAAATGTTTCTAGCTCTCATAGGCACAAAAGCAACTTTGTAAATGAGATTTGCTAGACCAGTGCTCACAGAGTAAAGAAAAACAGACTAGTTTCTCTGCTTTCCAAAATAATTATCCAACTATTCAGAAGAGCAGGGAGAGCAGGAGAAGTTACAAGAATTATGTCAGTTTTGCTATGACGAGAGCCTTCCAGGCAGAAGAGAGTTCAACTGAAGTGTCACACACCAGTAGGCTGCCTGCTCATAGGTAAGATTTACCTGTCTAATATACCTGTGCTTGAGTCCTGAGCCTAAAGCTCTGAAATCCACGGAGACAGCTAGCTGCCCTCTGCTCTTGAGCTTCACGGCTCTTTCCTGGGTAATAGCAGCTCCAAGGAGCACTAGAGCAGAGGACAGAGAATTGTCCTTCCACCTGGAGTCAATCTCCAGGCTCCATTAGCAGCAGGTATCACGACATAGAAATGGAAAGCAAAAAGAAAAAAAAAGAGGGAGAGGAAAGAGAGGAGCAGTTCTACCTTCCTGTTTCCCACCACAACCATCTTGGGCATATCAGTACTGCTTGATAATCTAAGTAACAGCACAAAGGCAGAATGAAATTATTCATGAAAAAGCAATATATTTCCTTGTAAGTAAAACTGGCTGGAAGAGGAAAATCAGAGGCCTATCTATCCCCAACTCTAAAAACCAAAAAGAAGGGCAACAATGACACTGGAAAAGAGGAAGAAAAAATGTTAACTCAGTCTTAAATGGCTGGTAAAAGAAATAACAGTGATGCCATGCATTTAAACTTCTTCAGGGGATTTTTTTCAGTATGAACCATCACTGAGAAAGTGATAAAAATGAGCAAATAATAAATAGATTATATTTTCCAATTTACATTGTGAGACATTACCATGCAGATACTTTTTTTTTTTTTAAATGAAAAATCTTGTTGGAATGCTTTCCAGGGCTGGTGTCATTTAATAAAGCTATCAGTAATTTGGAGAAAGAGCAACATAACTACTGGAAATGTGTGTAAAACCTGAAGTGATATTAAGTAGTGAAGAAAATAGGTCATGAATGTAGAGGAACGTCCATTACTTGATATGCTCTGGGAACAAAGACTGTGTGCATTCCAATAATCAAACATGAAGTTACATGTGTTAAAACCAAATATCCATGTTTGAATATCAAGTATATCAATATGAACCTGTGTACCACATCTTTCTCCTGCTCATTGGAAAAAAAAAAAAGGAAGGGGTGTGTGGAGGGGGAAGTTCTTCTCTTACATTTATACCAGCTTCCCTTACCTTTCTGCTGTAAGAAAACCTCTTCCTGATCACTATGAAGGAGACTTTCACAGAAGGGACACAAAGAGGACAGTATTTCTTGGAATAGAAGCACAAAAGAAAAGTGAAGACCTGCACAGAGCAGCTGCTATAAACTTTAATACTTTGAAGTCCTTGTACTTTGAAACTATCAACAGTTTGCACTCAGATAGGCTCAAAAAAGAATGTTTTTTTTACAGGAATAAAACTGAAGGTACTGAAAGGGAAGTTTGGCTAGAGGCACTAAGTTTGTTCAACAACTTATAAGTATGGAAGAGAAACAATACAAACTGTACTAATTGTGCTATGGAAGAATACAGTACTCCTAGATGGAATGAAATATCTTTCACAACAGTTCAATGCAAGAATTTGAAAATCATGGTTTTTGGAATCTCTAAAAGAGGCAAGGCTACTGAGCCAACTTGAACTGTCAGAAAGTTTCTGGAATCCCCAATTCAAGCACAACGTAGTGTAAGAAACTGAAAGACTCAGAACAGAACCAAACCAGGAAAAACTCTGCAGAAGAAAAAACAAGACAGTACCATAATAAATTGGGCCAGTAAACCTTACACCCTTAGAAAGCTTGACAGAGACCAGAGAAAGAGTCAATCAAAGAAACTGTAATATTCAATCACAACTGGATATGAAGAAGAGCAGCAAAATATGTGCAAGGTATAGATTTGAGAAGGTTCCAGTCATTTGTCAATCATGGTAACAAGCTTCAGGAAAAGTTTCTGAAGAGAAACTATGTTTTCTGCCATATACAGAAGAACTGAGATTTTATTTTTTCTACCTCGGGAACAACTAAACCAAAGTACTAGAATATCAGCTTGGGTATAAATCAAACCCTCAGAAGCTGGACTTTTCTGGACAAGTTAAAATAGTCTTTGAATACAGTTAAAAGTTTAAAGGTCTAACCTACATCTGTCTCCACAAACAGGTAATGCAAAGGTGATTCTTATGCAGAAATTTCTACTTGTAGGCAGCTCTGATTACTATTTAAGAGAGAAACAAGCACTGAAAATAAAAAGACTGTAACTTTCTCAGAGCATTTCCTGCAATACCCTACATTTCCTACAACTAGTCCTACAATGGGTAATCCAATTTAGACATTAGGTCTCATTGAGAAGAATAGTATCACAGAAGAACAAGAGCCCATGGCTAAAGGGAAAGCAGAAGAATAAAATACAGAAGTTACAAAGAAAACCACAAATTATTAGCAAGTAGGTA
Organism: Morus bassanus; assembly: GCA_031468815.1. Taxonomy (NCBI): domain Eukaryota; kingdom Metazoa; phylum Chordata; class Aves; order Suliformes; family Sulidae; genus Morus; species Morus bassanus. The sequence goes on along the minus strand of CM062572.1, from coordinate 34,940,915 downwards.
GTGAGAAACAAAGCAGAAAAGGTGGAATGCTTTAGAAGAGCACAACACAGAACATACAGAATTATCAGTCCAGTGTATGTTAAGAAGCTCAAAGGAACTATGTATCAGTGATCCAATACTGGCAGAGATTTATCATGCTTAGTGCTCAAAATTACATTTTGATAATCCTCAGGTCATCCAAAAATCCTGCTGTTAAACATGAACACATTAGAAGACAACTGCTAAGCATGCAACAAATACCTTAAGAATACATAAATAAATAAATACATTGGTAATTGCCAGGCATGCAATACAAAGTGCAGCAATAACAGAAAAAGAACAGCAATTTGATTCCCAAGTTTCTATTTTCGCAAAATAACTGCATTTTAAGCAAAGTGGACTAGATCCATTTTGTCTGTAATGTTACAGGTTTGTAAAAAAAATTTTTAAGTCTCAATGCTTGTATAAAGATACTCATAAACAGTATTAGAAGCAGTCTATTTGACTATTTGACATTAATAGATCACATGGTAACACCCTTTTGAAACACCTGCTGAAGTCGTTCAATAATAGTAAAGAACAAACTATCCTGTCAAAAAATGATTTAGATTCACAGGTCACGTTGGCAGCCACCACATAGCATACCTATACGCAATAAACTGTGGCAATAGTTTTATGGAAATTACAAATTACTCTTAAGGAGAAATTGCAGAACAAGAGCAGGCCCATAAAAAAGTGTGGAAGATACTTTGTACAAATAAGAAGCATAAACTGTGAGTCTTCAAGAAACACAACAGACACAGGAGGAACCAATAGATAAGGCAGTATTAGAAAAAAACCTGAGCAGATTAATGCAGAAATCCAAAGACTCTCAAGATCTCTGAGGCAGTAGGAACCAGAAATACTTGAAAACTGTCAATTTATGTATTGCATTACCAGTGGAATACTGATCCTTCCCAAGGAAAGACTGAACGTGCAAGGTGAAAGCAGCTATTATGGATGTTAATACTTTCCAGTTTGAATCAGCAACTGTTACCATATAATAATGACAAACTGGTTATGGATACCTTTATCACATTGTAAGTGATGACAGATTCTGGAATATTTTCTTAAGAAGACTGAATTAGAAAGTTGGGGTGGGGGGCTTGCTTGTTTGATCTTGGTTTTCATAAAGAAAAAAAGTGTCCAAAAAGTCCATTCAGACCCTTCTCATCCTAGAAGAGAATGACACAGGTTCTAGATTACAAGAAACTTACTCCACAGTTATAAACCACATCACTGAAAAAAGCCCCCCCTTTAGCACTTAAGATGGCACACAAGTTTACAGATCTCTGCAGCTGGCCTCTTTCACAAGATAATCGTTATAGAAACTGCCTGTTTTTCATATTATAACACATATCTATTTCAACACATGTCCCTTGCTGCTAAGGCAAGCAGTGGCCTTGGAATGCATTATTATTTTCTTTAACTGCATCTCAAAATCATTAGCCCAACATATTTTACTACTACAAACTTTCTCTGAGGGTCTTCTGCATCTGCCCTGCTATGAGAAATAAACGAAAAGACAACAAAGAAACATCACTTGCTGAGCCATTCACAGAAAGGAGACATGCAGACCTCCTCAAAATATACTTAAGATGGACATTTTAAAAAAAAGTTATCAGTTCATTCACCGTTCAAATAGAAGATTTTAGCCCTTTCCCAGGATGGACAAACAAAATTCAGGAGAGGCCTACAAGCAGAATTCAGAGGTAAACATTCTCAAATCATAATGCGGATGAGAAGATAACTGTATGTTAAGCCAGCAACTCACGGAAGCAACCACCATAGGTAACCTATGCTTTTCAATGTTCACCACACCTGAGCCAGCTGCTTTAGAAAAAACAGAATTTTTTCCTGTTATAACTCTACATTGCTATTAGTACGCAGTTTTTCAGGAGTCATCGAGTTCTGACAATGCGGAGTCAATGGATCTTTTGCAGCATCAAAGGAGTGGACTGGGAAGTAAAATGTATCAGCAGAAAGGCCTGGCAGTTTTCTGACAAACTTACTTTCCCTATGACGGACACTCATGTGCCTGTGGATCTGTCTTGCAAGTGGGTTCCTACACACAGCGATGGACCTGGCAAACCAACCCAAATTCTAACCTTCTTTCAAGACAGCTTCACAAGGAGACGATAAAGCCAAATCTAAGCTCCTTAGACATATTCTGTCACAGTAAGTGGTTTCCCAAGTTGCAGATGTACTGTGCAAGGCAAGCTGGGTTCCCAGCAATGCAACTCAATGCACTCACTGAACCAACCACATTGCTTTAGCACCAATTCGTCTCTACAACAGGGCTATTCCCTCAGCTTGATTTTTAACTACACTACGCACTTCCCTGAAAAGATGTCACTGGATGGTTTAAAAGCCTAAGTTAATGTTGGCTCTTCATCCACTTTTAAGTTATACACAGCTTCATTTTCCTCAGCCACACTTGTGGTAAGACTAGCAAGGTTGCTCAGGAAGCATGGGAATGATTTTCTGTTTACTTATTCCTCTCTCTCACCAAAGTAAGCACAGCACTCAAAACCCTACAGTTTTCTGGTGCATTTTAGAAAGAGCACCACTCCTTTCCCTACAGAATCCGATTTGGTTTCCTGTCCAATTCAGCACTAGTAATCCTTCCCCCAAACCTGAAAAAAAGAGAAAAACCTTGCTACATGTCCTTTACAACCCTGTTGCTGTTGGTAGTAAGCAAATTTTGGCAATGAAGATCAGTGCATGGAGCACATTCTGTTACGTACACCTTTCCATGCTAGCCTATGGTCATTTAGAAACGCCTCTGACAATTCTGAATGCAGCTCTGACGAGGAAGCAGATGAACGCTCGCATGTAAGTAGATGATCCCTTTTCCAGCCTTCAACTGGAAAGCAGCACCAAGCAGAGAGTTACGGGCCCAGAAAACCCCTTTTCGCTAGGCCACAGGGGCAGCGGTATCGCAGGCCGGATTCCATCCTTGGTCTCAGCCACGGAGGAACGGCCTGAGCCTTAAGGCTTCATTCACGTAAGAAGATCTACTTGGTGTTTAAGAAACTCATGAGTGACCTGAGAGCTTCGATTTGGCCAGGTGGCTGGGGGGGGGGGGGGGGGGCGCGGGGCGGGAAGGACTCTATTTTGTGCCAACTTCTCAGGTCACAGAGAGGGGGGAGTGCCCTGCTCCTAGCAGTAGCTTCAGCGAGCTGTCGCTTGCCGTCGATGACCGTGTGCGTGTCCAAGTGATTTTGCACCGTGTGGGGCCTGGGACGGGCGGCACGGGCTGGAGCCGGCGGAGCGGCCCCCGCCCGCCCGCAGCGAGCTCGCAGGCCGCCGCCCGGGGCCCGAGCCGCCCGCCCCGCTCCGCTCCGCTCCGCGCCGCCGCGGGCCGGGCCGGGCAGGGCAGCGGCGGGCAGGAAGCACTTACCTAGGGAACTTCTCCTTCAGCTTCCTCAGGCTCTGCCGGGTGGGCTGCACGTGCCCCAGGAACTGGGCTATTTCATCGTACTGGGCTTTGGTCAGCTTCATGCCTCGCACCGCCGGGCCTGCGCGGCGGCGGCGGCGGGAGGGGCGGAGGCGGCGGGCTGCGCCGCTCCGGGCCCCGGCACCGCGGCGAGAGGCAGAAGGCCGGGTCGCGGCAACCCCGGGGCGCCCTTTGCTACGAGCCCCGCGCCGAGGCAGGCAGGGGCGGCCGCGGCGGCCGCTTCCCGCAGCTCCGCCCCGGCCCGGCCGGTGCGGGGGGGCAGGGCGGGGAGAGCCGCCATCCCGCGCCGCTCGGCTCTGCGCAGCCGCCCGGGCGGGAGGGGAGCGCGCGGCGCTGGGGCGCTGCCGGGCGGGCCCCGCCGCCCCCGTAACCCGCGGGGGTCGCGCGGAGGCGGTCTGTTTTGCCGCGCCTCGGGGCGGAGGGGGGCGCTGGCCGCCTCACGGCCGAGGGGCGGCCGCTTCCGCGCCCTTGCTTCAACGTCTGGGGGGGGCGGGAGGCGGTGGCGGCGCGGAGCCCCTCGGGCGCGCCCGCAGCCCGGCCCGGGCGCCCCCGGGCTGAGGGGACGGGCGGCCCGCGTGCCGTTCCCCTGTCGCGCGCCTGAGGTGGCGCGTGTAAGCCCCGCCGTATCACGGCTTCAGCGTATAATCTTCAAGGCCCTTTCCGACAGTCACTTTTACGCGACTCTTTCTTCCCGTTTAGAGAAATAATAAGTGCTGAAGTAGCAGGGCTGGGGATCCTGGCAGGGCCCGAGTGTCCTTGGCCTGCAGCCTTGCACGTGCACACAGTAATGGCTCCCGCTAAATTTTAGAAGAAAACCATCCAAGTTCGTGCTTGGATTTACTTCAAAAGTTAGTTAGGTCTCAGCCTTAAGCAAATGATATTATTAAATACTGTTTAAATATCAGTTAGCATGTTGCAAGCCTTAGTTTCTGTGCTGTGCATTTTCAATAACTTTTATTGAATAACTTGGAAGATAGGTATGCCCTTTTATAAACAACATACAAACCCTAGAGGTTATGAAGAGAGTTAACCATGCATTTGACCAAGAAATATAAATATTACCTTTAATTTCAGTTTAATTGCATTCATGAACTGTATACAGGCTACTGGAGTCCTGACCTTGAGATTTCAGGCACTTAATCCATGAAATTCGCTTTAAATCTTAATTTTTTATTTTTATAGATTTTAGGTTCTGTTCTCTTGCTTTTTCTCTCAAAAGCTTTAGTATCACATATTAAGTATTTTTCTGCCTCTTAGCCAGAAACTTTAAAAAGTTTCTTGCAAGAGTGCAAGATCTGCAACTTCAAGGAAAAATGAATATCATGGGTATGCCAGCAGGGTCAGTCATTTAGGAATATTTGTGAGGCTGGTTTCTAATTGACTGACAATGCCCAATGAACCCTCTGTCACTTGATGCTCCATGGATTTTAGTGAGTTTTGTTTGGAACCAGGAGCCTTCTTGGGAACAGTTGTTTCTGGTACTATGGCCTAAATATAAATGTTTGAAACTCATGAGTTGCCCCACAGTAAAAGAAAATACAATGAAGCTAAGCCGAATTACAGATTCTATTCCTTACTCAGAAAGCAAAAAATATGTGAAATTGAAGAAAGAGCATTCTTTTAAAGGAGATTATTATTTAGTGTAAAGATACTTTATTTTCTTTAGCTCTATCAAGTAGTATCCTTAATAGTGGGAGATATGTGCCTTTGGGAGGGAAGGGGGTGCTCTTTTCAATCTGATATCCACTTTAAAGGCCTATAAGGGTATAATTTTCTTGGGCCATAGAAAGAGTCATTTTTCCTCTATCTTTGCAAAGATGAGGATTATAACTTTTTCTTTTGAAATAGATTTAAAAAAGTTAAATGGTCCTTCAATACCACTACTACTGCTCCTTTAGAAACAATCAATAGTGCTTCTTTAAAGGAAAAAAAAAACAACCAAAACCAGCATCTTGCTGTCTTTGTTGTGGGATAATTTCCAATAAAACTTATTTTTAAAAACCATAATGTTACTATCTGTAACTTCTATCTCTGTTCATTTGACTTATTCACTAGTACATGTTCTTGATTTTTTTTTTAATAACTCAGATGACACTTCAGTCTACAACGCATAGAAATGAAATAGGTTTAGAAGAACTGCAGTATGAAGTTACCAGTCTCCATGGACCAAACTACAAACATCTGATGTATGTATTATGTATATATTGGATATGTTTTGTAGGCTCTCCTACTGGAACAAGGTTTTGTAAATTTCTGAATTATTTAAAAAAAAATAACCTTTTAGCCTGAAGGGTCACTGAAACCAAAAGGAGTTAATATACTGTCATGAGGAGTAAAGAGCCCTCAAAGATGTGAGCTGCTGCTTTTCATTGCAAAGAAGCATTTTGCATGATGAAATGCAAAACATTGGTGAGAAGTTCTGTATGCAATGTATAAGCTACTCTTAGCCTAAATTAGTTAATACAGAACTATTCCAATGAAGTGCTCAAAAATCCAATGACAAAGAATTGAAATGTTCCTGGCAGGAAGAGTTCATCACATACTCTTTTCCCAGCAATCAAACTGCCATTGCAGTTTTACTGTATAAAACAAATATCTGACCATTAGTAGTTAAGCTGCAGACATCCATATTGCAAGATGTTGTAGATGGTGGAAGCTTGTATAAATTCAATAAGTAACTGGATGAAATACGTAAGAAAAAAAAAAAGCATGAAAATCTTAAATTTACCTTTAGCTCAGGGAGTCTTAGAGCTGCAAATGGTTGGGTGCTGAGAAACATTCTCAGGAAGTAACTATGTGCTTGCTTTGTTCTTATATTGTTTCCTTGGTATCTGCCTGTGGCAGCTGCTCTTGATTTTTGCCTTGGGGTTGGGTTCCAGCCCATCTATTGTATAAACTAAGTTTCTTGCCAAGGACAGAGGACCAAAGAGAAAGAAACTATGGGAAAAACAAACAATTGGGAATAACAAATGAGGGGGAAAAAAGGAAGGGAAAATGTAAGCTTTAGGGGGAAAATAAAGACAGAGAGACAGAGTGAACACACCTGGCAGAGGACTTCCAGTAATGACTGTCATTCCTTGCAGGTGGTCTTGGCCACAGCTGGTATAGGACAGTAGATAATGAACCCTTGGTCTGTTTTTTATTTTGTGTTAGTTTAACTGTGATATTAGTAGGTGTCTCCCATTACCTTAAGAAGATGATTGCATAGTGTGATGTACAGCAAAGTTCAGAGTTAAAATACCATTCATTATTCTCCACAGAGCTTAAAACTACTGTGTTCTGAGAGTAGGTAATTGTAGTATGATATTGTGAGGAATCAATTCATGCACAAAGTGCAAATTTTGATCTTTTTACTTTACTACTCCATTTCTTCATAGACACAATCTCTGGCCCATGTTGCTTTCCATAACAAAATTAATGCAAAGACTGCTAGGAGTCATACATATTTTCCAATCTGTTGATTGAAAATGCTAGTGTTGGGGACTACAGTAAGACTGGAATCTCATTTGCAACTGATCAGAGTGCTTGTTACAATTTTCTAATGCTTGTAAAATTCCCACTTCAATCAGTTCGGTGCACATGTTTCTACAAGTATTTTTCAGTCTTTTGACATATTTTGTGTGATTTTTTGTTGTGAAATTCGGCTCTTCTTATTTGACATTTTTGTATTGTAAGAAAAACTCGAGCATGCTTCCACTTAACTTGGTAGCAACTGTATCTGTAACAGGTCTAATAAACACCTCCACAGGATACAGTTGTTACCTCATAAACAAGGAGAACCCTCAATTTATGATCTAATTTATATCCATAGGTTTTAATGTACTTTCTAAAAGTGATTGTGTTGTGAAACAAACCATGATATCTTCAGTATGTATTAAACAAACAATTAAAAAAAGGAACAGTTGGTCTATACATCACTGCCAAACATTAACTGTTTTGCCAATTCACAAGATGATAAGTCACCATAAGTTTCTGTTTTTTTCCCTAAAAGTATTCATGGAATTGCTTGATACCACAACAGTGTGGAGAACATGACAGCAATAGAATTATTCTACATAGCAGAATACCAATTAAAAAAGCAGGCAGGCATTGTTTTCCTTCTGCGTCTTCAGATTTGTTCCTCATAATTACAGAAGTCATTGAGGCAAATTGATCTAGTTTTCTGTACTATTAGTATATCCAGTATATCTTTCTTTAAAATACTTATTTGCTTGTTGAAGTAATCTAAAAAAAAAAAAAAAAAGTCATACGGTGTTTTGAAAACACTGCTTTGTATGTGTGGGGCCTGATCTATGGTCAATTGAAAGTCTATCAATTTTAATGGACTTGGGCATCTTTTACGGTTCTAAGCTGCATATTTATGTATTTTCTGTAACAAGCTGTAAAAGATTTTTGAAAATGATGAGTTATTTAAAAATCAATTTCTATAACTGAGATGGTAACATGCCCTGAGTGTTCTTACCCTGCCACTTGATTCTACTGTAGTTCTACATGATGAAATTTCTGGAGTTTGGATTTGCCTTCTTAAGCTCTCAGTAGTCAGATACAGAAACCTATCTGAAAATAGCTTTCTGGTTTCAAATTCAATTATTTGAAGTTAATTTGCCCTCTTTGTCTGTATGTGTTAAAATATCACTAACTACTGCATACTGCCTTTTCCCCAAGGGATTTCAGCTTCATTCACTGTACAGAGAAACCCTGTAGTTGTGCAATGAATTAGATCGTTTTCTGTAGGACCTCTGCCTCATTTGTTGCAGAATTTGGAATATGTACTGTATGAATGAAGCAGGAACTATAGAAAGAAAATTTAAGTGTAAAAATAATCTGACTGCTGCCCAGGAAATACACATTCTCTCCTTGCCTCTGTTACGGACTTTTTATGTAAGCTTAGAAGTCATTTGATGGAATTTTCTTTCCATGCAGCTTTTTTTGACACAACATGCACATCATTCTGTGCCAGCCATCTACTTTAATTACATAGGTGTCATAAGCTGCTGGCTAAAGAGATCATCCCAGTCTGCTCTGGCCAGTTTCAGAGTAATACCTGTGCACTTGTACTACTGCTACTGCTGATTGTGTGCATACATGGTCAGACAGATCAGCTGATCCAGCTGAAAACTGAACATGCAAAAAAAAAAATCCCTAAAAATATTATTTTTCAGCTAAATCAACTTGTGAATCCAACTCACCGAGCAGCCTTATAAATATAAGTGCCAGCACATGGGAGGCAATAGGGATGCATAGCCAGAGACAGCAGGGCTGCCTCGTTCTGTTGACGGTGGCAGAGCCTTGGGGGATTAACCTTACAAATTAGACATCTAAATCGGGTGCCAGCCATTAAGCAATATGATTATCCTGCGTATGTTCTGCTAAGAATTTACAGTTGAGAGCATCATTGGACTAAATGCTAAGCACTATCAATGGAACTGAATTTAATGGAAGTTCTACCTTGAACACACAGGTACCGAGGACAGTACTCTGAAAAATCAGGTACTAGGTGTGGAGTCCAAATCTGTGAACAGTTTTGGCCTAAATCTTTCAAACTTAGTTTCTCTCATACACATATATATGAATGAAAAAATAAACGTATATACATATACACAAAAGTATGCATAAATGCACATGACAGAGGAGAAGATGTTTTGGAAATACATTTGCTGATATATATCTTCATGCTAGTGCTTATACAATAAGCTGCTATGGTAATGACTTCATTAGAGAATGTATATTGAAATTAGTAAGATTATTCTTAGTATGTATGACATGGACACCATGCAGTAAATAAGTGAGGCCAAATTGTGAATTTAAAGGTTAAAAAGAAGTACTGAGGAGGTATGCTATTTTCTGTGCAAGTAAGGCAAAGGAGGGAAAAATTAGAAAAAGAACTTTTTTATAATACAGATAAATAGAATCAAGATTGTACACCAAAATGGATAGTATGATTTCCAAGTTTCTCAGTGTTTGACATTGTAACAGTAATGTTGCAATGTGTAAATATTAAAACAAAACTAACCCACTTAAAATACAACTATTCTAGTAAAAGAAACAGTACACTTTGTGATAGATTGTATTTTTTCAGTATTTATTTTTTTGTTTTTGCTAATTAGCAAAATTTTGTAACTTCTGTAACTTTGCAATGTATTTCGCAAGCATTATTGTGAGACGGCAAGGCTCTGCTGAATTGCCTGATTTGTTTTTATTAACCGGTTGGAAACATAGTACCTCAGAGGAGCTACGTAGCTTGTCTGTTTCTCTTCTAGCCAGAAGTATTTCAGATAGAAAGGTACTTTGCAAGGTTAAAACTAGCTTCAGTACTGTGATTTATTGCTTTCCAACAAAACTCTGAAAGAGGAACAAATTCTGCCTAAGCATGAATTGTGAGAGAGATAACAGATTAGTGTTAACTCCCTGACCTGTTGATGTATCCAGTGCCTAACAACTGGCAACAGAAACTTAAATCTGTAGAATCGTGTGCTGTTGTGGTTGGTTGGGTCTTTTTTCTGTCTACCTCCTCTTACTCCCACACAAAGGAAATAAAACAGCAAAAGTTTGCTTATATAGCTTGTGGTGACTCACCAATGCTGTTTGACTTCAATGGGAGCTGTGTATGATTAGTCAACCTGAAAATTAGGACCTTATTATGTGTAGTCTGGAACTCTTAAGCATATAACAATTTTTAGGGAACTTTGGGTTATTTTAGATCAGATAAGCTTTGGGGAGGGACAACGAAGTAGATTAAGGGTGATCTTTTTTTCCCCCAGTAGTGAATTTTCTATTGCCGCCGTATACATAGGGAGTTATATCGAATAGCTGAGGTTTCTTTCACTGTTTTTCTTCTAAAATGCTTAATGCTTTATTGCCCAAGGATTCTTACCTCTCATTACATGTCGAGTATTTTCACCATTACAGAATTGTAATATTCTTTGAAGGACTGTTACCACAGAATCATAGAAATGTAGAATGCAGCTAACCTCAAGAGATCATGTAGACAACCAGATCAGATATTTGATAGTATCAAATATAATTGCACTATCTCATACTGCAATATTTCTAATTTGTTGTTGTAGACTTCCATAATGAGTCTCCACTGGTAATATGTTCCAGTATTTTACTTCACTTGAACTTGGAAAGCTTGTTTCTAATGTTTAATTCCAAGCCTACTGATTGCAAGTGAAACCACTTACTTTCTTCTGTGTACTTTGAAGAAAGGGGAGGATGATAAATCACTGCCTTTTTTATTTGTTTCAGGATTATTCTAATGCTGATCCACTTCTCCCATTTTTGTTTGGTAGTGTATGAAAGCCCAGTTCTTTCAGTCTTTTCTTGTAAGTCTTTTTTCTGATAGGGTTGTCATTTTTTTGCTCTCTATGCTTTGCAACATCTCTCTTAAAATCCAGTGCAAACACTACTTCAGCTGAGGCATTTCATTTTGCTGAGTAGAATAAAAGTTCTCCCATTTTCCAGGCAGGATTCTTGTGTACAATTTCTCAAATTAACTACTGAAAAAAATTCACACTGTGAGATTATATTCTGCCTTTATACACTCCTCAGTTTGTTGTACTAGGTCATAGAAGTAACACCATTAAGGGAAAATCAAAGTATGTGTAGCGCAATGGATAACTGGTCTGTGTCTCATAGTAGGGGATTCAGTGTGCAAATTATAAGAAAATAAGAATCCAAAATACTAATGGGTGAACACTGTAATATTTTAGATACTTTTGCATGGAAGTTTATAATAGCATTACAGTTTCTTGAGTCTTCCATTTTTTTTCTGATACCCATTCACTCTTTCTAACACATGTAAAACATATTTGACATTTATAATAATGGAATGATTAGGCATGTTACTGACATCAAGGTTTAAGGGACTGGGTGACATAGGGAATTTATGTTCCACTTTAATCCATTTATCAGCCTCCTCTGGGAGCTGATTTTAAATCTAACTCAAGCCATACCAATTTGGGGGAAAAAACCCCTGCCTTATCCAACAGTCTGGAAAACACATAAATGTATGAAATTGTTGTCTAGGCTCCCCCCACCTCCTTCTTCTTTTAGTAAGGAAAATATTAATGATTTATATGATTACATTCTCTCTGCAATCGTGTGGCTACTTGTACAGACCTGGTGCTTTTCAGTTCAAGAATCAAGATAGAAGACGATACAGATAGATTATTTGAGCCGCTTAATATGTGAAATATAAAAGTATGTAATTCCAGAGAGTAGTAGCCATTAATGGCTTCTTTGCACATCAAATCAATTTTCATTTCAATTATAAAATGAAAAACCATTTTGCTAGATTAATAGTGCTTTTTTTTTTTTCTTTTTTGTTGGGGAGGAAAGGTTTTGAGTGTATTTGCATTATGCAAATGTGTCCAATAAGACTAAAAATAGTTGCTTCAAAGATATCCAAAGGGGCAATGTAGGTTGCCTAAACTTGGGCTGTCCTGAACTAGGTAACCTATTCCCCTGTAGTAAAACTAGTTTGCCCATTCTGTCATGTAAACCAAATGAAGCTGCCACTTGGTTAGTAATAAGAGATGTATAGGACCAGGTTCCAAAGTACTCTACTGTTAATCCAAAATCGTTTAATTGGAGTCCAAGTGATGTAAACAAATTCTGAATTGGGCACATTGTACAACTCATACTGATGTAGTCAGCTACCTTTATAATGAAAGGAATGGTAAGAGAAGAATTATTACCACTCCGTATTTGGCATTGGCATTCAGGCACATATCTGGAGAAAGTCCACTCAGGGACGATGTATTTTACATGTTCAGTCAGAATAATTTGCTGCCTACCCAGGTGCCAATCTTAGGGTTTAAAAATGAAAAATACACTCCTATTAGTCAAATATTTATGAGTAGAACCCAACGTGTTTAAACCTTGTTGACCTTTACATAGTTATGACATATATATCATCTCTTGGTTATCCTTACTGTTGCTTTGGTCTGGAAAAAGTAAAACAAGAGGTTAAGTAGTCCCTAAGGGTTAAGTTAAAATGTAGACTACTGCCAAGTTGTGTAGCTTTAGTACACTTAGTGTCTTTCATGGCAAGATGATGAGACTGCTCAGAGCACTAAAATAGCTTGCTAGATGATGCCATTTAAGAAAAAAATCTGTTTTGAAAATCTGTTTACTCTTACCATATTTAGTGTCCTAATATCGTAAACAATGTATTTGATAGTATTTGTGTTGGATGTATAAAGCCTAACTCTTACTTTTCTGTTTAAGCAGTCGCATTCAAAATGAGTTTAAAATATAATCTAACTTGCTAATAGATTTATATGTTCTTTCTGATTTGAGGCAGAAGGAAAGCCGCTATGATAATTTAGCCTGATTTCCTGCATAGCATATATTGTAGGTTTTTCATTAATTAATTGCTGCTTATAATTCAACACCTGTGATTGAATTAGAGAACATCTTTTAAAAACAAAATTGTAATCAAAAAGATCTTTAAATCTTGATTTAAAATCATCAGACTGTTGCTAAATCCTTTGTGGTTAATTACTTTCGCTGTCAATTGTAAGTAGCCTGATTTGAACTTGTTTAGCTTTTTTTATTACTTAGTTTTGCTATAGCTTGGTTTCCTGATTTTGGTAGGTTGTATGCTAGATATATCAATTTAAAGTCAGTGTTGCTGCTCAGGTCACCTCTTAAACTGTTCTTTGAGAAGTTCATTGAGGATCTAAACACTGAATGTGTTGCTGATGTCCTTCAAAGGCCTTTTTTAAGCATTTTCTCTTGTAGCCAGTGCTAAATCTTCTATATACAAGGGTTGTGCATGTTTCCAGAGAGCAGAGACAGGAACTTTGACTATCGTAGAGTAGAAAATAGAACAAGTTGGAAATATATATTAAAGAGTGTATTCATGAAAGATTTATTCGATGAGGTTTTAGGAAAAAGTACATAAATAGTAGAGCATGAAATTGTCATTTACATGTAGATAGATGTTACAAAGCTCTCTAGAGTTTTTGTGAAAATAAAAGGGTACCAACCTCAATTAAGGTACCAACAAAAACCTGTAATATCACTAAGCAACTAAAATTTTATCTGAGTTACATGTCTAGTTATTGTTTGCTGTTTGTATTATTTTAAAATTTTCTAAAAAACTTGGAAAAATATTTGAAATGTTAAATATTAATAAATATCTTATCTCATGATTTCACCACAATGGTGCTTAAAACATTGCTTTTAGTTCTGTTTCTAATCATGTGCTCACAGTACTGTGCTGTGTAACTACCAGATGCTCTTTGGCGAAAGGAGGAAGTTAATTAAACAGGAGAAAGAGTATAAAATTAAAAATTAAGCCTGTCAGAAGAATATCAGAAAAAACCCAAGACAAGTGTCCCAGGCAACACCTGGTGTCTGTGAAGCTAGACGAGGCAGATGAAGGGGACAGAATTGGTAGAGCGATCTGTTCCATTTTTCTAGACCTGTTTAGTAAAGGTACCTTACAAGATAGAAGTGATAATGCCCCACTTGTTTTATGTTGCTGTGTGGATCACAGGAGGTGGAGGAGTGTTAATTTTCATGGGATCCCCTGAGTCTTGTCTTTTCTTGTTTCTACGGTACCCTGATGTTTCCACTTAGTGACCAGTATGAGCAGTGACCAAAGGGAGTTGAGCTGTGGGCATTAACCATTCCAGACATATTGTGGTGAATTTTACTATGAATATTTACTTGTGCTTAGGTGTCTTTTTAGACAACTGTTGCATTAATTCATGTGCTAAGAAAGAATGTTTAAGCTGTCTTGCTATAAAACTTTGAAGTTAATCCAACTGGAAACAAGGTTGCTTATTTAAAATTTCTTGAACTTTTGCAGAGGTTGGAATCTAGTGGTCCAGCTGATCATTCCTATGCAATCTCTGAATTACTGAATGTAATTTAAAGTAATTGAATTTCTCATGAAGTTCAACAAAGGGAAATGCACAATCCTACATCTTGGGAGGAATAACCTCAGGCACCAGTGCATGCTGGGATCCAGCAGTCTTGAAAGCATCTTTGCTGAGAAGAACGTTGGGGTCCTGGTGGACAACAAGCTAACTGTGAGCCAGTGATGCACCCTTATGGCAAAAATGGCCTATAGTATCTTTAGGGGGAGCATTGGGAGGAGCGTCATCAGCAGGTTGAGGGAGATGATTTTTCCTCTCTACTCAGCACTGGTGAGGCTGCATCTGGAGTACTGTTTGTAATTCTGGGCTCCCCAGTACAAAAAAAGATACGGACTTACTGGAGCAAGTCCAGAGCAGGGCTGCAAAGATGATTAAGGGACTGGAGTATCTTTATATGAGAAGAAGCTGAGAGACCTGGGACTCTTCAGCTTAGAGAAGAGACATCTCGGAGGGGGATCTTTCCAATGTGTATAAATACGTGATGGGAGGAAATGAACAAGAGGGAGCCAGACTGTTCTCAGTAGTGCCCACTGACAAGACGGGGCAATGGGCACAAATTAAAACACTTGAATTTCCATCTGAACATGAGAAGACTATTTTTCCCTATGAGTGTGATCAAACACTGGAACAGGTTGTCCAGAGAGGTTGCAGAATCTGCTTCAGTGGAGATACTAAAAAGCTGAACAGACACGATCCTGGACAGTTGGTTTTGACCTGCTTGAGCAGGGGGAGGTTGGACTAGATGATCTCATGAGGTACTAAGCAACTCTGTGATTCTGTGAATTATGAATGATGAAAGAGAGATGGTTTTAGTAAAAATCAAGTAAGTGCATTTTGTTTAAACCCACTTAGTGTTAGCAAGTCCTTACAAATAATAGGAAACTATTTTAGATCTAGCTCTTTATCCTTGGTATAAGCACCAAATGCTCCATTTCAATTCTCTTCTGATGGTGGGAATTTCAAAGCCTGTTTTTTTTTTCACTGATATGCTGTTGGATAGAAGTGTTATTTAGTAATTCATGTTAGGCAGGTTCTCTGGCTCTATACAACAATGTTCAACGGTAAAAAAACTTTCATAGAATCATGGAATCATAGAATTATTAAGGTTGGAAAAGACCTCTGGGATCATCAAGTCCAACCGCCAATCCAACACTACCATGTCCCCTAAACCATGTCCTGAAGTGCCATGTCTACGCATTTTTTGAACTCCTCCAGGGATGGGACTCCACCACCTCTCCGGGCAGCCTGTTCCAATGCCTGACCAATCTTTCAGTGAAGAAATTTTTCCTAATAGCCAATCTAAACCTCCCCTGGTGCAGCTTGAAGCCATTTCCTCGTGTTCTGTTGCTAGTAACTTGGGAGAAGAGACCAATACCCACCTCGCTACAACCTCCTTTCAGGGAGTTGTAGAGAGCAATAAGGTCTCCCCTCAGCCTCCTCTTCTCCAGACTAAACAACCCCAGTTCCCTCAACCTGTCCTCATAAGACCTGCTCTCCAGACCCTTCACCAGCTTCGTTGCCCTTCTCTGGACACGCTCCAGCACCTCAATGTCCTTCTTGTACTGAGGGGCCCAAAACTGAACACAGTATTCAAAGTGCGGCCTCACCAGTGCCCAGTACAGGGGGGCGATCACTTCCCTACTCCTGCTGGCCACACTATTCCTGATACAAGCCAGGATGCCATTGGCCTTCTTGGCCACCTGGGCACACTGCTGGCTCATGTTCAGCCAGCTGTCCACCAGCATCCCCAGGTCCTTCTCTGCCAGGCAGCTTTCCAGCCACTCTTTCCCAAGCCTGTAGCATTGCACAGGGTTGTTGTGGCCCAAGTGCAGGATCTGGCACTTGGCCTTGTTAAACCTCATATAATTGGCCTCAACCCATGTATTGCCTGCCCAGGTCCCTCTGTAGAGCCTTCCTACCCTTGAGCAGATTGACACTCCCACCCAATTTGGTGTCATCTGCAAACTTACTGAGGGTGCGCTCGATCCCCTCATCCAGGTCATTGATAAAGATATTAAACAAGACTGGCCCCAACACTGAGCCCTGGGGAACACTGCTCATGACTGGCCACCAACTGGATTTAGCTCCATTCACCACAACTCTCAGGGCTCGGCCACCCAGCCAGTTTTTTACCCAGCGAAGAGTACACCTGCCTAAGCCATGAGCCACCAGCTTCTCTAGGAGGATGCTGTGGGAGACAGTGTCAAATGCCTTGCTAAAGTCCAGGTAGACGACATCCACAGCCTTTCCCTCATCCACTAGGCGAGTCACCCTGTCATAGAAGGAGATCAATTTCAGAATAATTTAAATTTTTAAATTATTTTCTTTCTTCACATATTTTGCATCTTCAAGACTCATTACTTTGTAGTCCTGCAAGTTATGGTTACTCAGTGATACTGGTACAGCATCAAGTTAGTGAAGCCATAATTATCTAGACATTCTTCATAAATCTATGGAGGCAAAATAAGATGTTTCTTCTTCTGTGCTGAGTGTACTGGTAATGTAGTTGTTTAAGGAGGAAAATGTAGGCTTAATGGTAGTTTGGCTGTGAGTACTTGCCAGGCAAGTTCTGCTTGCATTCTGACTGGTAGGTCATATGATTAGAAGAGAAGCCAGAGAGTATCTCATGTGTAGGGGAATGACCTTAACATTTTCTCTGCATTGGGAACTTTTATAGAAATGCAGTGATGTCATAGAAGTCTTTCCTGTATCTTGTGGACACTTTGCACCAGTTTCAGTGTTGCAAAATAACCATAAAAGGATTAATTTCTTTCTACCGTGAAACTAATTATTGTGTTTACACCAGTGTACTTCAGGCAGTGATTTGCACATTGCCTGCAGACAATAAATAAATAATAATAGAGGAAAATAAAGCCTTCCAGTGTGTGATGTATGTCCTCATAAAGTCTTTTCCAACCTTTAAACAACCTGAGTTTTGATCTGGGTTGTGAGTAATGCTGTATATGGTCATCATATAATTGCAGCTGATGACTCCCAGAACTGATCTTTTTGTCCTTTTTTGCGTGTTACTAGAGATGTCAGAGAAAGATGTATATACTGTCAGTGGATAGAATGTTTGTCTTTCTTGTCAAGTATTGCATATTGTCTTATATGACCACCCTTATCTTTACGCTGTTTTTAAGCATTATATTTTTCTTCCAATGTTTATATTTGCACCTTATATGCACCTTTGATTTACCACATCTAATTAAAATTCAGAATTTGCGTCAGTGGGCATTTTTAAACCTATTAAATCATTTTTAGAAAAAAATTAAATACAGTTTTGGGAAAACATCTATGTAATAAGCTGAATTGAACTTTCTTTATACTGGACAGCTTATAGACCAGGTCTGCTATGGCACAGAGCTGGTAGTCAGATAGTAGAATGGATATAACTGATGCTGAACCTGTACTCTGTACTTTTCAACATAGTTGATCGCTGCAGGAGAGATAGATGATTTCCAAGAGTCAAAAAAATTTGTTCAGAATACACTTGAATATTTCTGCACTACACTCATTTACAACACATAGACATATCTAAAGTGTACATCTATACAGAGTGGTACAAATGGATGTGAGCTGCTCTTTCTGTGCTTTGACCTGGTCAATGCGAGTCCAGCTCAGGTCCAGAAACCAGATTGCTGTGTTAGTGTGCTAATATGTTAATCAGTGTTCTCTTTTGCTATGCAGGGCTTATACAGCAAGCTTGGATATGTGGCTTCCTCTGACTGCCTCAGAATGTGGATGTATGATTTCTGTACCCATCTCCATAGACATAAATGTGAGTTAGTCACTGAGTGGGAATGGAGTTTGTGTAGCTTTGGTCAAAAATAACTGGAGAACATCTGAAAGCTTTTGGGTGAAATTTGATTTTGTAAACTGCAACTGAAAATGTAAATAGATTAAGAATTTGATTATGCAGTCCTCAGCAGAACAAAGTTTCCAGTGAAGATAATGGTATTTGTGGCAAAGGTTAAAATTCCTGGAATGACTATTTGTAAAATTCATGATTCATTTTCAGATGCTAGAGCTTTAGCATTTTGTTTAGCTATTTCAGGCTGCTCATTTGGGGAACTGAAGAACTGTTCCCTAGTTCTAGCAACAAGTCAGGCTGATAATTAATTGGAAATTTTATTCTATTAGTTTACAGGTGTGCATGATGCGTCTTTTACATGCCACAAGGCTTTTCTATGAATACCTTTGAAGAGTTAACCCTTCCCTGAGTCCTAACATTAACCTCCATGCCAAAACTTAGGTTCATTTAAGGTTTTATGGAAAAAAAATTATGCAAAATTGAGTTATTTTCCACAGTTTCCATATATAGTGGCAAAACTCTACAGGTTAGCCTAATGGAGCTTTTATTTCAAAACTGAAAAAAATTAGGAGGGGAAAAATGATAGCACACTGGGAAAAAAACCCACATTTTTTTACCAAAAAATGCAAATCCAAAATTTTGCATATTTTTGGTTGGATGTTTAATCCTATTCCAGTCATTGTTCTTGACAGTGAAATGCCACAGAGAAGAACATTGGTTAAAGAAGTTTTAAGTAGTAATTATGATCTTCCTGTTTATTAAAGTGAAGGACAGAACAATGAAAAGGAAACTGCTTCAGATCAATCCCTACTAATTTAAACTATTTATAGAATCACTAATCAAAGCATGATTCATACAAACCTTAGGAGAATATAATGCTGAGCTTATGTGCATTTATTTGCAAGTGGAACTGTTCTTAGGCAGTATCCTCATGGTTAGCACTACCACTTATCTGTCACCTTATCACATGCAGTAATCTTTACTGATAAACTTAGCCCCAAATCAATAATTTCACAGGCTAGGAAAGTAAAACAGAATATAGTCCTTCGAATGAGAGTTACATTAGTTGATGAGTTTGTAAAAAAAATATCACACTTGTCTTCTAAATAATACTGCAGAAATCTCTTGTAAATCCTTTAGCAATTTTTTTTCTAATGCTTTACAAGTTGTAAAATCAGAGTTGAAAGGCAGGGAGAAAAGGAATGCACAAATAAGACATCTGTTATTGTTATATCAATGATGATATATAACCAGCTCTGAAGTAATAACATTTTAACAAGGACCAGAGTCTTATCCAAAATGAGATCTCATCCACTTCCACATCTTTATTTACTGCATTCATAAGAATGAAGTGAAGTTTATAATTGGGAAATCTTATCAATTAGTGCTTGTAGGACATCACAGGTATGCTACAGTCTGGTTTAGATTAATGGATTTGCAGCCAAGCCATATCTTAATAGGGGTGTCTGTAAACCAACTTCAAAATAATGCATTTGCATGCTGCTTATAAAACAGTATTCACCATTACTAAGTACAGTCATGCTATATTTTATAACTTCAGCACTGCAAAATGTATATACTATTAATGTTTTTCCTAATCTATTAAGGACAAGTGGCATATTGTGCTCCATTTAATAAATGATTTAAAAGTCACTAGTATGGAGGGTTATTCCAGTACAATTTTGGGGTGTAGCGGCAGCTGTCTTTTAAAGATTGTGTTATGATGTTGACTCTAAAACAAATTCTTATTAACTACATTTTAGTGTCACATAAGATGCAAAGGGTTAAACTTTCAACTTGCTTGAAATTGATAAAAAGCTACAAAACTGTTAAATAGTGAGACAGCTTGGAAATGGCAAGGAACTTTTCTGGCTCTAGGGGAGAAGGAGAGATGAGGAGAAAATAAATAATTTTTTACCTGTTGTCACACTTTTCAGCCGTGCATCAGTAGAAACAAAAATAAGCCATGGAAGAAATATTTGTGTGCTTCTTTCTTTCCTTCAAGCCTTTTGGTTTAATCAACAGTAAAATGAATAATCATGCATTTTAGTATATTTCAATACTGATTCATCCAGTAATAACTAGTTAGCTCTTCGTTTTTGTGCCTTCACTGTGGAATTAATATGCACTGAAAAAATGAGACCTGTGCCATTGTTCAGTGTGATTAAGTGGGGAGGCTCTGACTTTTTTCTAACATCCCATGGGAATTGGTCCAAAAACATCTATGGGATTTGGTCCAACAAGTCAATGATCCAAAAGCTACCTAGTAGGGCTTTTAAACTTAATACTTAAGGTTTCAAGTTATCTGACTTTCAGTGTACATTGTGTTACTGATACAGCAGTATAATATTTTATTCCTACTTTTGTTATTATTTATTACTTTAAAAACATCTTTGTAACTATAAACCTTTTAGGCCATTTACCAAGTTAGATTCTTACTGGAATTAGAAAAATTGATTAATCCAGTTGCACGTTTGTGATGGCTAATATTTTTTCAGTGTATTGTCACTAAATTTATAAGCTATGATATTGTTCTGAAACTTAATTTGTAATGTAATAAAGGCATTTATAAATAAAGATTAAAAAATGTCTAAGGAGACCATAGATGTTATTGAAAAGGAAAATATCGGATGCAGGAATAATATTTTTCAAGGAATGTTTTAGGGGGCTATCTTATTTAATATTTTCATTAATGACACTGGCACAAAAAATATGTGCTAAAAACAAAGTGGTAGGTGTTAGAGCAGACGAGAGATAGGCTTTCATGCAAAAATACCTTACTGCTGGGTGACCTTGAAGCATGTGGTAATACAAAATGGGATGAAAATCTGTAATATGAGGTGAAAATAACAAGAATTTCTGCTATAAATTACACCTTTTTGACTGTAAACATATAAAGACCTGGCGGTTCTTGTGGATCTGATGTATTTATAGTAAAGACAGGTAAATATTAATTCCGTTGTACAAGAGCTTTGTATGTCTGAACATCACTTGGAATACTGCAGTGCATTTCTGGTTACCTGCTTTCAATAAGGATGAGTTCAACTGAGGTGGGTGCAGCTGAACAGAGTAAGGTACAGCCTCAAGGAAATTTAAGAGCTTAGGTTGCTTAGTCTAGTAAAACAAAGCCTGGGAGGTAGTACAATAGTTTACCTATGAAAACACGAATGGGCGATAAACCACAAGACAGGGAAAAGACCTGTATAAAGTAAATGGCAGTTATCAAAAGAACAAATTATCATAAACTGGGCCATTATTAAATGTGAACTGAAAAATTATGTTTCTACCCATAAAATGAGATATTGGAGCTGCCTTATGAATACATGCAACAGAGACCAAGAACCTAGGTAGTTTCTCATATAAAGTTTCATAAATTTATTTAAGAATTTGTATGATGTCATTACCTAAGTTACTTTGAAACTAGACTTTCAACTCTGGATTAGCAGGACACACCTTGGTTTCTTAATTGCTACCTGTGCGTTATTCTGTTTCAGTCTTCTCTCTATTTCAGTAGATAAACACCACTGAACAGTCTTATGTAAATACCAGGAACA
Source organism: Morus bassanus (assembly GCA_031468815.1). Classification (NCBI taxonomy): domain Eukaryota; kingdom Metazoa; phylum Chordata; class Aves; order Suliformes; family Sulidae; genus Morus; species Morus bassanus. The sequence continues at coordinate 34,919,177 of CM062572.1, read as the reverse complement.
GTTATGTACAATCTAAATGTTTTCCTAGAGAGAGCTACTCAAAGGTGTTACATTCTTTCCCTACTGCATGACTCTTCAGTGGCCCTCAATGCAATCTAATCCCTGTTGTTTGATCAACTAACTGTTCTTATCCCTTTCTTATTTTAAGTGCTTAGGTCCACTGATGGATCACAGTTTACTTCTTTTGTAGTATTTGGCTTGCTTTGTGCAAGAAACTCATCATGAAAAAAATAGAATATACACCTCGGGTCTTCTTCCCATGCTTGTCCCGTTTTGGAGCTCTCTGTTGTGCATGAATCCTGAACTCTTCTTTAGAGGGGTTTTTCTCTTCCTTCATGTTCAGTGAATATATGTTTGGCAAAACGCCCTTTTTTTTCCCCAAGAAAAAAGTTAATTAAATGTTATTAATTATTCAGATTCAGAGCTACAGGAATACCATTTAAAAGCTTACTGGTTATGATTAAAAAAACTTTTAAAATATAGAAAATTACTCCTTCAGCTTCAGAATTCTGAATGTAGAATGAACCTGAAGTTTTATTATGCCATAATTTGCCTTTTAATCGTCTCACATTTTTAGTTTGCTTGTCACCAGACTTGAGTTTAAAGGAATACGGAAAGAGGTCTGTAGATAGAAGTATTATCTTTTATTAGACCAATTGGAATATTTGGAAAAGTTAGGCTCGCAGGCACACAAGCCTCTCTTCCATGTGTGAAATAGAAACAACAGCAAAATAAAAGTAGAGAACAGTTGCTCAAGGATAGCAGACATACATCAGTTCAACCATCTTTAAAAGAAAAGCAGTTGGCGCCTCTGGAAGAGACAGGATGATATGGGGCTTGGGGGGAACAGGAGAGAAAGATAAAGATACTTACCTCTAGGGAAAAAGGATGTTGTTTGTTGCATGTGAAACACAGGTTAGTCTGGGAGAGAAGGAAGGGAGATTAAAAAGTGGTATAAAACCACTTTCTTGCATCCATGGTTTTTGGCATCCAGTAGAGTTACGAGTTTTGCTTATGAAAATTTCAAAGATATTTGTAGGCTTTGCCTGAGCATAGGAGCATAGTGTGTGAGCAATCGGAGAGGAAGGATTGAGAGATCAGGAACACATGACTAGTGAGAGGTGTTCACAGATGGGTACTTTTTTCCTTTATAGCCTGTGTCAGTTCACTCGGATATGTAGTTTTTACTTAGTTTTACATACATCATAGCTGTTTTGATGGCAAGTTACTGGGATAAACTGTATTATATTCCTGAAAGCACAGCTGTAGAATTGAAAGATAGTGGTGGTTCTGTTGAGAGATTGTTTACTACAGTAATAATAGAGGTATGTTGTCAGATTTTACGTTTCTTGCTCAAATATGGTCTTCATCCATTCAGTGCCTTTGGACTGTACCTAGGATGTTTCTGATGGTGAGTTTTCTGAAGCTAGAGACTGCTAGAATGCCAGGGTTGTTCTTGGAAGACACCTTCAAAGTTGCTTCTTCTGGAATTGCTTATAATTGGTTAATGATTTTCTCTTTAAGTACTGAGTACAGTGTTATCCGGCAGCTATAATTCCTTCTGTGATGCTCAGGTATCTTTCAAATAAACATGATATTTTTATGGAAGTGTACTTTTTGACTAAAAGTCTTCTTTGGATAGTTGGTGGTTCTTTGGATGGTATCATGAGATTTTTCTTCAGAGAGAATGGAATGGCATCTGAGGATGCCTGATTTGTGTCTGTGTGTTTCAGATGGTTGCAGGTTTATGGAGTTAAGTTTGTTAGTATGTGGTTTTCTGTGCCATTTACAAAATTTTAGTTTGCAGATTACCATCTTTGATGTTGACCTGAATACCTACAAGGGATCTTAGTATAGGAGTATTTCAGAGGCAGTTTGACAAAAAAGTAATGATTATTGAATTTATGATTGCAATTAGTGAGGAAGTCCAGTTTTCTGGTCATGGTAATGAGGACGTTATTCATACGTCTTATGACATATGGACATGGTGGTACATATCTGATAGTGAGTAGTTGTTCTTTTATTTAGCTTTGAAAGCTGCTGCTTCTGTTTAAGATATGAGAAGGGTTTGTGTGCCCAAAAGTTTATCTAGCATGTTCAACAATGCCAGCTGCCCTAATCCGGCTTCTGTCCTTAGACCATCTTGGTTACAACAAAGTGCTGAGGGAGAAATAAAACCTTTTTGCCTTTCAAGCCTCCTTTTTCTTAGTTTATCTGCACTCAAGCTGACCTTTGCTAGCTCTGTTTCTAATTCTCCTCGTATACTCATTTTTAGTAGGGGATATATGTTCTAAGTAACCAAGGTCAAATTTCTGAGCCCTTGTATGTTAACCCAATGATTTCTAGCCCCCTTTAATCCTTTCCTACACCAGCAGCTGTAGTAATAAGGGTCAAGGGGCTGCTAGGGATTGAGGTCATTAGCTTTTGGGTTGTATGTATTCATTTTGTTGGTGTGTTTCACTGATCAGTCTTAATGGATATTATTCATTCAGTTGTATGGTATTAGAACAGCATTTGACCTTTCCAGCAACATGAATGTTTGATTTTTAATTTTATTTTACTTTGACTCTAAACTTGCTGCTGCTTTTTAGATATGGAAAGAAATTGTCTTTCATTTCATCATGCTGTGAACTGTCTTTATTAGGTTGAAAACCTCAACATTAATGTGTATAAAATCAGATCCTGCTGAAGGAATGGAAAAACTCCATTGATTTCAATGAAATCTTTCAGAGCTCCCATTGATATTAATGATAATTTAATGGAAAAGGACTTGGATCCTTACTGTTTGCAACAAGTAAACTGCTAGCTTTTATATTACTGCTTAAACCAGCACCTTTATCATTGCTTCAGCATATATTTATGTGATAGTCATCTTTGATAGAACCATCAGAGTACACAGCCTGAATCTTTGGGTCTATTACTATTCTGTAAATGTAGCAAAATGGTGAATGCACACTATCACACAACATACAAGAAAAATAGAGAATTCGTGTCCGTCAGTTTGTGCCTTTAGCTGCTCCAGAATAAGCTAAACTGTTAGATTCTTTCCTGCTCAGATTTCCATCACTACTCCCCAAGGAAAGGTAAGGACAATAGACATTAGAACATAACCTGAAAGTTGACAAATTTGTGCTTTTAAGCAGAAACAGCATATCACATGGTAGACCCCTCACTGACTGTGTCATGCTTTTAACGCTTTCATCTCTTGTAGTTAAAATAGTTTGGTTTATGCTCTAATGTTTGAAATGTTCTCAGCTGCTACTGGTGAAAAGCAATTTCTGCACAGTGAGAAGGAAAGGGTTTATCATGTTTGGTGTTGCTTTTAGAGATATGGACGCATGCTCACTAGGTATTGTACTGAGATCAGCTATCTCATTTCATTAAAAAGTCCTTTAGGTGGTAGTTACGTTTGGTTACCACTGAGTTGATGTGGATCTGAACCAGAAACACAGAAGTGAAAGGCTTTCTATCCTACTAACAATTTCCTGAGCCTTCCATTCTCCTATATTAAGAGGGGTTTTTATAGAGTGGAAAAATGCCCCATCATAAAGCTGTAAGGTTAAAACTGCAGCCCCTCTCCCTTCCCCAACACTCCTTAAACTATGGATCTTGTTTGCTATGGGAAGTGAACTGCAGGAGGAAGCCAGATGGCAGCTGTATTGAGCTGCTGCTTTGTTGTGCAGGATGGGTGCCCCTCCTCCCTTCTCCAAAGCAAATGTTGATTCACGAATGAGGGGTTTATATATCTGAGGGAGGGATTCATATGATTTTTTGTAATGTCTGCTCTTTTAAAAGTTTGCAAAAGAAATTGATCCGGTGTTCATAATAAGAAACAGTCTGAGACGTATATGTGGCAAAGTTCTATAATTTTAAGGTGAACTTTCTAAAATGGTACACACAGCCATGACTATTTTATTACTCTCAGTTAAACTGCCTGAAGTGCTGTACCAGCACAGCATGCTTCTTGTAAAACATATTCCAAAGAGAAAAATTCGTTTATATTTTATTTTAAGGTAAAATATAATAATTTTGTCAGTAATGGACTAAAACCCCAGAAATTGTAAAAGTATTTTTAAATTAACAAATTGCTATCCAGAGAATGTTTATTAAATTATAACAGAAAGATGCACTGGATAGACCTGATTTGCTTCAAGGAATCTGCACCAAATCTTTTGATTTTTTCATGGTGCTTAAAACCATTTATTAAAATTCTAAAATACTTGGAGGTTAATCACCAAGGCTGATTTTTTTTTTGTGTTTGCATTTCTTCATAAAACAAAATTGTGTGTAAGTGTGTATACTTTTTAACTGTTGGCAGACATGTTTGATTACCATTGTATCTGTGATGTAGAATACTTCAGAGTTTTAAATTTCCAAGTATGCCAAACCGGATCTTCAGCTAAGACCACACATGTACATAGTATAAGGTTTGTAGGATAATTAACTAGAACTTTGTTTCTTTCACTGATTACTAAGATCATCTTCTTGTAAATCCAAGAACAATGAATAGTTGTAGTGAGAGGAGCTCACCACAAGCACTTTTTTTCTAAATACCCAGTGCTGAATTCTCTCTGGCACAGTTGTCAACAGCATGTTCCAGGCTCTGTCTTTTGCCATAAACTGCATTCTAAACACAATGGAAATAGCATAGAAACGTAAGAATTAGGAAATTGTGTTATTAACAAGCTGCATTTTTAACCACCATGGGGGTTTTATTTAGACTGCCTAGTGTGCAGAATGTGTTTTTTAATGTAAATAGCTACTCAGAAAAAATTCAGATCCTCAGATGAACGTCAGAAATGATCCTTAACAAAATATTTTTTAAGATTATATACCAAATAAAGTAATGTGGTTTTCCCTGTTCTTTTCTTCTTCTCTTTCTTGCTGTCTTCCTCTCTTTCTGATGTCAGTTTATATCTTTTATAATGCAGATATAAGATGAGAGAAAACGAGGGAATAACTGTAGTACAGGTGGAAACAGTTAAAAGAACTGGGTTGGAATGTTAAAACTGATATTCCTCCATCTCAACGTACCACATTAAAAAGTAGTTTGGGGTGCCGGGCATCTTCATGACTAGTAATATAAGTAAATATCAGCAGTATTCAGGATCATTCAGAATTGATGTGCATATGGTTTATATATAAATAAATAAATAAGTATGCATTCAATGTCTTTGTGCATATTAGAGATACATAATAGGCAGACATATATGTTGAAATCTATGTTTCACATCAAACCTCTACAGTATGCTTCATGAGGGAGACAAGACCCATGTGTTTTGCAGAAGCTTTTAAAGCTGTTTCATTTATTTTATTAGCCTTTAATGAATGTAATTAGAACCCAAGTAATTAAATGCAATTGTGCTCAGTATGTTCCTGTTGTAAATTGCCCTAAACAATGTGCATGGTGTGAACAAATTTGTGGGATTAATAGAGGATAGATAATGTTTTTGGATAGTATTTCACACTAAACGGCCGCAGAGAGAAACAAAGAAGCTGGCGCAGTGTCATTAATCTTAGTCAACTGGCAGTTCTGGTGTAATTTGCATGACTTAGGCAGTGACACAAGATGGGGCTAGCTTGGGATGGGTGTTAGATCACTAGGATACATATGTATTTATTTCTCTTTAGTACTCTGATTTATAAGTAGAAAGAAGTTTATTTGAAGAAACTGATTCATTCTGTTTTCATCTTTGTTTTTACCTTAGATTAATAAAATTACTGGCAGTATATTGTATGTGTTCCTTTGTTTTTATAGTTAGCATATTGGTTTATGGATATTAAAAAGCATCTGTGCATCCTTGTCATCACAGAAGAAACGCAGATGTGCTGTGATTGGATAGTGTGTTGCTTAGTGGAATAGATTTTCTTTCTTCACTGTGTCTGATGTGTCTTGTTTCCTAGCTTAAAAAAAACCAGGATACAGTAAGATACTTCCAAATTAGTTTCTGAAAAACCTTATAGTAGTTGTAGTTATGAAGTATGTAGTTATGTAGATATGAATTTTCATTCTATGCTCCCTGTGTCCATAATTTTTTCTAAAAATCATTGAATGCATGTAATCTGATTGAGCAGAAGTATAACTCAACAACCGTAAAATACTTCTTAAATTTCAGTAGACTAAAAAATTCTCACAAAATAGCAGTGACCACTGTAGTTAATTTTTACAAGAATTTTTAAATGCCTTGGTCTGGGTTAGTTTAAATGTTCTTAAACCTACAGTTGGCTGGAAATACCTGTCAAAGTGAGCTGATTTGCTGAAGGTCTGAACAGAAATATTCCATTAGTTTGCAGTATTAGAAGAACGAGTCAAAATTAATTTGAGTCTTGTTAGATAAGTGTTTCTGTCTCAGGCTCTAACATTGTTTTCAAAATAGTTCCTATAGAAAGGTAAGCTTTCTATATAGGTTATGGTCCTGTTTATGAGAAAAGGGACCATTGTCCAAAATTGATCTTGACCCATTTCTTGACACTAAAATCTTTCTGTAAACAAATTTAGTTGTATATTATCCACTGACTGTTTTGACTAAACACTGTGCCAAAAACGTATGTGCTGAACTTATTCATGTAATATCTCTGGAAGTAGTTATTCTGTTAAATACGTTGCTTATGCACACCTGATTGTGTTGTTACTCTGTTACCGTGGTATTAACTCAGTTGTGTAGTAAAATAGAATGATGAGTAAACTGGGGATCTTCAGAAATCCTTGAGAAATTGCAGTCCTGACAGATAAACAGGAATGGAGTCCTGCTTCAGCAGTATCGGTGGATCTTTTAATTATAATTTTTCAACACAGGAAGATTGCACTTAACCAAGTCTGAGGAAGAATGCGATAGGGCGTTCTGAGGCTGTTTAGCCAAGTAGTTACCTTGTGCACATCCTATGAGCTATGTTTCTTATATTTCTAAAAATATATATTTCATTAAAGCTTTTTCATCCATTTTAAAATTGCATAGTTAAATAATAATAAGAAGGAATTTAATATAAAATTGCATGGGCAACCTTGAGTCCTCTTACATAGGTTGATAATGATAAAATGCTTGTGTTTATATCACTGCACACATAATAATATTGTAATAATACTTGTAATACTGTAAGATAATGTGTAAAATATTGAATAGTTTACTATAGCACTGAATAGGCACTGATGAATAGCCATGTTTGTCGGCTTACCATGTTGAAATACAAAGTGCTGATGGAAGCGTGGGAATGGTGAGAGGCAAACAGATATATTCCACTGAAACGTGAAAACAGCACAATTTTTACACAAAGCTTTATATGGTAAATATAACAACAAACACTGACAATGAAAATTTTCAGGCATTCAGTTAGGCCACCGAAATCTGAAGCTGATTTGTCACTAACCATCTTGTCTCCTGAACTGTGAGTAAACAGCGCAAAGGTAACTGAATTTGGATTAAACATACTAATAATTCTACCTTTGAGGAAAAATGTGTTAGCTGTCTATCAGTAATGATGAAGAGGGTTATGATGGCATTAAAAACAATTTGCTTGTAGCAATTTGGGAAAATATAAAATGCTTAAGATATAGCATGTGTTCTGCTGTGGATTTTAATACAGAAAAAAAGCATGTTAGGACAGTAGAATAAAATAAATGGAAACTGGCCGGATGGCTGAGCCCAGAGAGTTGTGGTGAATGGGGTTAAATCCAGTTGGCGGCCAGTCATGAGCGGTGTTCCCCAGGGCTCAGTTTTGGGGCCAGTCTTGTTTAGTATCTTTATCAATGACCTGGATGAGGGGATCGAGCACACCCTCAGTAAGTTTGCAGATGACACCAAATTGGGTGGGAGTGTCAATCTACTCAAGGGTAGGAAGGCTCTACAGAGGGACCTGGGCATGCTGGATCGATGGGCCAAGGCCAATTGTATGAGGTTCAACAAGGCCAAGTGCCGGATCCTGCACTTGGGCCACAACAACCCCATGCAACGCTACAGGCTTGGGGAAGAGTGGCTGAAAAGCTGCCCGACAGAAAAGGACCTGGGGGTGTTGTTGACAGCTGGCTGAATAGAATCATAGAATCATTAAGGTTGGAAAAGACCTCTGGGATCATCAAGTCCAACCGTCCATCCAACACTACCATGTCCCCTAAACCATGTCCCGAAGTGCCATGTCTACGCATTTTTTGAACTCCTCCAGGGATGGGACTCCACCACCTCTCCGGGCAGCCTGTTCCAATGCCTGACCAATCTTTCAGTGAAGAAATTTTTCCTAATAGCCAATCTAAACCTCCCCTGGTGCAGCTTGAAGCCATTTCCTCGTGTTCTGTTGCTAGTAACTTGGGAGAAGAGACCAATACCCACCTCGCTACAACCTCCTTTCAGGGAGTTGTAGAGAGCAATAAGGTCTCCCCTCAGCCTCCTCTTCTCCAGACTAAACAACCCCAGTTCCCTCAACCTGTCCTCATAAGACCTGCTCTCCAGACCCTTCACCAGCTTCGTTGCCCTTCTCTGGACACGCTCCAGCACCTCAATGTCCTTCTTGTACTGAGGGGCCCAAAACTGAACACAGTATTCAAAGTGCGGCCTCACCAGTGCCCAGTACAGGGGGGCGATCACTTCCCTACTCCTGCTGGCCACACTATTCCTGATACAAGCCAGGATGCCATTGGCCTTCTTGGCCACCTGGGCACACTGCTGGCTCATGTTCAGCCAGCTGTCCACCAGCATCCCCAGGTCCTTCTCTGCCAGGCAGCTTTCCAGCCACTCTTTCCCAAGCCTGTAGCATTGCACAGGGTTGTTGTGGCCCAAGTGCAGGATCCGGCACTTGGCCTTGTTAAACCTCATATAATTGGCCTCAACCCATGTATTGCCTGCCCAGGTCCCTCTGTAGAGCCTTCCTACCCTTGAGCAGATTGACACTCCCACCCAATTTGGTGTCATCTGCAAACTTACTGAGGGTGCGCTCGATCCCCTCATCCAGGTCATTGATAAAGATATTAAACAAGACTGGCCCCAACACTGAGCCCTGGGGAACACTGCTCATGACTGGCCACCAACTGGATTTAGCTCCATTCACCACAACTCTCAGGGCTCGGCCACCCAGCCAGTTTTTTACCCAGCGAAGAGTACACCTGCCTAAGCCATGAGCCACCAGCTTCTCTAGGAGGATGCTGTGGGAGACAGTGTCAAATGCCTTGCTAAAGTCCAGGTAGACGACATCCACAGCCTTTCCCTCATCCACTAGGCGAGTCACCCTGTCATAGAAGGAGATCAGGTTGGTCAGGCAGGACCTGCCTTTCATGAAGCCATGCTGGCTGGGCCTGATCCCCTGGTTGTCCTGCACTTTCCCAGTGAATATGAGCCAGCAATGTGCCCAGGTGGCCAAGAAGGCCAACAGCATCCTGGCTTCTATTAGGAATAGTGTGGCCAGCAGGAGTAGGGAAGTGATTGTCCCCCTGTACTCAGCACTGGTGAGGTTGCATCTTGAATATTGTGTTCAGTTTTGGGCCCCTCAATACAAGACAAACATTGAGGTGCTGGAGCGTGTCCAGAGAAGGGCAATGTAGCTGATGAAGGGTCTAGAGAACAAGTCCTGTGAGGAGCAGCTGAGGGAACTGGGGTTGTTTAGCCTGGAGAAAAGGAGGCTGAGGGGAGACCCTATCGCTCTATACAACTACCTGAAAGGAGGTTGTAGTGAGGTGGGTGTTGGTCTCTTTTTGCAAGTAACAAGCAATAGAACATGAGGAAATGGCCTCAAGTTGCACTAGGGGAGGATTAGTTTGAGTATTAGGAAAAATTTCTTCACTGAAAGGGTTGTCAAGGATTGGAGCAGGCTGCCCAGGATAGTGATTGGATCACCATCTCTGGAGGGACTTAAGAGACGTATAGATGTGGTGCTTAGGACATGGCTTAGTGATGGATTTTGCAGTGTCAGGTTTACAGTTGGGCTCGATGATCTTAAGGGTCTTTTCCAACCTAAATGATTCTACGATTCCATGAAATATACCACTGAGTATTTAATGTCACCTAGCTAACTTTAATTTTGATGCTTCTTGACTCCCAAATAGTTAACTTTAACACATTCTTGGTGTTGTCTCCTTAAGAAGACTAAATTAAGAAGTCCTGAGAATTTAAAGTAGTTTTCGTCCTTAACCTTTTCATTTTAGAAGTACAATTATATTCATAGTTCTGAGCCTTCAGTCTGTAGAATTTTAGTCCAGCATAGCCTGACTCTACCCAGAGAATTATACTGCTTTAGGTAGGTTGCAGTGAAGTAGAGAATGTAGTCCTTTTTAAACAGGAGCACAGTTTGTAATTTTTTTCTGTTTATATGATACACAGTTATGATTATCAAGTCATCTTCAGTCTCAACAAGTGCTACTACACTTTAGCCTGCATACTTTTAAATATGATTTTATCTTTCAGTAATGCAGGTTTTGAAGAAACGCACAGAGGACTAGCTACTGTAGAGACTCTGCTCACATTGAAAAGTCCTGAGGTGTAAGAGCTTGAACTCAACTTGCTTATTTTTGTGTCAGCTCTACAGCTGTCTCACCATACTACAAAACATTCTTGGCATTGTATCTTAGCCAAAATATCTTTTGGGGGCAATAATTCAAAACAGACCAGTATGTTAATCCAAATATTAAGTAATATTTAAGAAGGCTCCTACCAGCATCCATGCAATTGAAAAAATATGGATTTACCTCTTTGCTTTGGCTCAGCAATTACATGTTATTCTTCTCTCTTGTGGAAAAAAGCACTATTGTTATTTCTTTGATGACCACTGTAATGTGCAAAACAGCAAAAGTAATTAATTAACAATTCATGAAAGTAGTTGACTCCTATTAATATGCCATTGACCCAAGCACCACTGTTCAACATTTAAAGACCAGGGACCATAATATTTATTGTGAGGTCAGGCATATCGATATAGCATTAAAATGAGTCACATTTAGTACACTGCATAGCAATTATGTTAATGCAAAAAGTATCACTATTGCATAGATTTTAAGTGGCAGAAAAGTTACATGATCCAGAATTTCTTATTTGAGAATTATGAAATAATGTAGAGAAAATTATTTATTGGCTTTGCTGCACAAAAAGTAAGGCACAATGGTCTGCTAACCTGAACCAACAAATTCTGTAGGAGGCAGAGTTTCTCTTTTCTCCTCTTCAAATTATTAGCTTATTTATTTTTACCTGAAATTAGGAGAACTTCATCCTCTGATCCATTAGACCAGATTGCTATAAGCTGTAGACTTCTAGAAGAATAATGGATTTTCCCAAGATTGTTTTCTGTTGTATTTGTACATAATGAAAATCTTACACTCTCTCCTTCTCTCTACATGGCCTGTTTCTTGTTCTGCATGTATTTAGTGTCTGTTGTTCCATTAAATGGAATTTTTTTGAGAGTAAGAGTTGTGGGGGAAGAGACAAGTATATCTGAGCTGTCTATTTACAATCAACAAAGCTGTATTTAGACATGGATAAGTTTAAAATTTAGGCGTGAGACCAAAATAGAACTGAAACTTGAGTTCACTTTGCTGTTACTTAACAATAGTAATTTTTTCTTTTGGGAATTCTGTTGCTTTGGATTGTATCCACTGTATTTCAGTTATCCAGCTGAAAAGAAGCCTGTCCATTTTTTATTCTAAGCAAAACTCTAAGGATAGATCCTGAGTAAAATGTAATCAAATTGGAATACCATTGAGAAGTTGGATTTAATTTTGGGCATTTCTAGGTATGTTATGTTAAAATGGTATATGAAAGTGTCTGGGCTTGAGTTCATTCTAATCTAAAACCTAAAAATATTTTTTTAGGTATGAATTCACAAAAGCCAACATGCAAACCTTAGAGAGGTGAAACCTCCCAATTTCCTGTTTAAAGATCCTTGGAACTTACACGTACAAGACAATTCACAGGTCTCCCTTAATCATGTGATTAATTCTATCAGAGTTTGAGGTAAATGGGAGAGATAATTCCTTATTACACGTGAAGAAGCTGAGACACTGGTAAGATCTTCCTGATTCCACGCTGATTCAGATGTCCCAGTACTGTTCTAATTCTTGTTCTGCTGGTAATTCTAAACTCAGTGCTCGTATCTCTAGTTTTACCTAGTTAAGGATTTGGTATCTCTTCCCAGGCATTTACACTTCAGTGGCTTTGAGGAGATGTGAAAGCTATAGCAAGGGGTGTTTGCAACTTACTAAATTTGAAATAAATAGGATATCTAGGAAAACTAAAATTTCTTGGTGATCCTAAATGGTAACACTTTGTACCTGTATTTTCTGGAATCAACAAGATAATGATTGATACTATTTACAATATTGTAGCAGGGGCCAGTTTTGTTGCTGATCTAAGTGGGGAGATTCTTTTGACATAGTTTTGTATTCACATTGAATTAGTTTGGTACCTTGACAGCTGAAATTGCTAGCACTGTTTCATTAACTCCTGTTCAAAATTCATTTTAAGACATTAACTTATGTGTTAGATGTTATTTCTTATTATTTAAACTTAGGTTTAGATTTTATTCTATTATCAGATATTAATATTATTAAATGCTGTATATCATTAGATGTTATTAATCATCTTGTTATTAGATGTTGTTTCTTGTTATTAAAGTGAAGAATACCCACATAATTTAATGTAAATATCAAAAAAGAGATGTCCTGACTGAATAGTTAAAAATGCTTGAATAATTCCAGATTGATCTAATATAGGTGAATCTATAGAACTTGCTGGCCACTGCAAAGATTGCTTCCTTCTCTTGTCTTCAAAAAATTGGCTTGATAAGAATGGAAATGCAATAGGTTGCCGTGTGTTTTTCAATATATTGATATTCCAAGTGCTCCTGCACCTTGCACGAAGGGCAAATGGAATAAATAATACTGAGCTATATTTGCTTATTGTTGTTAATATTGGAATTTTTGTTCCACCAACACGGCATTTAGATGTCTACATGCATGTGCACACATACACACAGGAAGAAACAGACAGTATTTACTACTGTGCTGAACTGTGCTGTAGTGAAAGCTGTAGTTCTGTAGCAAGCAAATTAGGAAAAATTTTGAGGCAACATCCAATACCGATTTAAAGCAGCTTCCTGTTTCATTTATTTGTCATCCTTCAACAAGCAACAGTGCTGCTGGGATGCATGAGTGTAAACAGTTCAAAGGACACTCACATCTTTGTGACCAACTACTTTTTTTATGTCATGGAGGTTCAAAACATTGATGTTGTTTTAATATGCTTGGGCTGCAAAATATTGATATAGATTTCATGAAAAAGCACATTTTTTTGGTGGAAAGAATAGATTTATCATTACGAAATGGATTTTTGCACATGAATGAGGCTCTTTAAAAAAACTTGGCAGGGAAATCATCATAGTTAAATGTTCACTGTGTTTACTTTTTGTCATAAAATACAGACCTTTCCCTTTCTGTTGATCTGGTATGGTACTATAATTGAAAACAAAAGCTGCATGCTCAACACGCAATTCCAGCTCTGTCATGCTTCTTTCTCTATGCTAGTAGATGGCAAGACACAACCACTGGTATCTTTGCTAGTAATTAATGAAATCTGTTAAGGGGAAAAAAACCATACTGCAACTATAAATCTTAGTATATTATTCAACATATTTTCGTTATATATTAATAAGTTGTACATATTCTGTTTAATATTTATAGGGCATTTGTTTGAAATATTCGGCTTGCAAGCTAACAAAAAGCAAAAATTCGTACACTTTGTCATAATTAGAAATACTTGCCTCATCGTATATACTTATTTTCAAAGTGGAATTGTTTTCTTGTATTAAAAAGTTCCCAATTCAATTAAAAAATATCTTTGTAGTCTTTGCTATAAGTAAGGAGTGGACAAGAATATGAGTGAATGTGAAAAGGTGCAGAGCCTATTGTCACTGTATAAATTTCAGTCCAGCTCCAGTTATGCCTTTTGTTTTACTTGGAGATTAATAGAATTATAGGAATAGAGTTAGTTTTGACTTTCATGGTTTTTTGTTGTGCGTTTTTTTTTTCCTCTTGGACTAAATGTGTTTTTGTAAAACAAACCAACATACTGGAATAGAAATGGGATTCAGCGGAAACTTTTTCTCAGGCATATCCACTGTAATGTAATTTATGACAGATATGGGTTTTCTAGGCCTAGGGCAGAATTTTCTACCAAACTGACAAAGGTCTTTAAATAATCAGTTGTCTGTTGGCCAGGGTTTTGTGTTTCCTTGCTGTCTGTTTAAATCTGGGTCTTTAATCTGTGTCACCCATCTCCCAAGTGTGGGAAGCTGAACTTCTCACCTAGTGACATGAGTGGGGTGTAGCTTTTTTGCTCCTTCATGAGCTGTTTGACTTTTAATTAGTCCAACAGACAGATTAAAGAGTTCAGTAGTGAGATGTTCACCTGAGGTGTCAGAAACCTAACTCTGAATTTCTGGCTAGATACCACTGTTATCTGTTATATTGCCAGCGGTGATTCCCATTCCCTGAAGTAGCAGCTTCCAACTCTTGTGTCCAGCTATGTGCAATTTTGAAATGTCTTAATACTACAACTAATGTATTACATTTGGAGAGCTGCTGTCTTACACTCAGTGGGATAGTTCAAGCACAGAGAGCTTGAGACAGTTGCTCAGGATAAGCAATTACTTAGTGTTAGGTCACACATTTAGGATATTGCAAAATAGTGACCCAAACTTGTACCTGGTCTTATAAGTGTTAGAGGAGTGTTCTAAATTTATATATCAGACTGTTACTGATTGACTTCAGTTAACACCTTTGACAGCTATGGTATGGTTAAGATTACTTTATGCCAGTGGCTCATCGCAAAGCTACGACTATAATAGAGAACTTGCTAGGCTACCTGCTCACTTTGATGTTCTTTTAAGAAATTATGTGGTATCACTGCAAGAGATAGTTGGTTTTTACCATATTTTCTATGATAATTTTACCATGCTATCAATTTTAGCCTGATAATAAACTAACTCCAAATTTTTACTTATTTTGAGAAATAAAACAGGAGTACAATAATTGTAAATTTTTGGAAGTATTGTCTGACTATTCTACTTAATTTCATGGCTTCCTAGGACAAAACCCTTTTCTTATTTATAGGGTTACAACTGTTTTGCCTCAAATTCTAGCAGCATTTTGTTTCAGTAAATTTAATACTCAAGTACAGTGCTCTACAACACATTGATCTGAAATAGTACCCTTGCTGCTTTGCCAGATTTGTCTCAAGATCAAATCTTTGAACTCCCTTTTAATGTTAAAATACATATATGGGTCTACTCTTTCCAACCTTTGCCATTCTTGCTCAAGGGAGTTAGAAACACAGATTAAGCCTGATGAAGAACAGTGGTTCTACAACTCTCATTCTTCAGAGCTGTAGAGTAGGCAACAAACCTTTAAGATTTCTTGTAGCACCTTTTCTGCATTTTATCACTGTAGAAAATAGTATAATGCCCACTGGAATTTGTGAAAGTCTTTCCATTGATTTTAGCATACAGCAGAAGCAATCCCCAATGAGAGAGCGCCTGCAGCTGTGAATCTACACGTGCAGTAGGAAATGTCATCTTGCAGATCCAGAAGAAAAGACATGAACTGAAGACTGGGAATTTCTGCCCTAAGATCTATTAACTATTTTCTGAACCACGAGGCAGAGAGCTGTTTATGTTTGTTACTACTTTTTAATTCCTGTTGGCAGTGACATGCAGACTATGAAATGTGTTAGGCTTGATTTACATAAATCAGGAGGTTGTCAGCTTCTTCCTTTTAGATGCCTATGTTGCCTTAAAATCCAAACTGATGACCTCATTGTAACACAAATAAATAGTGTTGGTAAATGTTATTATAAATTTTTTCTATTACTGAACATACAGATGGAAATGCAAAGTTAAAATTTGTGATATGCTTTTTTACATACACTATACTTTGTTATCAGTCTTCTATATTTTTGAGACCTTTTTTCCATTATCAAAAAAGTTTTGAGGTCTGTGTTCCACAATGCTTAACCACATTCACTAAACTTGGTCTTTTGTTTACAATAAAATTTCTGTATTGGTATACCTCATTGTATCAGTACAAATATAATTTTGATCCCTCTAGCTCTCCACCATAATGAAACAGAAAAGAGAGGAAACATTTTAATCTCTTAATTTGATAGTTATTTCTCTATGTCATCAAGGATCAGGGAGGGCAGACATATTGTAGGAAACATGAAGGGAAATATCAGAATAAATAGTTTACTGTACACATTTTTTAAAAAACAGAAGCCCTGTTTTTTCTAGATTTCAGAATAAATAGTTTTCCGTAAATGCACAATTTTCTTTGAAATATTAAATTTTGTACATGTCTATCTAAGATGATTTGGGTTAGTCTGTCAGAGGTATGGTTATCAAAATAGCAAAATAATTATTTTTGTTACCACTAGTATGTAACATTTTGCAAACTGAATATCTGTAATTTTCATTCCAAAAGCATTGCCGTTTCACCTTGCTGTATTCAGATAGTTGAATGTTGAGCTACTACTGGATACATTTCCATGTTTGGATCTGTTTTAATGTTCTCCTCAGTGGATACTATCAGTTACGTGAAATCATCCTGTCACTTTTGAAAAAAACTACTTAGCTCTGGACTTTTTAAAATAAAAGTTTTTTTTCTTTTAACCCTTATAAAAGTGTCCTTTCCAAATTCTTCCTCTGCTTGCTTTTAAAATGATGAAAAGACTAAAAAGACTATGCTTGTAATTAAAAGTCATTTTTAAATAACCTTAGAAGATTGTTTCTAGAAATCAAAACATCTTTATGGTCCCATTTCTAAGGAAAGAAAGAAAAGTGACTGGGATCCTGTACACTTTACTGTAGTCTACATTAATTACCTTCTATTAAAAAATGAATCTGGCACTCTTTCCACAGAAATGATGGCAGACACCCTACTCTCTGCTGATTTCTTGACACTTCTAATTACCTGTATTCATCTGAAATCGTTTCCTTTGTAGTGAGTTATTGGCATGATTTTCAGAGAACAAGAGGAAAATGGAAAACATTTTAGCAAGTTAAGAAAAAAAAATCAACAGTATCATTGTTTGCAGCTTTTGTTGAAACTACCTACGTGAGTCATTTGAGGGACATGAAGGTAAATGAAAGGTTATACTTTGCCCTGCACGTTGTCACTGGTATTTGTAATGTCAATAACTGTAGAAGGTTGTCAGGAAACTGGAGAGATAAAGGTCAATAGCAATGACAAATATATCATTGTATGTGTTTGAATATGCAATATCAGCCTAATCTCATGGTGGAGGTTTTCACACCCTGGAAATATCAATCAGGTGCTGTATCAGAACTATCCATTGTTTTCCGTCTACCTAGAATTAAATGGGAGATCAGTAGATGTAAGTTTAGCATGTTTACACTATTTTTTCCAGATTATTTTCTTTATTTAGTACAGAGAAACAAGTTATTCTCTCAAAAAGATATTTTCCATTAAATAAAACACTAAGAGAGGTTTTTAAAGAAAAGAAAAAAAGAAGAGTATCCTAGATTCTGTAATTTGTTAGAGGACATTGAATATTAGTTTCTATTTAACATCTGATATTGCCACAGTTTTCAAGATATTTTTGCAAACCATGTCCTTCTGATAATTGTGTGTAAATCCATTTGTTTTTTTCATATACTAAGACAACAGCATGTCACTCAAAGTGGCTCTCACAGAGACAGACCTTTATTTTTCATGAACTATATCAAGATTTCAGAGCTCAGTTAAAAGCATCTACAGCCTACAGTTAAATGAATGTGTAAAGAAATAATCCTTCTGAGAGAATTAGCTTACAGTTGAACACATCAAAGCGCCAGATTCTGTGTTGTTACAAATGTGGATCCTGGTTTAGGAAAAATAAAATTTGACGTATAGGGGAATACCAAATCACAAGGTGTTACATTATTATGTGGTTATCTGTGATTATGCAAGCACGGAAGAACAAGAGATGAAGAGCAAGGAAAGAAATTACATCAGAGCGCCATGTGACATTGAAAGTAAAACTAGCAATTAGTTCAGTGAGAATCTTGAGGTATGGGGGTAGGGGAGGGATGCAACAGGAGGGTGAGTTTTGAGAACAGCAGGAAGGAAGTACTGCAGCAAAATAAAGTCTTGTTTGAGAGACAGTTGGAAGAAATACTCTTTCTGGGTAGAGCGTTTGAAAAAGTGACTATGGGAAGCTAAGGGAAAAGTGAGTACAAATCATCTACTGATTAAAGACATAAAGTCCAATATAGTGAAAAAAATGCTGAAAACACATAGTAAAAGCACAAAGATATTGTTACAGAAGGATCCAAGCATCAGCCTGTCTGAAGCATCTGGGAATCTGATTTTTTGAAAATAGACCAAATATAAAAATATTTACTAACCCTGAATTAGTGATTTCACTCTTTCCCTGAATACTAATTCCTTTTACAGGATGCTAGTACTTTGAACCTTTGTACTGCTCAGGTATCATTTCTGTGAAGTGTCCCTAAAATTCTGACAACTTCAACACAAAACTATAAGAACTTCAGAGTCGTTTGCTGTTGAGTGATTTGCAGTTTCAGGCTTTATTCTATTTATTGTGTTTTATCTATTTAGTGACTGATTTCAGTGACATCAGTTGCTTCTGAGCACATTTTACCTTTTAGGATTTGTTTTAATTTAGTAAAACACTTTAATGTGCTTAATTACAATTTTAAAATGCACCATAAGTCTATGCTGTTCAGCAAAGCGTTTAAGGGTGTGTTTGTATACTATCACAGTTCAGAGGGTTTGAGGAAGTGCTTGAAGAAGTCCACTGTAGGTGAAGTGTTTTGCCTGGGTCATTTCCTAGAAGTCCTTTTGACCTCCAAATACATTTTTTCCCTGAGAGTAAACATCTTAGCTGGGTTTCCAAGGACATAGTAATGACTGCAAAGGTAATACCCTGTGTTGCATTCATAGAAGTGAAGGCATCCCTGCCTAATTTTAAAACAACCATCACCCAGGTAATTTGAAACATTTTTTCAAATTTTCAGAAGGAAAACATCTCATCTGATATGAAACATTACTGTTCTTGAAGTATCACAGCTTAAGGTAGTATCTTGTTTTTCAGTCACATGATATATGTACTTACCTTGAGGGACACTTCATTAAACCAGCTACTGAAATGCAACACCAATTAAAAAAATTTTAGAGTACTGTCTGAGAAATGGGCTTGTAGTTCTAGACTGTCCAATGCCTACGCCGTTGGCCTATGAATTTTAGCATATGTTGAAATTTTTGTCTTCTCTGTGCATATGGTGTCTGATAAAAATTATTATAGACATTTAGAATTAATTTAGATGATACTCTTTTCTTTCTCTCCTTCTCTCTCCTTCTCTCCCTTCTGCCTTCCCTGTTTCCCCACCCTTCTCTCTCACTTTCATCCTCTCCTCCATTTCCCCCTCCTCCTCCCCCCCACCCCCCCTTTCTTTCTCTCTCTTTTCTTTCCTTCTGTGTTACAGTACAAGAGTTGTCTTTTCAAGCACAGGGTGTTTGTCTACATGTTCTATGTATTTGCTCCACATACATTGCTTCATTAGACTTGCCCACTCACTCTTGCACACACATAAAGGTATGTCAGTTAAGTTTTCCATTTGAAAACAGTCCCATCCTTATTATAGAGCAACACTTCATAGATTTACTATTTTCACTCAAATGCTTAATTATATCATTGTCCAAGTTCTGTTATATGCTCGAGCTCATGACACTGCTATGAGATGACTGCAATTATAAGGCTGTGACGAGGCAGAGCTGTATTGCTGTTTTGAATCTGCATTTTAGCGCTCTAGAATGGGAATAATCTTTCAGCAATTGCAACCTCTTTGTGTGTTTTTGTGTGCAAGAAAAACAAAAAATAACTCACAATGTGCCACATAACTATCAGATAGTCTCTGATGTATTGTGAAATACATGGCTGAGGATTAGATGCTCCCAATACCTAGATAATTTCTAGGCCAAAGTCCATTGCTTTGGAAATGAAAAATTTTGAAGTACTTCTGAAATATACATTTACTTCCCGTACTCTTGTGAGCTGAAGGACCTATCAGCACGGCCGATTCCTCTGATTTTATTAGCTTTGTATGTTTTTATATAAGCTGTGAAAGTTCAGGAACTACAAATATCTGAACCAAACTTTCTAGTCTGTGAGGTATTTGGAGTCCATGGCTGATCTTCTGAATGAAGAAAAGGAATGGATAATTACTAACTATGGGATTTTGATACTCTTTTGCAGATAAAGTAGTGCTGTATTTTGCAGGGATTCAGCATATGAATACTGGAATCTAGTATGAACTTTTGAAGAGCATGTTCCTGGTCCTGAGTGAATATTACCTTTGATGTCATCAGAAAGGAGCATGCCCATACATTTATAGCAGGCCATAACAAAGCAGATCTTTCCTAACCATTTTCTAAAGTATGTCAGTCCTTAAATTCTAGAAATTTATTTGTATTGCTTAGTAAATATCACAATATCATACATTATGGAATCATTTTTTTGCCAGGTAAACTACCAGTATTACAAAGGTCAATTTGTATGTTTGCATTAATGTGTAATGGTGAGTACCTTTTGAATTTTAAGAACTTCACACTACTGTAAAAGTGCTGCAAATAAATTATTTCACACTTGTATTTTTTATTAAAGGGAAAGTGCTGCATGTTTTAAAATTCATGGATATAAATATAAAAGACCTAAAAATAGACTCATGCAAGTGTCTCCCAGTTTCCACCTTGCTATTTAATGCAGAATTTTAAAACCCTCACATGTGAAATGGTTTTTATTTAGAAATGCGTATCTGTGATTTCTTTTTTGACAAAGAAAGGTCTTTTGTTCTGGTTTCTTCAACAGAACCTCATTTTGTGACTTTCTACTGTCCCCTAGTGGCATTTTAATCTTTGTAACTATTGTGATATTGCCATTCTGCATTGCTTCTGTGCTTTTCTGTTTCCTTGAGACTATCATTAACAAACATTTAAAATATTGTTAAACAATCCATCAAGTGACTGTGGAAGCAATAACATTGCTCTTTAGCCCAAGCGGTCCTTTCAGATATTTAAAAATGATATAAACAAAGCTAGCAACCATATGCTATCTATATAATGCATTACTTCATTACAGTAAACATTTCAGATTTGCAGAATGTTAACACAAACCTGATGAAACAAAAATGTTATTAGTTGTGACGAGCCTATACATACCCTACAGTAGCTAAAACGTAATTTGTGACATGGTAGAGAATTATTGTCAGTAGTCTTAGAGCGTGCATTCCAGGTATTCCTTTTATTTTCTTCCCTTTAAACTCACACTGCATTTCCATTAGATTGTTAGCAAATTTACTATACCCCACAGTGTCACTTTTACATCAAATATTCATATATAACAGAGAAGTACCATATTAGTAGCTATCTTAACTGATAACTATTGAAAATGGACTTCTTAAATTTTCCACATGTTGTATATATATATACACATTTGATAGCTTTACTTTCTTAAATGCATATTTGCTTTTTCTTTCTTGTGGGTGTGTATGTGTATATCTCCTTTCTTCACATTCAGTAAGAGTCACCCACATTTTCTCAATTTCATCCAGTTTTTGATTTGGATATGCTGGATTTTTTTTGATTTTGTATGCAACTAGAAGCAGACTACTACAGTCCCTGCTGTCATGGGCTTCACTGATTAGTTCTCCCATGCGAATCGTAGATTTCATTTTACACTAAATACTAGAATATTTCTTTATCTGAATTTATATATGTATATATATAAAAAAGACTGTATAGTACAGAGTGTTACACGTAATTTTATACTGACGAGTCACATTTGATGTAGGAGTTAAGTTCTTCCCCAGATTTGGAAAATCTAAATAAGATAATTGAGAATTCATTTAGTTTAACCAATGAAATTTTGAATGAAGGTGCAAAAAAATACTTTTTTTCCCAAAAACTATAGATGCACACGCATGCACACACACGCATACATTCGGAATTAAAAGAATGAAAACTCCTTTAAGCTGTTTTTTTTTCTTTAAGTTCCTGTAAGATTAACAAAATAGAGGTCAGTACAAGAAATGCCTGTTTAGTATCTACCATACTATTTTTAGTTGATAGTTATAAAAAATGATGGCAGTGTAAGTATACAAGATATAGTTAAATTTGGCCCATTAACTCAGCATTTTACAAATCAAAGAGATATATATTGCATTAATGACTTCTTGGCATTGTCTACTAGAGTATTATAGTTATAATAACTATCACACTAAAACTGCTGTTTTACACTTTTATCTTGAACTGGAGCGAAGGTAGAAACCCTTCAGCCATCATATTTTCTTAAAATGGTTCATTATATGCTGTATGCCTTAGTTTGAAAATAAGAACATGGTACGACAATTTTTACATTTATATTCTTAAAAAGACTAGAAGGATTGGTGCTAGTTTTTGAGCCTTGTCTGTCTTCAGAAGTCATATTGCAATTCTGTGTAGATCTGCTTATCCATCCTTAGGTTTGATTAAGATATCCCAAAACAAAGCCCCAGAGTGCTGTCGCTTTGGGCACAAACACACAAAAATGCAACCAATGTTAACATTCTGCTTAATATCATTTTTCAGATGTGGAAAGAAGAGATTTTAAAGCTCTCATTATACAAGAAGGCTTAAAATCTGTTCCCCTTTAATTGTACTTTTTCATATGATGTGGTGCGGCTTTCAAAATTGCTTATTTGATTTTTTTTTTCAGACAGTAGTATCTTAAATTGAAATGTAGAACTTTTACAGCTTGCTTTCTCACAAATTTCTGTGTTCTTTACATTTTTTAAAATAATCCTTCGGTAAGCAGATTTGTATTAAGATATAGCTGCTCTGTTATGGGAAACACTGGAACTGCTTTGACAGGCTAAAATGGAATGGAATTTTTTCTTTGAAATGTTGCGTAGCTTTGCTTTAGCAAAACATAGCTTGTTCATAGACTTAGTTTAAAAGATGAAATTATCTATATCCTTTTTGTTAGGAGGTTATATGTTTATGGCTGTCTAAAGAATTTCCTGAAAAAGGCTTGGTATAAGTTTGCCTAATTATTACTAAGATACTACAGAAGATTAGAAAATAGGTGGCTTCACTATAAATCACTAGAACAGTTTAACACTATCAGTGGCCTATTTCACCAAAATTAGTTTTCTCCAAAACATCTAATAAAGCTAAGCAGTCTCACTTTTTACAACTCCGGAGACTATCTAAACAGAATGAACAGATTTATAGGGTTATTTTTAGTATGTGTCACTTGCATTACAGTTTACATTTGCTTTTGAAGCTTATTTGACATTCTTGGTAAAAAAATATAGTCAGAAATCTCATTAAAGTCCTTCATAAAGTACAGTCTCAAAAGGGTTGTTACCTCTGTCCCAAAAAATGGGGAAAGAACATGCATGTGCATATCATGTGGTTTGGATTTGATGTTAATTTTTTTTGTTACTATTTAAATAACAAATTGAAACACCTGCAGGTGAATGTGTAAAGAATGTTTATATAAATAATTGCTCAACTCACAACTATGTTAAGTAACTAAGCATTTTGTCACTGTGCAGTATTTCACAGAGCAACAGGTAAATGCTGACATGTCTAAAATAGTAATTATTTTCTTCCATCACTGTAAGAAATAATAGTTTATTGAGGTAAAATAAGTATTAAGTTCTTGAAAGGTAGAATGTTTTGCTTTTCTGAAAGCCATTCTTCTGTGAATTAGCTATATATGTAAGGTTATGTAAGATACTGACGTGATGCTGGGTATCTTTTCTGAAAATACAATGTTGTGCTCTTTGATGAAATACAGAGTTATAGACATATATGTTAAATCCAGCTGGGGAAAAAGTGCTTCTGTATGTGTGTGTGTGTGTGTGTTTAATAGCATATAGCTTTTGTATTTATTTTTTGCAAATATTTATATGAACTGCAGAATATTGAGTAGATAAAACTGAATCCGTATTTAACCAATTTATGTGTTCTTTCAGATTTATGGAAATATTTTGATGATGTTGAACTATAAAGGAAACCTAAACCAACATTGCTATTTTTTGCCTTCTGGACCTGTCGTATTAATCGGGTTAGTGTAAAACTGTGGAATAAAGAAATGCCTCAACCATAGGTATCACTCATCTGTAGAATTCAAGCAGATCTTAAATTTCAAGATATGACAACAAACAGCAGTTTTAGATAGACAACTCTGATAAGATTGTATTTTAGAATAAGATTTTTTGAAACTGCTAAAGTACTAGTGTTAGGTGAATTGTGAGAACATTATGTTTCCTTACAGAGTAACAACTTCTCATATGCACACGTGTGCACACAATTCTATAGGCTTTTAAAAATCAGTTTGCTGTAACCATTTTTAGGTATTAAAAGTCAATGTGCAGCACTTAAACATTGAAACAAATCATTTCTATAAATGTATCTCTTGACAGATTGCTTTCTACAAGGCTGGCATGGAATTGAAAGAATAAAATGACACGGTCAGGCTAATAGGGTAATATTAATCATATCTATGGTGAAGAGGAAATTGAGATAACTTGGAAGGGTTAAAAGTGGGCTAGTTTCTTTCCAGACATATATTTAGGAGGTTTTTGTTGTATCTGGCTGAATATTAATTCAGCAAAGTAAAAATAGCAAATGGTTACTGTAGTCTGCCAGCAAATTGTGTATGAAACAAAGAATTACTAGGTTCATACAAGCTGATAAAGGATTACTACACAGACAAAGCCACTTAAAATTTGCAGCTCCAACCAAACAATTTTTTATGTTTTACAAAGAAGTACAATTACATTTTGAATGACCTTGTGCCGCAATGATGATATAAAGAACAGATTTGTCTCTGCTCCTGGGTCTAGCTTGTATATCCTGTATACATTAGTGCATTTCAGTTGGTGTAGCTGTGATTGTTTATCTTTGTCAATTTTAAGATATGAATTAAACTCAAATGTCTTTCAAATGTGATACTGTACTTACTCTGTTCAAATAATAAAAATAATTTATTGCAGTAATCTGGATTTATGTCCTGGTTAGTTAGAGTAAATATATGGCCTCTATGGGATTCCCTTTTGCCCCTTAAATTCCACAGCGCTTTAAAATGTACTTGTGAGTTAGAGAAAGTTTAGCACATTTTGCATAAAATGCTTTAAAATTTACACTAATGAGAAATTAAACTTAAAAATAATGTTGATAAGCTACACAAGTTATTTCAAGTATCCATTGCAGTTTTAAATTCAGCAGTTAAGATCACCTGATAAGACATTTGAAAGCTAAAAGGTTGACAATCTATATGTTATTTATATTATATACAT
Source organism: Morus bassanus (assembly GCA_031468815.1). Taxonomy (NCBI): domain Eukaryota; kingdom Metazoa; phylum Chordata; class Aves; order Suliformes; family Sulidae; genus Morus; species Morus bassanus. The sequence goes on along the minus strand of CM062572.1, from coordinate 34,893,848 downwards.
ATAATTATAATCAAAACATTAAAGGTGTTGAAAAGGTTTTATCTACCTGGTACATCTTTTATTATTCAGTTTTGAACTACTAATTTCTGTTTGTATTTGTGGTGTTAAAATAATTTTGTGATTTATAGTATTGTATAATTTTTTCTTCCTCCTTTCTGTCATGTTCATGATAAACCCACACCTATTCATCTGTCTGTATTAATGAACCAGTACAGAAGTAGAGATATTAAAGAAAAATTATCTCATTAATTGAAAACAGTCTTGTATTTTATTGCAATGAGAAATCTAAAAACTATTCCACACTTTTTAGGAAAGTCTGCTTATGGTTTTTTGACTAACAAAATCTAATAAATGTAAAAATGTTAGCTCTAACTAAATCACTCATTGCTTTTTACAGATAAGCTTTTTCAGCAAAAAGTTTAATGAGAGAGAAGTGATGAGAGAATTTCCTTTATTAGAAGAAAACTAGTCTGCTATACCTTACAAAATAATTGCAGCTTTCTTTGTGATTTAGTGCATTCTGTAACATGAGTTAAACTGATGAAATTATTCAAAAGAGTATATAAGTATATAATCATAATTAACCTTTGTTTCTAAGGTGGTGATGCAGCTGCAAACAGTGCTTTTAAATTGGGCAATGGAGCTTTTAACTGTTTTGAGCCAGATACCTTCAGTTGTACATATGTGTATATAAATATATATTCTGAAAAAATAAATACATATTCTGAAAACCATTAGTCTTTTTCTATTTATTGGGATAAATTGTACCTTTTATCCTGTTAGTTGAAGCTAGGATAAGGATATTACTTCATTTTAGTATTCTTGCACTACCTATTTGTACCTATAACATTGGTATTGAGTCTAGCACAACATGTGGGTAGTATAAACACAAGTTGATCCCCTAAATAAGCATGTATTAAGTGAGAAAGCATTTTTAATAACTTTATTGTGCAGTCCTGTATCTAGGTATGCTTTTAATTAAACACTAGTCCATAAATAAGCAAATAATAGAAGTTAGCAGAGAAGCAGTTGATCTAAATCATGACAGTAGCTCGTTTATCTTTGTCCTAACAAGACAATAGGAAATGACACTAAGCCGTTGTTTTCTATGCATTAAGATTTCCTTCTTAAACAAATGCAATTGAGGCAGTTTGTTTTTCAGCGACAGCCCAGCACGCAATGCCAGTGGCCAGAGTTTTGTCTTGTCTTCATCCAGGGAAGGATTAATCTTTGTGATGGTGCAAACAAAATGTATGTCTGAGGTCAAAGTGCGGGTTGCCTTTTGGGATCTGCATTACATTAATGTCATTTTTGGGTTCCTGACGTTAATCAAAACCAACACCATAAAGCGTCACTTAGCTAATTTGTGTATTATTGTCAATGTTACCATTAATTATGCGTTTGTGAGGAAAAAGAGGATTAATGAGATGTCACAGGTAATTTACAATGATCAGGCTCCCCAGGACATTAAAAAAACACTAACTGTGTAAGATTACCATTGAAACATAATAGTGCTCATGCAGGAAAGTCTTTGTTAAGTCTCTGAACCAAGTTTTTGTATCAGTATGAAATTTATTTTATATTGGCTGTAAAATGTTTATTTTAAATTAAAAGCAGTGTAGCAGTTTGATTTTTTTTACTGAGCTCTCTATTGAACACATTAATAAAAAGCTGGTGTCATGTTTTAATTGGGAAATCCTTGCAAAAATGTGCTCTGTTGTATTGAATTGCTGTGAGATACTCTTTTCACTGAAAAATTTCTACAGGCAACATTAATGAGCACAAAGTCTCATTAAAAGTGCGAGATTATCAAGTGATAATACCATCATTAACACATAGTTATTGTAGTATGATGCTCTACATATGTAGTATAGAAGCAAAAATAATGAACAGTATGTTTGCGTATTTACAGTATATGTATCAAGTATCACTTTTAGGTGATAAAGTAAAATTTTAAATGAGATGAGCTTGTCCATTCATTAACTAATGACCTTATTTATTCAATTGATGCTGCTGGTTTTTAAACTTTCATAATAATTTATTAATGCATTTTAATACAGAGTTTATGAAAAAGTTGCTTGTGTGACAAGAATTCAAATTTTGATCCCAAATAACATTAGTTCCCCAAGACAAGGGCCTAACTTTACTTAATTTCATAATTATCCATGTGGGCCTCATTTCTGGTTGAAAACTGAATTTGTATTGATTTCAGTTAAGTTACTGAACTTTAATTCTTTTGAACAAGGTTTTCTAATACATCCATTGTTTCTGACAATGATTCCTTTATTACTTTAAAGATCATACGGAAATAAGAATATCTGAGATGAAAACTGGTTAAAAGAAAATATTAGGTTTTTTGTATCTCTCAATTAGTCCCTCATAATTTCACCCAAAATTACTGTGGAATGTGGAGGACAATGGTAATGGCAATTCAGATCAGAAATTGTTTTTAGGTATAAATTATTTAATTTGGTTATTTTTTCCCCACTCCCCAATCTCCTAGATTGTTTTATACAAGGTCTTAGTATCTAGTGTCTTTCTTTCAGTCGATCAAACATTTTGTGTAAAATGACCTTAATACTTCTGTGTATACTTATACTTTTTTTTCTGTATATAACCTAATATCATTGAACTCTTAGAGTAAACTATATCAGATTGCCTATAAGTAAATGTAAAGCACTTAAAAGATCAATTACACTATAATATATTATTTTTCGAGTTAATTTATTGTTGGTCAAAAACTGATGCTTTGGAAACCAGTTCTAATTTTTGTCCTTCTATGATTCCAAACTGTGACATGTTTAACAGTCTTCTCATTGTCTTAATCTCCTTAGAAGATCAACTGTGGATACCAGGGACTACTTTAATCTTTATACTCAACTGGTTCTTTGCTTCTCTGTTGAAGCTGCCAGGAGGAAGGGATTTTTTAATGGTGAACAAGCAACTGCTGTTAATATTGGGGTATATCCCACTCAGGATCTCAGTCATAATTAAGATCCCACTGGCCAAAGGACTGCTCATATAAAAAACTGCTTACAGCATGAAACTCTAAGGATGTACCACACTGGAGAGTGGAAATTCCTAAGACCCAAGTTAGCTTCAGCCTTCTACTGCCAAGCAAGAGCCATAAACAGCAAGGGGCAGGGACTAGATCTGGAGGTCGCAGACTGACGTATGAAGAAAATGAAATCAGCTCTGTTTTTTGCTCAGTACACATTTGTGAGTATGGACTAGTTTCTAAATAGAACTCTCTTCTGAAGAAAAGGACATGTTTTTATTTAGCTTTCCAATCCAGGGCATAAAGCAGATACAGAAGCAGAGCATGTTACCTACAACTGCTGCTAACCACTTGACACAGTATATTAGCTACACTAAAGTTTTAAATAGAACTCAGAAGATAACTCATTAAACACTATTTTAAAATAATCACCATGATATTGTACAACAGCTAGAACAAAGATAAAGAGTGATTAAAAGAGACTTTAATGATAACAGCTAGATTTGGAAGAATTTATGTATAAACTGCATAAAAGCTTGTACTTGGATATGCAATATATCATGTAAAACTGTCACTTCTTCATGTAATTATTGATGATCAAGACACTAAGAAGTAAGTGCAGGCTTGAGAATATAGTTCTGCTGAATATTAGAACTGGGCATGAATATTATAATGAATGATAGATCTGCTGAAAATTGCTAAAAAGTTGTTTCTGGTAACATCAAAACTACTCAGTCAACGTAGTTTGAATTTGTTGTGTAATTTTTTGGGGGAAAGTTTACCCTTTTCCTTTTAGCAACTGAAGCTAAATAGATGGTGCCACATCATTCAACTAAAACGTGGAACTTGGAGACTCCATTCTATATTGGGGAATTTCAGCTCACCTCCCAGGAAGACACCAGAATTTACCAATTAGAGATAACTTTGTGTACAAGTATTCCATAGGAATTTGTACAACTGCAACAAAAACAAAGGGATGTCAGCATGGTCTTTAAAAAAGAAGAGAACACTTAGATGTGTGCTGTGAATGAGGTCTCAGATCCTTCTCATCTTTGCCCAGAATCCTGTTCCAAAAAAAATCTGTTAACAACTCAGTCTCCCCTTGTTCCACTGCTTAAGGCAGTTTAACTTTATATAGACATATACGTAATTAAAACAGCAAAGAGATCTGGTGCTTATGTACTCCCTTAGCAAGTGAGACTCCTTCATTTGCCTTTGCATGAAAACAGGACAGTCAGTATAAATTAACTGAGAATGTTGTATGTCCCAGAATTTCCTATATCCCTATAGAGGTCTGGAACAATCTCAGGGATGTGAGGTGATGTGGACCCCATCCCCACCTCGCTTGCAGAGGAGAGAATTAAAATCAACTCTCCAACACCTGGAATAAGTGTTGGAGGCGTTGAATGAATACGAATTAATAACTCTGTAAGGATTTATAATCTCTTCCTCATGTCTTTGAAATACTGTGTTTGTTCCAAATGTAAGATAGTAGTTGGAGCAATTTTGTTTTGTGACTCTGTAAAGAAAAACAAGAACAAATATATTTGTTCAATTCAAAACATCTTCTTTTGACAAAACTAAAAATGAATAACTGATGCAGCTTTACTAGGGTAGCAAAGATTTTGCAGAATTTGGAGGTCTCTGGAGGTATTATTAAGGGACTTATTGAGTATTCTCTTACTACTCTTGTTAACTGCTCTTAGCTAAAATATTCTGTCCATTTTTGTCTTAGTCATGTTTTAAAAGGAAAGGCTGGTGTGTTTGTGAAAACCTGTCATTTGGGTCAGTTTGATGATTGCTTGGCAGAACTTAAGTCCAACTGTTATCAAGAATATATTTAGATGTTTTTTTTGCTTGGTAATCCAGATATGTGTCAGATATGGCAAAACCAGAATGAAAGCTAGAGCAAATGCAGATCGCTTGAGTTTGCTAGAAAATTCCATAACATGCAAGTCACAGTTTTTTCTCCCAACTTAAAGAAGGAGCTGAAGTTAAGAAAAATGGGTTAAAGCAAGGAAGTAATATGTCAAACAGCTTCAGGGGAAATCTACATATTTTTCTCAGCACTCTAATACTAATGAGCTTATTAAAATAAAGTGACAAAAAAAAAAGATGCTTTACTTTCTCTATTTGACCTTTGTGCAGTGAAGGTAAACATATTGCATCTTTTGAATAATACATGCAAGACTTTATTGGATAAATTTAAAATCAGTAAAATGGTATGTACATGATTAGATGTTTTGATATAACTTCTGTTTATGAACAAAAATAATATTCTGCTAGAACTTGATTCTGGATTTTGAAATAAAAGAGGGTATTATAGAATATAAACTTTTATATGAGGGCCACCACATTTTTCTGTACTAACTTTCATGAAAGAGATGGGTAATATGTCTACAAGTTTTTGTTAAAAAAGCAATAAGGAGTATTTTAGAGAGAAACTAATATCTGAAGTCTAATTTTATTTTAATTTATTTTTATCTGACAAAATAGAATTTGTAAGATTACAAACCATCAATTGAAATATTTAAGTTATTAAATCATGGAACAAAACAATGTTGCCAGCATTGTGTAGTATTCAGATTTGACAGATGAAAGCAAATTTTCTTACCAAACATGTAGTCTGATGGGAGTTGTCTGTCAATTTATAAGCTGAGCTGGGTGAATATAATACATTGTCATAATGTCCAAGTAACACTGAGAAGATTTAAATATTTTGGATATATTTAAATATTTTGGATACATTTAAATAATTATTTACAAGATTTCTCATGCACAATTTATACATTAAGGAACCTGGATATTTAGGTGGCAGATGCTTGGTACTGTTTGACGGAAAGTGTTAATAGATGTTCATAACCAGTATGAACACAAAAGCTTATAAGGAGAGTGAGAGGAAAGGAAGAGACAAAAAAGATTGATTCTCTCTCTTCTGACCCTGGTATTAGTGTATTTTATTGTGAAGTAGGTGATTGGGCCAAAGTTTTCAGAGGGAGTAGAAAACTGACTTTTTTTGAAATTAAGAAAAACAAATAGTTTAGGAGATTAATTACTTGTTTTTATCAATGACCTGTTAATAAAGCAGTTCAAAGATTGATTGCAACTATTTAGTTAATGGTAAAATTGCTGTTATGTTTTCCTTAATTGTTACTCATGTGTTTAACATTATATATGTACTTTAATACCTGTGTTTCACAACAGTGGTAATTTTAAGTGAGATAACTTGTTTGTGTTTTCAAATAATTTCTTTTTGAAATAACAATTGACCTGTTCGTTTATTGAATTCAGACACACTGTATCAATGAAACAAAAAATCTGTGGGCTTGTAAATTAAAATAATTTGTACAAGTGGTACAAAAGCCTGTGGTATAATGACGTGGAACTTTTCCTCTCCTGAAACTGTTGACTTAAAGAAATAATATAATATTTCCATTTCTCAAACTGAAATCTTGTAAAGACCTGAAAGTTTTGGTTTTTCCAACTGGTGAATTTCCTTAAAGTGAAGTAGTTCCAAAATAAAATACAGGACCAAAGTTTATTCTTGATCATGAAATTATATAAAGTTTCTTTTAACTTGGTAACATGGACATCATCAGCATGTGAAAGTTATTTTAGTGTTAGGTTACAATTGCAAATGAATTTGAATGTGAAGAGTCATAATGTAGAGGTTAATAAAGCAGACTTATCTGCAAACTTAGTAGTCAATCAAACAGTAGCACGCAGTTATTTCTGATATTAATATCCTCCTGTATTATGCTCAGTCGGATATTAATCCTACTGTGGAAGTTTTTCTACTTACTAAAACAGACTATTGGCAGACAGATCACAACCTGGATGGTTTGGGGTATGATTTTGAGCTAAAATTTTTTGAATATTTTGTTAAAACAAGGCTCTAACTGCATATTTACTGAATATTGTTATCCCTTCATGGACCTTCAGCCTTGGACCTTTATTCTTATAGGTCTTCTGTTAGCTTTGAATATCTTATTGCTTTAGATCCCTTTCTTCCACAAATTCTTACATTTTGCTTTGAATAGTGGGTCATTTTCATTTTTGCTGAGGAAAGCTGTTAATGTTAAAATAAAGTTGACCAAGTTTCCGCAGGTTGGTTGTTTAGCAGATATGATTTGACTATTAAGCATTTGGGGTAGAAACACCAATTTTTTACGTGACTTCTTACTGTAATTTACAATATTAGACCTTTATGCTCCGCTGAGTCAGTCTTTACTCTTACCAGGCCTTTTGGCTAATGTGCATGTGCATTCAAACCTACATTTACTGAAGGGAATCGTAATTACTGCTCTGACTGAAGTTAGGGTTTTTTACATTTCTCTATTCTTTCTCTTGTATTCAGTCACTTTCTGGTAATTATCTTAATGTCAATGTTTTTTGTTGTGTTTTGATTTTAACATAGGAATGAATGAATTGTAAGGTAAGGTCAATCTCTTGCACTCCAGCAGGAACCTAAGATCTTTGTGATAATTTTCTACCATTATGTCTTCATTTCTCGGAGTTTAGCTTTTGAGATAACTAAAGTTAAATTCTTTTTCTCAAGATTTTGGTCTACCTTCACTTTATGTTCCCTCAGAGAAGTCTGAGATCAATATTATAAAATTAGCACTTGTTTTTCTTACAGTAGGTTTTGTTTTTTTTTTTTTTCTTCCTTCCTACTTGAAAGTAGTCCTTCTTGGTTAGTGTTCTGAACTGCTCTTTATCAGGTAAGGTCACATCTGAAGTCTTCTAATAATCTGCCTTTGTCTTTTTTAGGATGTAATCTTGCATTATAAATATTTTTCCTTTGGATGAAAAACTCCAGATGTTGATTATGTCCAAAATTTTTTCTAGTGAATAAGGAGCTATGTTTTATGTAAATAAATCTGCTATATCAAAACAGATGCATGTTGGGATTGTTTTACAGATGTCTTAAATACCAGCTTTTATCCACGTGGTGCTAAAAGCTTAAACAAAAGGAATCGCATTCTATATGTAATTCTGCAGTGGTTTGTTATCTTAATTACTAGGTATATTACTTTAACTTTAACTACAAGGTAGCCTAAATTCATTTTAATCTTTACCTGAGCTCTGGGATTTGAACCATGACAGTAGCAGCAGAACAATTATTCCCTCACCGTCATTAGAAAACTACCCAAGGTAGACATTTTCTTTTTACTGTATGTTAGCCAAAGGTAAGTGGTAGTTAAAATCTCACAATTAACTGTTAACAGAATCAGGTTTCTTTTATAGTTCAGGTGCAAAAAAAGCAGTATGACTTGACAGATGTGTAAATTCTTAAATGGTTTGTTCTTAATATGTTTATTTTTAAAAGTATGCTTTGAATATTTAAAGTTTACTTATCTTTCAGCTATTATTCTCCTATAATAAATGGAATAGTTCTGATTTTTAGTCACTGCCATTTTTTCCTCAATTTTAATTATATCTCTTCTGATAAGATATTACTTTTGTCACAGTATCAAAGACAACCCTATGTATTTGTTGCTTGTTGATAAGAGAAAATTACATTCCATTTGTGAATTGTTCTCTAAATACCCTTTTAATGTAATTATGTGTGCAGTGTTTTATTCAGATGTGAAAATGCTTTTTTCATTTTTAAAATGGACCTTGATTATATTTTTCTCAAAATTATTTTGAGTTTATATTGGTACACCCAAATTTCATCACTGTCCAACTACAACAGGTATCATAGACCTCACCAAGGGCCTTGTGGTGATGCCCTTGAGGTCTCTTTAGAAGTTTTGTGGGTGACAGAATCTGAAGCATACCAGATCTTCTGTGAAGTGACAGTATAAAATTTCTAGCAAAAAAATACAAGCAGCAGTTCTATTGCAGCTGAAGCCAAGCTGTGTCAGTGCTTTTGTGGTCCTGCCTGCCTTGGCCCTGGGATTGTGATACATTCCTTTCCCTTAATCTTTTGTGTTAACACTGATGCTCATCTGATCTTTTGATGAACTAGCTCAGGCAAAGAAAATCAGCAAATGTTTTTTACTTGTCTTGTTTTCTTTTTTAAGGACAGTTTCCTTCTTTTTCCTGTAACAGAGCAAAGGAGAGGGACTCCAAGGGTGACATTTCAAGTTGATGTAAACAGTTGTGGAATCACAGCCTGTGGCTATAGTTCAGCTAAAATTTTGAGCTGGAACAAAATGCCATGGTTACCAAAAGAAAAAGCACCCTGACCCTATCCTTAGTCACTTGCTCCAGGTGTATGCTGCTTTCTCTTCAGCACAACTGTATAAAATCAACCAGTTTAGGAACTGATTTAGCTAATGATTTCCTTTTTGTTTTTTTCCAGGCTAGTTTTCAGTCCACTCAGTTTCTCTTACGGCATCACAGAAGGGAGGGACAAGAGCAGGGAGTGAGGAAAAAGTGGGGAAGGGCTAACTGAGACTTCTTCTTTATCACAGGGTTTATGCTGGCTAGAAATGTTAATTTAATTACATATTGTGAAAGGCTGCTGTAGTTGCTAAGAGAGATTCACTAGGGTCCACAAAGAGCATAGCAGCCAACGGAAGGAATTGATAGTCATTATGCACAGAGGCTCATAGCAGCTGATGAGAAAAGCCTATACCAGATGTGTTGAAAGTTTCTTGCAGCTGATGGAAAAGGTCCAGGCTGTCTAATGCAAGAGACATATGGCAGCTGATACAGTGGCCTAGGGGTTCTAAAGAATAGTTATGGGACAAAAAATCCGTCAGGAACTTGAAAGTGCATAAAGCTTTTTTCTTTCCTAAACAAAAACAGGTTTGCAATAATCTGCAGAGGCCCAAATAATTCTCCTCCCACACCCCAGAGACTCCCTAATTGTGAATTTGCATTGTTCTTTCCTTCAGTTTTGCCTATGGCCTTTGGCAGCTGCTTCGCTGATCCCACCCTGCTCCAGACCCCAGTAACAAGAACCTGATTGGACATCTGTCATCAATCATTATGGGAATGTGATGCTTACTGCATTCAAGTAGCATTTGATATATAATTGCAGGCAGGCAGGCAGGCAGGTTGTATTTTCAGGTAGTACAATAGAAGATGAAGAGATAAAAGAAGGGAATTGGTATTTGTTTTCTTAGTCTTCTAGTATTTTTGTGTACTTTTTCAATTTAAGGCTGTAGCTTGGATATTAACTTCAGCTAGTTTAGGTACGTTTTTTTCTTTTGTACTCTGAGATGTTAGATTTTGTACATCTGTGTAGCCGCTCTCCTAGATAACAGTCTAGTTTTTATTTGCAATGAAGACAAATGGTACTTAAACTGCTCCCTGTGACAGAGCAGTACAGGTACACTGGAGACAAGTCTCTCTATTAAATAATTTTGGATCTGTTTACAGTGCTCCTTGAGCTGTAGTTGTTAGGCACATTCATACACTTGTTTTCACAGTGATATTAAGAATGCTAATTAAGATGTTTAGGTTGGAAATCAACAAAGGATACATGTGAATTTGACAACATAGTAAAACCAGAAAGACCTTAAACTGCATCAACTCAGTGCTGAACCTGAACATGCAAAAGTCAAGTATGGTTCTCAGCTTAGTGCTAGCTGTGCTCCAGCTTCCATTAGACTCAGTAGGGTCTAGCAGCCAAAAGCATCTGCCTCTGCATGGCTGAGGCTATAGGATCTCAGTAGTACTGAGATCAGTGAAGACCAAGGCTTATACTTATGCTTAAGGTGGTGTCTGCCAGGTCTCAGAGTACACCAGTCCTGCCAGTCAGTGGAAGCTGTGATTCAGGACCATCAGCGAGTCGACAGACATTGGTCCTATTGAGTGCCATCAGGTGTTCTGACTGTCCTTTCCAAAAGTGGATCTATGTCCTTAAGTAAAAAATAAGTGCTAGCTGTGTGAAGAGATGCTGCGAGAGATTGACACAGTACACAAGGATTTAATTCAGTTACCAGAACTTAGCTCTGTAGAGGTGCTACTTCTAGAACAGAATAGAATAGACTATTTTCAGTGGAAGGGACCTACAATGATCATCTAGTCCAACTGCCTGACCACTTCAGGGCTGACTAAAAGTTAAAGCATATCATTAAGGGCATTATCCAAAAGCCTTTTAAACGCTGACAGGCTTGGGACGTTGACCACCTCTCTAGGAAGCCTGTTTCAGTGTTCACCTTCTCACATCACGATACTTCTAGCATCATACTTAGTTTGCATGTTACCACTGATTTCCATTTTGTTCCCAATTCTAGGATTAGGTCGCTGGGATCAACATAACTGTAAACATGCCCTAGACATTTTCATGTGTGAGACCTTTAAGTTTAGAAGATTCAGGAAACACATAAGCTAGAATTGCTGTGTCTTTGGAATTCGTAATGTACTTGCTATAATAAATTACTCTATTATTTTAATTGATTTTGGGAGTTAAGCAACTCAATAAATGATTGGAGAGGCAGTTTTGTTATATTTTTTCCCCCTAAATGTAATTATCTTTTGCAATAAATGTTTTGGACCAAATTCCCAGGTTCTTTTTTAGTATACCAAAACCAGCTGTTTTCTTTTCTAACTGTGGTTGATTCTTATATAGGTCTTACCTTTACTTTTCTATTTTAACAGGTTTTCATGCTCCTTTTATAAGCATCTCAATATACACTTAGAGCGAATGCTGCTCTTATTTTTGTTCAGCACAGTATCTTTAGAATATGTGGAGTTCTTTTTTAAGTATAATTTTAATTCATTGTATTCTGTATTTGTCTTTTGAGTGTTCAGATTAAATCCAAAATAACCTTCCTTAATCTGAGCAGCCTCAGTGATTTTTACAGGTATTTACTGATGGTTGCTGGTTAGTGTGTAAATTACTTTAACTGCTAAGTGCAAAGCTTTTGTTGGCAATTGTCGGAAGTCTGAAATTGTGCCACGGATAGGGGATATTTAAAGGGTAGGAAAGTCTGTAAGCAGTTTATAAAATTGTGAGGTAAAAAAAAAAAATGGAGGGGTTTCATGCATTCTCAAAGGTCCTAGGGTCCTCAGAGAATTTACTTCTGTATAATAGCAAAGCAGGTTGCTGACAAGTGACATAAAACTGGAAGATGTTTCTCTACGGTGCTGTTTAATTGTGGGTTATAATTCTCAGTATTCTTCTTCCTGTTTTGGAGACACTCTGTTTTATTATTTTGGAAAATAATAAAATATACAGAGCAGTTGGGCTGTTTTAGGTTGACCATTCTGCTTCGAACTGCTTTTATATATCAGTTTAAGTCAAATGAAGATAAATACGCTGAAATCCACCTACTGCAGGTAGACTATTAAATCTACCTGCTTGCTTCAGTTTTTTCTGCTCTCCTCTCTTTTTGTGTTCTTATCAATAGTGACTTGAGGCCAGTTAGGTCCTAATAAACACCAGGATTAATATTTTATTTGTTATAATTTAGAAATAGTAAGAAAGAGACAATGCTTTTGGCTCAGAGAAGTTAGGAATTGAATAATGCAGGGGAGAACCGATTTTACTAGCCACATTCAGAATGTGGGATGTCTGTAGGAAGTAGAGTATTACAATTAATTAAAAATCACTACTTAGTAATTGTAATTCTGTACAAGTGCTCAGACAAAAAGCTGAAATGTGTGGCCATACTCTGATAGCCTTCAATGGAAATTGGAACAAGCCCTGATTACTAAAAATGTTCCATTTTTGTTTGGTTGGGTTTTGCAGTGGTGGATTTTTTTTGTTTGTTTGTTTGTTTTTCTTTTTTTAACCTGCTAAGTATATTTGTTTTGATCTATTTTCAAAGAAACTGAAGATTAACTCAAAATGCAGTCAGGATTTGGATTGAACATCTTCTGGTCTAGTAACACTTGTTCTCATACTATTTCAGTTGTAAAGCCCCCTAATATTTTGTTCTACTTACTCTGTGTGTGTAGGAAAAATTCCTGTAGGTTAAAGTGACAATAAACTGGTTTTAAAAGACAGATATGTTGCTGACATACAGAGAAAGGAAAAGCTTTGTGAGAGAAACTTTGTTTAAACTGATCTCAGAATACTGTAACTTTCCAACTGATAGCATAACTCTTTTTATGGTTTATAAACAAAACCTTTTTTCCTAACCATGTATGATTCTAACTTGTTCTCTGCTGTTCTTAATTTAGACTATTGTGGTGAAGTACTGAAGCCAGATCCCATACCTTGTTATGCTGAGAAAATCTGTGTTCCATCATTTTCTTTATTGTGAAAGACTTTGTTTATTCACTGTTTAATTTACCATCCTCTAGGTAACCTAACAGTAATCTAATTTTATTTTTTTCAATAAAAACTATGTGTAGAGAAAAGTCAAGGTAATCTATATGTGACTATTTTTGTCCTATGTTTAATTCTTTTTCTTTTGTCTGGAAAACTAGCAGAAAACTGGCAGAAGAGGAGTAGTGAAAGGTTTTTTTTAAATAATTTCTACTTAAGCACAACACAGTCCATTGGAAAGGATGTCGAATCAGAAAAGCAGTTGACAGAAATAAATTACAAAAGAAATTACATGGATCTTATTCTAGGAAGGCCCTGAAATATATGTTTTTTAATAATAAAATACTGGTATATAATAGTCATAGGTCCTGATTTTCAGTTGCCAAGTATGTGCTGTTCCTCCCGAAATCTGCAATTTTGAAACATTATTTGGATCTGTATTGTAGATGTAGGTGCTTGACTCTTAAGAACTGAAGTCTGAATGTGTTGACATAGATAGCTGTCTTTCTGTTGTCAGTCAATCTCTTGAAATTGTGGTGATTAGAAAATAAATACATACAAATATGTAAATATTGTGCATTTAGATAAAATGGGGCCAGATATTTTACTGATGTAGGCTTTCAGACTTCAGTGGAAGACTGGTGTTTTCCATCATTTGAGAAGCCAGGCTGCAATATTTATATGTACATGTACACAAATATATGATAAAATATATAAAGGTGGTCTCTTAATTAATTTTTAACATAATTTTATTTCTGAGTATATTACAGCCATTTTAATTAGTACATAGTGTGCCAACAGAATATCATATATAGCACAGAAGCAATGGAAAAATCATGCCATTCATCACTGTATTGGCATCCAGACTGAGTTTTGATCAGAGCTAAAATGAGCTCAGCAGTTGTTCTGCATTTGTAACAGTAACTTTTCTTTGTAATATTCGGGAAGTGGCTGGTTTTATCAAAGCAGAAATTGTTCATTACTCTGCAGCTGTGGTCATCTTGCAGTCTAGTTTGTCTTGACCAAAATTAAGTTTTACCTGGGATGAAACAATGGAGTTATATAGGTAAAATGGAAGGCCATACTATTTTTCTTCTTTTTTTCGCATGCTGTGGCTTACTGGCTAAAATGGTATTTACATAAACATAAGAAAACCTTCTGTATAGTACAATTGGAACAGATTGGGGAGGCACCCTCCTCAGTAAAATACATAAAAATAAATTAAACAAAAAGTTAATGGTTTGGAGATAATTGAGCTCTGGTCAAGCAGTGTTCTAGCTGTTTTCAGATATCTTTAAGCCATATTTCAATGATTTTGAGATCCAGGAGTGCCATCAGAGTATTTTGATTTAGATACAGAGCTGACTCTGGATCATGCCAGCTCCTGCCTGTAAGTTCCATACAATACACTATCTCAGAAGCAGAAGTTTAACATTAGGTGATACTTTCCAAGAGCTACTGTCATGGTTTAGCCCCAGTCAGCAACCAAGCACCACCCAGCCGTTTGCTCACTCCCCTGTGATGGGATGGGGGAGAGAATCAGAAGAGTAAAAGTCAGAAAACTCATGGGTTGAGATAAAGACAGTTTAATAGGTAAAGCAAAAGCTGCGTGCGCAAGCAAAGCAAAACAAGGAATTCATTCACTGCTTCCCATCGGCAGGCAGGTGTTCAGCCATCCCCAGGAAAGCAGGGCTCCATCACACGTAATAGTTACTTGGGAAAACAAACACCATAACTCTGAACGTCCCGCCCTTCCTCCTTCTTCCCCCAGCTTTATATGCTAAGCATGATGTCATATGGTGCGGGATATCCCTTGGTCAGTTTGGGTCAACTGTCCCAGCCATGTCCCCTCCCGGCTTCTTGTACACCTGACAGAGCATGGGAAGCTGAAAAAGTCCTTGACTAGTGTAAGCACTACTTAGCAACACCTAAAACATCTCCACATTATCAACACTGTTTTCAGCATAAATCCAAAACGTAGCCCCATATTAGCTACTATGAAGAAAATTAATTCTACCCCAGCCAAAACCAGTACACCCATCCTCTTTAATATCTTCATCATTGACCTGTGCAAGATGGAGCACACTCTCATCAGGTTTGCAGGTGGCCCTAAATCGGGGGACTGGTTATTCAAGTCAAGGACAAGCCTTCCATCAAGAAGGACCTAAGCAGACTGAAGAAATTAGCTGACAGCAAAAAAAGAGACATGCAAAGTCTTGCAGCGATGCAGGGTCAGACTTACTGACTTGGGAGCAGCTTTATGGAAGAGGACCTGGGTTCCCTGGCAGGGGGTGAGCAGTGAGCTGCACATGAAATAATAGCATGCTTTAGGAGCAGAGAAAGCCAACAGCACCCAAGCCTGTATTCAAAAGAGCAGCACCAGGAAGCTGAGGAAGGTGATTATACACCTCTACACAGAGCACTTGTTGGACCATATCTAGATCCTGTGTTCAGTTGTGGACCCCCACTTCCCAGTACAGGAAAGACATTGGTAAACTGGAGTTAACTCAGCAGAGCGCCCCCCATGGTTGGGGGCTGGAGCACCTCTCCTGTGAGGAGAGGCTCAAGGAACTGGACTTCTTCAGCTGGGAGAAGAGATGATTTCAAGGGACCTAAAAGCACCCTGAGAGTACTAGTACCTATGGGAAAGTTGTTAAAACAATGAACCAAGCTCTTCAGTGGTATGTGGTTGAAGAATGAGAGACAACAGACATACGTTGAAACAAGAAAGGTTCAGACGGGATATAAAGAGAAACTTTTTCACCACAAAGATGGTCGAGCAGTACAGCAGGTTGCACAGAGTGGTTATGTTGTCTCCTTCCTTGAAAATTTTCAAGACCTGACCGGATAAAACCCTGAGTAATATGGTCTGATCTCATAGCTGGTCCTTGCTTTGAGCACAGGTTGGACTGATACCCCTTGCAATCTGAATTTTCCTGTTATCCTATCATCCAGTCCCAGCCTCTTACACCTTTATATAGCCTTATTTACCTATGTGTATATCTACATCCATTTGTATTTAACTGTGCTTGGCCACTATATATGGCCTCACCTCCTAAAGGAGGCAGTAGGAATAGAAAATAATGGGTTTAAATAATCTGGTACAATTTGAAGGGATACACTTACCGCATAATTGGGAAAACCAAGATTTTTTTTTTATTATTTTTGCCAGAATATTTGGATAACATTGTTTTGATTATTCTCATAACATCTGACTGCATAACTATCAACAGTTTGGCCCTTCTTTACTGAAGAAAAACAGCTAATTGTACCTGAACCAGATGAAGGCAGAAGTAGTAAATTAAGGGCACTGTTAGAATTTCCTAGTTCCCCCCCACTTTTTTTTTAAATTCATTTGCTTGATTGGTCATTTCACTCTGTGATTGCTTGATGTAATACAAATGCAATGCATTTTTATTGTAGCATCTCAGAACACTGCTTTCTATTAATTCTGATCTGCTAGAATATCAGTTGACTTGGCCTTTCTTCAACTTTGTCTCATCTCAGCCAGATTATATCACTGTAGTATACCTTGGAATAAATACTTGCACAGTTAGGTGTGGTTCCATGCTGAGGCTGAAAGATTGGTAAAGAACTAGAAGAAGAAATATTTGAGAGAGAACAATTGTGTTACACTGAGAACTGTGCAATGTCCTTAACTACTGTTGGTGATAATGATGAACGGTATATAATATAGCACTCCAAATTGGCACACAAGTCAATTAGAACTGGTCCACAGTCATTAGAACTGTCTTATGTAATTAAATAGGTCAGACTTTACTGATTCCTCCCCCAAAGTTTAAGATTCCTAAGACAGGGATGCTTTTATTGTTTTCATCAGGTTGACACTGACTGATCAAATTACAGAGAACTCAGTTTACTGGTTGGCCCATGATATTTGTGGTGGCTGTGTACTGGGCATGTTGAGATATTAAATATCTATGAAATAAACAAAAATAAAGGTTGGACTCTTTGAGAAAGTGTCAGAATAGCCTGATTATGATTTTTCTATTCTCAATAACTTAATTTGCAAGTAATGCTCTTGAACAAATTAAAAAGAAAACAAACCACAACACAAAATCCCCCCAACAAAAGGACTGGAGCATTAATAAAACACTGAAGGCTGCTCAGAAAATAACAGAATACCTGAGATTTTCTCATACTTATAATTTTTCTAGGTCTTTATACCTCACACTTTCATTAGCACTTTCCAATAATTTCTTCTATTGGCACCTCTTTTCCCTATCAACACTTAATCTGAAAATCTGCTTATTGATTATCTTATATGTAACCAAGAAATATTCCGTTATTTCTTCAGCTACTCAGATAGACAAGCTGTGGTATAACTCAGTTGTAAGATGCAAGTTAGACAGGAATCTGCTTGATTCATAGCTGCCTTATTCTAATTTTATGCTGATGTACCTTCACTGACTTTAGCATGATGAATTAGATTCATACTGAGAGGGATATTTCTACATTTTATTTAAAGATTTACTCTGCCATCCCTGTCATTTATGAAAACTGTACTAAATTTAGTGACCCTTTTTAAGATTCAGGAGCTGGGAAAGAACTTGTTCAGTTGTTTCTAAGTAGAAGATTTTTGTGCCCATCTGATTTGTGCTTCTTTCAATGATGAAGGTTAACTTTGATGTGACTAACCACTGAGTAACATCTGTGAAGAACAGGAACCTTTGTGAGCAGTGAACGCTTACGTTGTTTCAAGTCACTTTTCTGTCTATTGGACATGTTTACCTGTTACATAGACTTGAAAACTTTGGGAAAAGCACTTAAGCCTGCTGAAAAATAGTTGAATGTCTTGAAAGAAAAGAGAAATTTTGACTGCCAGAATTATGGTATTTCTATGCTGATTACTACTACATGTTGATTTACTGGACGTTATTCCTGGAAATGGTTTCCCCAGAAATGAGATAATGGCCGTGACAGCCAATACGGATCACCTAATACTGTTACATCATCCCCCACATTAATTTCACATATTTCCGCCAGTTTCTGAAAAACATGCTTGCCCTCCAGCTCTTCATAAGTCATGTATCTTTACTGATTTGTAATTATGGGCTCTCTTTGGAAAAAAGATACTACTGTACATCTTTCTTAGCTCTTTATCCCATTGCAATACATCATTAAACTCTTTTATAACATGTTATTTATTATGTTATGTAAAGTCTGTGGCTCTTAGGAACAGCCTTAAAGGATTTATATTTTATTTATATATGTTTTTACTTTTATTCTTTTTTCAGTTGGTTATGCCCTATTTTAAATAATTTGAGGAAAAAATATTGCTTGTTGTAAAACAGATACCCTCAGGAATTCTAGACCATTTAGCCTTTTTTCCCCTGTTATGTTTCATCAGATTTTAGTTATCTCCCAGAGAGCAAGGATTTCATAGATTAAAACAGCAATTGATTTTTTTTATCTTTTATTTGAATTTATCCATTCCACTGAAATACATTATGTGTCTCCAAAGAAAGTAATAAATTATAGACAAAACAAAAGTTAAAATTAGATCTGAATGTGGTGCAATGCCCAAAGGAAACTGTTTGGAAAGGTTACAAGCTGTCAAAAAACAATTTCTATGGTTAAAAGCCACACAGTTAGATGCTGTTAATAGAGTATCTGTAATGATTATTTAGGCATTGGTTGCTTATTATGTCTTTGAGGCAGCTATTCACTGTGCTACTTTGGAGGCTATAAAGACCTGTAATTCAGCACCTATTATACAGAAGAAGTGTGTGCAAGAATGCGCTGTACCACATCAAACAAACCTCTCCTCTCTATTCTCTAGATTTTTAATCATCTTTCCCTCTTGGAATTATGCTTGATGCTGATTGTGAGAATAAAGACTAGTTACTGTAGTGAAAGGATCATAAAGTCAATCATGTGGATAAAATTACTTAGCAATTCAGCCAGCTGGTCTCTATTTGGCTTCACTTCAGTTCATTAGTTTATGGGGAGAATTCACTCCACATTTAAGGAAAGCAAAAACTGCATAAAAACTGGTTTGTAATTAATTGCAGCTTTTTATATAGAAATAAAATTGCAGAGTGAATGTGCCCATTGGGCACTCATTTTTGGTTACTTTTTGTATCCTTTGTAAAATAACTTTATTTTGTGTTTACAGCCTGTTTCAGACACAGGTTGTTCACCCGGAATCCATCTCCTTCTCTTGAAAATGATTCTTTACACCATGTAATACTTGAAGAGTTTTCAAATCACAATATTTGCTAGAGGAGTAGACAACTTTAAACAACTTAGGGGCCATTTCGAATCACGGCTGTATAATCTTGGCATTCTGTGCCAGTGCTCTCATGCAGGTGATTAGGTGGCATTGTATAACTGTAAGCATATGTTTAAAGTGCTGTACATCATAAGCATATTGTGGTTTGCATGCTTTATAAGAGTTAAATAGCTAATGTTAATTACTATTGTGTTTAATGGAGCCAGAAATAACAAATATACTATTCTTCTAGTTTTGAAACCTTTTATGAAGAACACATGAAAGCAGCAAGGCAACTGGGGAGTTTATACATTTCTAATCCCTTAACAGGATATCCAAAATGAACCCAAATTACTCCCAGATCCTTTCAGGTCTAACCATAGAAGCTAAAGAGGCCATAGACTGTACATTTGTGTTAGCAGTTACATTGCACTGCTAAAGAAAAATGGTATAAAAATTTTGACAGAAATATAATTGTAACAAAATTTATAACTATTGAAAGAAACTTATTGTTTATAAGGCCAGATTAAACACCCATGCTTTAGCTCGCCACAGAGTAATGGCCTTTCTTCAGAAGCAGTGTAAACACAAAATGTATTCTCTGAATATACTTTGATGGATCAAGGGGGAAAGAGAGTATTGGGGTGGAATTGTGATCCTTGGCTATTCTTCTACCTGTTAAGGGTATTTGAAATGTGGAATTGTAAGAAATTTCAGTGTTTCAAGATGTGTTTCAGTGTCCAATTAGATCAAAGCAGGTTTTGAAACACTGAAATTTCTTACATTTCCACATTTCTTACATTTCCATGTTTCCACAAGAAGTTGTCCTACAAAACAAACCATCTATATTATTATTTTGGGAGGTCTTAATACATGCTGTCTAGATCTTAAGAATGAATAATACTTAATGAATTGGCACTTTCCAGTGGAAGATTTTCCTCTGGAAATTTTAGAACTGGCTATCGGGTTCATGTTGTGCCTCCTGTGAGTGTGTAAGCTGGCAGAACTGAACGATATTCAGGAAGGTATAGGGCATCTTCTGAGCTCTAGGAAGGTTTCTGTATTATTCAGAAACTCTGAAATTCCTGAGGCAGTGTAGCTATCTCTTGTAGACATGTAATCATTAAATGAATGATTTGCTTATACAAAGGATTACTTAATCAACAGAATGTACCTATGGAAAAAATAACATTGAACTTCATATCCCTGTTCTGTTTGTTTCCAGGAATGCATTTCTTTAGTTCATTCACATTTCTTTCAGCTTTGTCTAGTAAATATTACTGACATAAATGGCAATTTTTGACATTGTTAACAATTATAATTTCATCTTTTTTTATCATCTTTAATAGGTAGATATTATTAAAGCAGAAAGGAATGAAAGAACTGGTAAAGCCAATTTTTTCTAGAGAATATTAGAATTTTGAATTTTAGAGAAATTAAAATAAGACGGCTTTCATAAGCCTTGCTTAATAGTACAAAGTTAGAATAGTCTCTGGAAAGCTTAGTATTAGTCCTACTGCAAATACATTGTATTAGGAATGAAATAATTTGTTTTAATGTCAAGCAACTGCACAAAACACTGAGGAGTCATTGGCATAAAGAACACATGAACACAAATGCATATTCAAATTTGTATTGTTATTTTCCAAAGTAGAAATAATGAAAAAATGGGATTGGTCCCAGGCTGAAGTCTAGACTAGCATGTATAAGAAATTGTATGACACTTTATTTCTAAATAGCTCCTCGACTAAAGCATGTTCCTTCCAACCATTTACATTTGTTTGGTTGATGGCATTTTGTGGAAATGCCTGGGAGACCTGGACTAATTGGCTTGTGTTCCACTGATGTTATTCTTTCCTCTTTTCTGGGGGAGGGATGTGGATGGTTACAGTAATTTAAGATGGGAAGATTCCTAGTAAAGCCCATCATGAACAATGTTTATATCTAATAGCAGCAGAAAAGAAATTCTACAGTTATAGTTGCATCCTAAATCTGCTTTAGCCTACCACGGACTAGAGAGACCCAAAATAGAGTTGCTTTTATGGACCTATTCATCCTCAACACATTGTAGATGCTCACTGTATTAGAAGAGACAGGGGCTGGAGAGGCATGCTATTAGATAGTGCATGGGAATTTTTAACTCCCCATGCAGTAGTTAACTACTGTCATCTATTCCAGTTATTGACTGTTCAATTTCCTTAAGTTTATTACACATCTTCATTTCCTGAATCATCGGAGATCATTTAATTACAGAAAATGATTAACTAAAACATTTAGCAAGCAAGCCACCTCCATCTGTTTCACTAAATAGTGAAAATAGAAATCAACAATGGTTAAAATGCATACATTCATATATACAATTCTTTAAAAACACTTTTATTGGCAGAAATTTAATAAGAGAATCAATAACCAGTCCTAATAACAGAGCATATAATCCTCTAGGTGTAGATTAAGTCAGAGTTGCAAAGAACAATTGGTTAACGTGCTGGAGATGACATTATATTGTAGCTAACCAAAACATTCAAGTTTTCTAATGTAACCTGAGAGTTAAATTATAACATACTGGTCTTCTGTCAATACTGAGGCATGTTTGCTTCAAATAATACTCCAAACAAACATGTTTTTATTGTCATACTTAATAATATTATGGTAGTTGATACTAAAGAGATCTTTGTGAGATGGAGATTATTTATTTGGCTGGCTTAATACCCGTAAAAGCACAGTATGCTGTAAGTATGACCAAAATTAAGGATATATTGGGGGTTTGTAAAAGTTTATATAACATATTCTTTTGCAACATTACTGTACAACTTGGAATTACTTCAGTCTTGAGTCTATTTGATGTGGACTCCATAATTTGGTAAGGTATGTAGAGTTAAACATATGCTGGTAGTCAGAATAGGCAGAACTGCAAAACATGAAAGAAAAAATCCCTAGCAGCCATTTCCCAGTATGAGATGGTTCTATTTAATCTGAGTATCTGTGGTTTATGTTGTTCTTTCAATACAGTTGAGCAAAACAAATAACATCACGAAAATTCACACAATTAATTTCTTGATACCATTAAGTTTATCTACAAGATTTTAAACTATTCAACAACTATCCTAGCGTAGCATAAGAGGCAGAAATAATCAGCCATAAGCATCATGGCTGCTTAAGCCAACAACAAATCATCTTCAATCCTAGGCTTTCTGTCTGTTGTTCAAAGCCAATTGGAAACATGGAGACAGAATTCTTTCTCCCTTAGAGGGGCAAGTGACCCTTTACCTTGGAACTGGTGATCCCTGCAAATGTTACATTGTGGAACTTCTCCTTGATTTTAAGAACTTCTGATCATCATTAATAAACTTTAAATATAAGAATAAATTATTAATATATTATCCCATAATCAAGATTACATATGTACATTTAAAAATAATCCTTAATAATCCTTAATTGATGAAGGAATCATCTGTGTCCTGGTTATATACTACTATGGTATTTCTCAACCACCAGAATATAAACTTTTCAAAAGAACAAAATCCTCATAAACCATCTATGATGAATTGCTGTATGTTTTATTTATACTGAAAAAAATACCGCAACAACATCTTACAAAATGTCAGATCATCTTTTGGCTTGGATATACAGACAAAGTGTGAAAAGAACACCTGGTGTGGGATCACACAACAAACCTCATTATAATTAGGAATAAACTGTTTCCACTGCCTAGATATAGGGAAATTCCCATATATTCTACAGAAGATGACTATAAAGTCTTGCTCGTATGAGTGTTCAGTACTTCCATAGGACTAAGGTCTGTTAGCTTCAAACTTTTTCTCTGCCCTTCGCAGAACATGTGCTCTATACGAGTTCATATGCCACAATTTTCTGTCCAAAGATATAAGATATATGCATATGTCCCTCTGTTGAATTTGTATGTGTTAAACAGTTTACCTTCCCAGCAGTAGCTTCTCTTTTATCAATACTGCAAAAAAGGTAAAAGCACTGGCAAGCCTGATGCTTGGAATAAAACTCTCTGTTGATCACTACCACAAATAAGCAGTTATCTTGTAATACTATGTCTTGCTACTTTTTTGATTTCAGGATAGGGCGACTAGTATGCTACCATTAATCTGTCCAGGTCTTAAAATTGAGAGGCAGCCCCCACATGAGTCCTGATTTATAAATTTCCCCTGCTTGTTGCCTTGTCCAGTCTGCTCTGGCAGCATCACACAGATCCATTGAGTATGGAAGGAACATCTGGAGATCATCTAGTCTACACCCTGGCTCAAAGCAGGGTCCCCAGAGCAGGCTGCTGAGAACCACGTCTAGTTGGACTGGGACATCTTCAGGGATGGAGGCTCCATAAATTCTCTGGGCAACTGATTTCAGTGTTTGATCACCATCACAGTAAAAAATATTTTTCTTAAGTTTACATAGAATTTCCTGTGTTGCAGCTTGTGCCCATTCCTCTTGTTGCTGGACACCAGTGAGAAAAGTCTGACTCCCACTTCTTTATTCCCTCTCATCAGATATTTGTACACATTCATATCACTGCTCAACAAGCACGCATACAGCACTTAAGGTACAGGAAGACATTTATTAATACAGCAATATAAGCAACAGCTATGAGATAAAAGAGTTTGACAGGGTTAGGAAGAATTCACTTTGAGAGGGAACATAGAGAGTGCTAACTAGGCAGCATGAGCTTAGGTCATTGAGCAGTGAATACTACATTTTTTTAAAATTTAAAAAATAAAACCATATTTCTCTGCATTTATAGAACTGTACAAATTTAAACAAAGAACATAAGTACTGAACAAGTTAAACTGAACACTTACATATTCTATTTGTGTAAGGGTTGGGGAAACTTCTGTTTTTACTGTTTTTTCTACACCTTGTAGCAAAAAATATTCACAAGTTAATGTAAGACTATAATGTAAAGTTTATGCAATTAAAGACCATAAGAGAGTTTATAGACCATTCATCATTGGATATGGATCATAAACTGTGAGTTTCAGAAAATAAGGAAGGAATTCCATTTGTAGTTCACTGTTGCCTGAAGCCTACCTAATGAAATCTTTCTTAGTCATAGAATTAACTGAGTATCTAGCTGAAAAGCACTGAATATTCACTGTGCATATTAAACTAGAAAAGGTAGAATAAAATCTTGCACACTCACAGGGGCTTTTTGTTGGGTTCAGTTCAACCAAAATTAGACAGCTCTTGTTCATTTAGTATATTCAAAAGGAGTCAAAGCTTTAAAAATCTAAACTGTCAGCTCCCATCATTTCATATGACAGCTGACTGTTTGAGTGTAATACACACAAGCCATAGTAAGTGAAAAGCTGTTAATGAATACAATTGCTTTTTTTAAACCAAGGGAAAAGAATACATTAACCAGTGCTTTGTGGATATGTGTTATGATGCAAAATGGATTCTCTGCTGTTCTTGTTTGGTCTTACCTGTGTAGCACAGCACTGGTATGAAGAAATCTATGGATTTTGTTAAAGAGATAATTAATCTTTTGTTCTTTCTGACTTTAATATGCTGTATGATATTGCCTCAGAAATTAAATACATGACAGAGATATGTATTTTTTAAAGCAATAAAAGATTATTCCTAAAGTTCTGTATGTAAATATTTTACTCTTTGGATCTCATTTTCTCAAGGGCTATCTTCATCTTTCATTGAAGTCAACTGGGGAAGTATTCGGCATGCCAGAAATCAGTCACACAGTAGTTGTAAAATCTGACTAATCCAAATTAATTTCCTATATTTGTTTTCTCCCCTTGTATTTTTGTGGTAGAACTGTAAGACCTTTAATTTTGATCTTCCTTTACCAAAGCTTATTGGTGATTGTAAAGTGGAAGAAACATTGTGTTTCTTTAAGGTGGCTTTTGTAGTTAGAAGGTAGAATTCTTGGAACTTTAGAAAGTTGAGAAGATAGTTTCCAAAATGGTAGCTCTCTGCCATCAGTAGCCTTTTTGACTCTGAAGGCAGTGTGGCTTTCACTGGGCTGGATCTTCAAGCAGCCTGCCTATCGCCCATGAGTGACAGCATAAGCTAAACTGTCCTTCCATGTACAGGAAATTGCTTTTAAAATTTACTGGATTTTTTTTTTCATATTAGTAAGAAGAGCTATTTTGGTAAATTCTGCAAGTAATATAAGGTAGTAGTTGGTATTTGTCTCTCTGAAAGAAGGGCTATCATACACAGGTTGTGCAATGGTCTTCAGTACTTGTGACATGAAATAGCAAGATAAAACAGAAGAGAAAGATGCAGAAATGTTTATTTTCTGAAAATAAGAGGTCTGAAATATGGAAACATCTAGATTCTGTTTTATCCTATGCCTCTGACTTACTGTGAGAGTCTAGTGTACTTACTTATCTACTGCCTTTATTCCTTCTTTTGTGAGGGAGGGATGCCTTATCAAGTCTTGCAATCCTTAACTCATTAGGGCTTGTAAAACACTTTGAAATGCTTGGACAAAAAAAAATCTTGTAGCAGTGCAAATTATTTTTTGATTGATTTGACTTTATTGGAGATAAGACCACCAAATTATGGTCTGATCTCAATTTCATACCAAAGTGCTTTCAAGACCAGGGGAAGAGGGGATGTTTAAAATCACAATGAGAGGCTGGTGCTAACTACAGGCAGGTGACATATTTTAAGATCTTGAAACACTGCCTGCATCAGGGTTTTAGAATCTGTCAATTGCCATGCAAAACCAGTACAATACTATCTCATTATCTTTAAACATGCTGTATGATTTCAGGCAGAATTAGACTTAGGGTTTAGATTCAAGAACAGCAAAATTATAAAGTTTTCTCAATAAATTTCAGGCTTGCCAGCTGTTGACTTCAAGTTTAACTCTCTTGTACTTTAAAGTCTCATTAACCTTCATAATCTCAAAGACTTTTGGGAAAATTTGAATTTGAACTGATGAATAGGCTTGGGTTGTTGATTTGATGTAGCACAAAAATTTTAAGAATAGGTTTAAATCTGTGCTTTGAGCTGGAAATCTCTAAGGCCCTGAAAATTCAAAGTGGTTTGCATAGGCCCAACTTCTGCTAATTACTGTTATCTGAAACAAATGCTGCTTAATTTTAGACATATTTTTTTACTCCATCCATTCATGTTATATGGTTTACTGGGTGACAGCTGGCTTATCATGCTGGAAATTATAACAATAACTGCTGGTTAAGGATAAAGACCTGTAAAAAAGGAATCTCCAAAGGGAAAGAGTCCTCTCTTCTTGTTGTTATGCAAAAACCTGGCAAGACTTGGAAGTAATCTGGAAAGTGCCTATTACATGTGCTTTGAAATCTCTGTGATTCCACTTTCTTGGATTGAACCAGTCACCACTGTTAGTAATGTGGAAAAACTCAATTTATGTTAAACTCTAAAATTACATGGTAGAAAAAAACAATTCAGCTATGAGCTTTGAAGTTTGCACATTTGTTTTTTTTGTGTTGGTGGTTCTGTGTATAATATATTATTCCAAAAACTTTTCAATAAAAGCATTTGAAATAGCATGTAGAATCAGTTTTTCTAAAATGGTCGTTAACATAGTAGGCAGCAAGCTTAATGTTGAACTTTATTTTCATACTTCTTTTAAAAAATGTCAGTGGTGGGCTTTTTTTCCTTATTTATAATCACTAAGAACATTTCAAAAACTAAATACTTTCTGAAAGTTCAAAGCAGAACTTCTTTTAGTCTGGATGTGCATAGCTACCTCCATAGATTCAAGCTTATCCTTTTCTTTCATTTGGCTTGCCTAGATATACTTAAAGATCAAAAACATATGCTTTTCCAGGTGTGCTTGTGAGCAGGCACCACTGATGGGGTTTTATGTAAAGAGATAAAAATTCTGTGCATGAGCTGTCACAAACTGTTTGGCTGAACAAAGTCACTGTTACTAAAGCACTGCTGATATTCTTAAATGGAAATGCAATGAGAAACAGCTGTGTGAAAACTAGATTAGTAGAAATGAAAATCATCATGGATTCCAGGTCAGAAGTAAGTAAATAAGATGGTTCAGGGAAGGTCAAATAGTATCCATGTTCTCAAGTGGTGATGAAAACTTCAATTGCAAAGAGTATAGAAACAGGTGTGATTGTTGTAAGGCAGTAGAATGGAGAACTTCACTTTAAACACAATGTTTAAAATTCTGAAATCAAGAATGTTGTACCAGAAAAGCATAACATTATGGTTACTCCTGTTATTTTATGAGCCTGGATAGGTTGCAGAGTGCCTGTATAAACACAAAGGAAACACTCTTCAACTTTGCCTTAACATCTAAAAGCCATACAGCACTCAATGGAGTATGGTATAGAGCTATATTGTCTGAACAGGTGCACTGGATGGCACTATGCCTTTCATTCACACTTCTTTTTGTGAGCCCATGTAGAGGGCTGACACAAACCAAACAATGCAGTTTGGACACATATTGCACTGTATGACTGGAAAGTGAATTTATCACATAGTGCAATGCATCCCTTCAGCCCTCTGCTTTCATGCTTCCACAAGTATAACACTTCCTTTGTGTGATGGATTAATGCTGATATGCTTTATGGAAAGCTGTTCAGAAGAGCTATTTAAATGAAGAGGATGAATGATTCCACATGAAAACAGAAAACTAAGAACGTTTCTAGGAAAATTAATTTTTGGTTTTTTTCAAGGGATGTTTCTGTGTTTTTTGTGTATAATTTGGCTATGGCTGATCTAGTAGAAAAAAACTAGGTTAAAAAAAGTAAAGAGCACTGGAAAACAGAATACTGAGGTCCTTAATTAAGCCAGGCAGAGCTTGTCTATTCACTTTAAAGTTTAAACAGAGGCATATGGCAAATATTGGTTCACTACTGGGACTGACAACTGGGCTCTGTTCTGTTAACTTCAGCAGCAGCAGGAAGAGGGAGAGGAAATAACAAATGCAGACATGCAATAAACATGCCCAGGGAATTACAGGGGAGTAAGCTGTAAGAGTATGCTAAATTACACCTATACATTAACCTTCTTTGCTTCCTTGCCGCAAAGGAGGACATCTAATTATAAATAAACATGGGAAAACTTCAGACCAACACTGCCCCTAGAATGAAGAATAATTTTTTTGCTGGAAACTCCTAATAGCTTGAATCCTTGCTTATATCAATTGAAATTTTAAATTAAATACCAATATGCTGTCATTTGTTTTAGTTTTGGGTTGTTTTAAATAGTAATTGTGTGAGATTTATATAGGAAGAATTGTAATACAAAATTAATTACATACAGAATTCATGCAGTTGACAGTGCATTTTTGAAAAACTATCTGTGTTTGTGCCAAAGCCACCTATTGCTAGCAGACTGAATCAGATAGAAAGCTTTATATGAAACATACACATGCAATAACGTGTACGCTGTTATCACTGTAATTTTTTACATGAAGGATTTTCTGTCTTCTTTGTTGAAAATACACCTATGTATCTCTGAGTAGACTGTGTTCCACTATAATTGTTCACTAACTTTTCTTCCACAACAAAAATATTTCAGGTTGTCTTTTTCAGTGTGTGATATGCACATACACGTATGTATTCTAATACATAAAATAGAAGAAATACATTTGTTTCCTTCAGATCTTTATAAAACCAGAATTTTCACCCACACAGCTGGGTCATTCCTCATGGTCATGACTGGAGTTGGTCAAGTCTTACACCATCTTCACTGTTGTAACTTTCCTGTCCCAATAAGGGAACCAGTAAAATGAGAACCAACCCAATCTTTCCAATTAAAGCAAGATATTTCTTGATCTTTCAAATTTTTCCATTAATGTCCCATCCCTATCCCTCCCCCACATGCCTTCCCATGCATTTCCTGGTTTCCTATGATGATAGAAGAGAAAGTAATTTTAAACAGGTAGATGTTCCAGACAGCCTGTTCTCTTTTCCCTTGCATGCATTAGCGCAAATCCGGATCTACACTACTCGCATCAATAGACTCACCCCACTGTCACAAACTACTATGAGAACGTAGAGAATGAGGTCCTTTTCTTTTCACTGATGAGTTAGGAACACTTACACTTCTATATTCAAGTATTTTTGTGGCCATTATATATTAGGATATAATAGTCTATATACTAGTATACACTAGTATATAGGGTAATACTAGTATAAATATATATAGGGTATATACTAGTATATACTAGTAACCATTGCTCTGAATCCAGAATCTGATGCAGGACTGTTGGGTGGAAAGGTGTAAGTAAGATCTAAAACTTTGCACCTAATCCTACTTTAAATGATCTCAATGAAAATCTGAATCGTAAGAACAGTAAATAAGACATTGAAGGTTATAGTCTTTATATTTAAAACAGACGGAAGCCAGTTTGTAATTGCCCTGTATAACTTATTTACTCAAAATATTACTGATACCAAAAGTTTACTAGAGTTCAGAGACAGAAACTCAGAGGAATGCTCAAGACATTCACAACTTGACCAACTAAACTTTTTGAAGAAGGTACCAAAAATTTGGAAAACAGGTTATTACTTCTTGGTTTAGAAAAAAAAACAAACACACAAAAAGAGAATCCCTTGAGGGCTGCTTATTCCATCATTTTATATTACAGAAATTCTTATTCTCTCTTTTCAAGCCTGTGGAACTGGCCATTTGATCTTACAGAGTACTGCTAGACAAGTCCTGAAGTGATAAATATAGCAGTTCTTCCACAAGTGAACCAGAAGTGTATTACAAAGAAATGTTGCAGTCGCTATTAAGCATTTACCAAAGACATTATTTGACTGTAATATGTTGTTTCAGCAGCTCTGAAGAAAATTGTTTCTGGCATGAAGAGCTGGGTGTCACATCAGAAACAAATATTTGACATTTTCTTGTTTCCATCATGCCTTGTCAGTATAGTTTTATAAACATCCATGAAGTTTTGCACACAGAAAGGACAGAAGGGAACAGTAATGATAGAGTATTCACTGAATGGATGTCACATGCTAAAATTTGTACTGCAGTAGAATTTGGAAACTCTTGCAAATAAGAAATGATGTTATAAAATTAAATTTTGCCTTATTATTGTTAATGATAAAATTATACTGTGTCAGTATATATAGCAGCAAAATAATCTAACAGCTTTGCTAATGAAACCTGTATCTTTTTATCCTGGCAAGTAATAATTTAAAATACATTTATGACACAATTTTGAAATTTATTTCCTTATTTAATGCTGCACATTTTATTAGAATTCAGTTGCTGATATTATAACTGTGTTTTTGCATGTGCATTCAGTGTAGAAAGCTTGTGGTCTTATTTTATCCTGCAAGCTAATTAATTATTGTGTCATATTTCATGGATGTGCCAACATGAAATTATGAAGAAAATAGAAAGAGTACAATCTGTTACCATTTTTGATGTGAGCAGATCTTATATCCCAATAGCATAAACAAGATGAAACCATTTCAGATGTCCCATGTTTCACATCTAATATCAGAACTAAATCATTTAGATTGCCCAAAAAGATAAAAAACAGAGTACTCTAATTATAATTCCTCTTCATTTCCAGCTAATATTAAAACATATTTAATGGTATTTAATAGTAAGTAAATCAAAGTAATTTCAGGTCTGGCATGGTTAGAAAGCTAAAATCTGGAATTTTTGGTTAGTACATTATGTTACCCAGACAAAAACTATAGACTGTTTGGCTTTGATGTTTTTTGATTGGCCCATATTAGCAAAAACTCAACCAAAAAGTTCCATACCTCCTTGTGCTACTGCTACTATGACTAATATTTCTAGAAGATGTGTTGCATAGCCTTATGATCAACAGTCCTAAGGGATATCACCATGTTTTATAGCCACACAGGTGGGTGTGGCTTTGAAGATTACTTTCTATTCAGTTTGGATGTGGCTTTTATGTGATTTTTTAGGGTCATCTTCCTGAAGAAATGGTATTTATGATTTTTAATGTCTTTTATTATATCCTAAATAATTTGGGAAGTTACTGTAATGTAGCATATTTGCAATGAAGCCAAGATACTGTTTTGTATTCCTGATCATTTTTCCTAATTTTTCTAGCTAATGAGATGAAAGAACCAATGCTGGTTTTGACTGAGAGAATTTTCATTTTTTATTAACAATTATAAGTTTAGCTTTCTATTTTGTGCCCTGCCAAAATTTGATCTCAGATATAGTGATCCATGTATTATATTTAATTAATAAATAAACTTATTGAAAATATATTTTATTTACTTGAGTGAATTTAAAAAGTAAGCTTTTTAAAAATCCTCATTGTTTTAAATGTGAATTAATATTTGAACATAGAAAATATCCACTAAAAGAAATGAGTGGCATGGTGAAGTTGTGCAGTATATAGGGACACATTAAGAAAGAATAGGTGGCTGAGGAATGATAAGACATCTTACACTAATAAGCCATTTTTAGTGGCAAAATAGACTGATGAAAAAACTTGTACTTCTATAAGAATGTAATGAAGTTGTACTCATGATTATATTACTGTATTTTTTGAAAACGCTGCTTTGGAAATGATGAAGCATGTGTTTACTTCTGAAGACATTCAGCTTAAAAGACCCTTGATATTACTTTTGCAGTTATTTCAATATCCATTTATTTATGCTAGATTCACCATAATTTTTTTATGTTTTTCTAATCATGTCACATATTTTGATATAAATGGATAGAAAGTTACCTTCTGAGACAGTTTTAAACCTTTTTTTACCAAAGTAAGCAACTTTCCCACTACTCTGTGTCAGAACACATGTATTTCTCATTACAAATTGTTGACCAATGTGAGGAAAACTAAACATGTATTGTAAAATGAAAGTGACTGAGCAATGACATAAATTGTGCCCTTTCTATTTTCCCAACTGTTATTGCAAATAACAAAGATTCAAGAATGGATTTGCAGAACTTTCTGTGGAAACTCTAGTGAAATTTCCTGTTCCTAAGTCTTTTTACTTGTATCAGTGGAGGTATTTTTGTGATTTTTGGTATGTAGATGACTAAATTCAGTTAAGCTTGGATCTGTATTGGTGAAATAGCATTTGTAATATTTTAAATATTCTAAGTGAGGTCTTTTGAGTCATCAAAAGAAGTTTCAAATGGATGAATCAGTTCATTTAGCCCAATACATGCTATATTGTTGGTTAATTTAGAAACTAAGAAAAAAATTAAGGAAAAGTCCCTAGCTAACAAAATGCTTTAAATGCAGTATACATATAACCAAAAAAGTTCTAAGGAGCACCCGCAATCTGAAGCATTTATATTTTTGCAAATTTCCAAGCATTCTTCTCATCTGTTTACACTCCTGTCTATCTTTTCCACCACCTTACTTTCATTTTATATCAACATCTGTTTCATCTTTTTGCAAAAAACACATATGTTGATGTAGAAATAATAATAATGAACAGTTTAGGCTATGTCTTATATGTGGAGGGGAAACATACTGAAGGATCAGGAATAAATGTAACAAGTGAGTTGAATGAAGCTCTGGTTGTTGAGGCATACTTGTGGAATAGACCCCAAGATATTTAGAATCTTCATTAGCTTAATGGTTATTGGCAATATATATGGATCTGCAGGAAAAAGCAAATGTGCCTGCAGTGCTCTTCCAAACTGTAATCTTTTAGCATTTGAAGTTGTTGATAAATAATACTAAGATGACTAGCAGAGAGATTAATCATAGAATTGTAGAATAGTTTGGGTTGGAAGGGGCCTTTAAAGGCCATCTAGTCCAACACCCGTACAGTGAGCAGGGACATCTTCAACCAGATCAGGATGCTCAAAGCCCTGTCCAACCCGACTTTGAATGTTTCCGGGGATGGGGCATCTGCCACCTCTCTGGGCAACCTGTTCCTGTCTTTCACCATTCTCATCACTGTAAAAAAGTTCTTCCTTGTATCTGGTCTAAATCTACCCTCTTTTAGTTTAAAACCATTACCCCTTGTCCTATTGCAACAGGCCCTGCTAAAAAGTTTGTCCCCAACTTTCTTATAGGCCCCCTCTAAGTACTGAAAGGCCACAATAAGGTCTCCCCAGAGCCTTCCCTTCTCCAGGCTGAACAACCCCAACTCTCTCAGCCTTTCCTCATAGGAGAGGTGTTCCATCCCTCAGATCATTTTTGTGGCCCTCCTCTGGACTTGCTCCAACAGGTCCATGTTTTTCCTGTACTGAAAAAAATAGAAGTGTGAAGGCCTATGGAGAAAGGAACTGAAAAAATATTCAGTTCAAACTTGTATCTTATATAATAAATGTATCATGGTGTGAATGGCATTTTAGTCATGGCCAGAATTTCAGAAATCAAGAATCAAGCAGATAGTAGACCGAGTTGTCTACGTACAGACTGAAGATGTGAAAGTAGACAAAAATTTCAGTGAAATTCTAACATAATTCAAGTTAGGCATGACTTTATCCATGAGTTATGGATTGAATTGACAATAATTGTGATAATGGTCAGTACTAGTAAATGCAATCGTGACCAGCCTGCACAAAAGTATAATTCACATCAGCCAAGGTTGAGAAAAAATGTAATATATCTTACTCTGTTGTACTGCTTGCTAATTATAACTTGTTTGATGTTAAAAAAAAAGATAGAAACAAAGCTTCAATGGTCTTATTCAAATATAAATTCAGTAAGTTGAACATTGATTCTAAAATATATTGGGATTCAGTTGAAGACCCGGATGGAGCAGTCTGTGCACTCCTCCCTTGTGTTCTACAGAATTAGAGTGGGCCAAGCAGCCCGAAGTACACAAGGAACAACGCTGCACTGATCTTCGAGGATCGTACTCATCTGAATGTTTCTTTTATGTTTCTGATTTTTCTATTTTGACTTATATGAAGGATATTTTCTCAATGGTTAGAGAATTATTTTTTTCATGTTAACATGTGTATTGGCTTTATTTACAGCTGTACAGCAAGTTTTCAAACTGCTGCTTCAACAGCGACTCCAATGTCAGACTGATAATTTTATGTCGCTCCCTTAATCTTGGCTGAAATTGAGTTTCTATCAAGCTCAAGATCCAACTGCCCTTACTTTAAGGTCCACTGTTATAAAAGTATAGGTCTCATGTCTTGGTAATGCTCAAACTCCTCAGGAACTGAGAATATTCAATATCCTCAGAGCACTTCCTGAATACAAAAAGATTTACAATTACAAAACATAGCTGCTGTAAAGTTTCCGAATTTTTAATGGAAAAAGAATATTTACAAAATTACTAGTAAAAATATTTTCTATTTATAGGGATTACAATTTAAATGTATAAATCCTATTTTTGTTTGTTGTTTTTTTTTAAATGTAGCCAATCTGCCTTTCTTTTTTTTTTTTTTTCCAGAAGGATACATTGTTGTAAATTCAGATGTCACATTTTGGTTCAGATATCCGAGCAGTTTCCATTTTTCCCATTGGCCTTAGTGTGCAGTTCCCACTTCATACATACATACACACATATGTTCAAACTCACATAGTTTCTTTCTTCATATGTGTTTGTAAGGAAGATTCCAGATTAACTCAGCAGAATTCTTATTTTACCCCATCTTCTGAAGATACAAGAAGTTTTAAGTTTTCTGTCCATCCAATCAAAATTTCTTCCCTCATATCCACTACAACAGCAACCAAATGACATGTTAAATTCCATTTATTGTATGGGTATATATTCCTGATTTTGATACTATTATTTAAACAGAATGTTAGATGAACCCTGTCATTAGCTGTAAGGTGCTATACTATATTACAGGCATCAGAGAGTACAGTGTGGACACCAAGCCAGAAGAAATATTTCTATTACACTTTCTAATAACATCTTTCCCTGCACCTTGTCTCTGAAGTTGTAGGGAAAAGAAAAGGAATTTTGTAGAAAACTGATATTTCAATATAATTACTAATGGAGATCTTTTCACTTTACTATTGTCAAGTGGCAGAGAGTTACATCAATTGTACTTTCATAATCTATGCTTTATTGAATAATACTCTACTTTTTAGGGCTTCTTTTTATATAGCTTCCATTACAACCAAATTAAAAATAGTTTGTTAAATCTCTGAATATTTTTGTCAGTTAAAAAAAAGAGTTTATTGGGCAGGATGTAAGAAAATAAAGCAGTTTGTTTCTACTAGTTCTAATTTTAATAAGAATGAACCTTTCAATCTATTAGCACATAACTGTAAATGAGTATGACAGTCTGAGTTCCCAGCTTACTTTTGCCTTGCTAGGAATTAATCTTGTTTTAGAAAGTAGAATTTAAATTACAGAACAAAAACTATAAGCATTTGAAAGAATTAAAAATAAAATCAGATAAAATCTACTACTGGTTCCCTGCCTCCCATCTTAGTAGTCAGCAGTCCTTTTTCACTGTAGAAATCTAACTGAAGAATCAAGGCCTTCCTCTTGTGAGCAAGAATGCCTTGCAACATTTTAAATACAGACCATCTGAATTTGTGTGAAAGAAGATAATCACTTACATATTTCCAAACAACTGTGAATTGTTAAGTATTAAAAAAAAAAGTGATTTTTTTTCTTTATGCTGCTTAATGACTGGGCATTTATTTTACTTTATGCCACTATTAAATGCAATGCTTTTGATTCTGTTCAGCACACATAATTTGAAGTCCAAAGAGCACATTTCAGCACAGTTTCATTTCACTAGCCATTGTCTGACAAAAAGAAAGAAAAATCATCTGAGAAAGAGAACAAAAAAGAGAAAATCCAGAAACAACACACTTAAGCACTGCTGAGAAAGAAAACCATATGGTCCAGTGGTTACAGACAAATTCAAAGGCAAGAGGATCTTTATTTTGAACTTCTAAACTGGATGGTCTGTTTATTATGTGATTTTTGGGGAAGTCCCTCAACCTCTTTCAGCTTCAGTCAACACTGCTGGCATAATGGGTAAAACAGCAGGACATCACTACAAACCGTATGTTACCAGATGAGTTTCTCTGGGTAAATAAATATCCTGAACACTTTAAAATGTTTATGCTTTCCTTAGAAAAAGGTTAACTCAGTACAACAGTGCAGCTTCATCAGATTTATTAGCACAAATCAAATAGGGTAGAGCTGTTATAGCAAGAGGAAAATGTGAAGAATGAGATACAAACAATAACACTAATCTTGAGAGCCCTCTTAGAGTTGTAGAGGAATGGACAGAAACCAAGATCATGTTAGTCAAACAGTAGATGAATAACCAATTTAATGAGTAAAGAATGAAATGGAAGCCATCCTTTGGAACAAGGACCCACATCTGCTTTCAGTCATGTCAGTATGAATCCAGAATAATTTAGTAATTGATTTGAACAAACTAGGTTGACATTGCATTGGTGTATTGGTGTTGTGGGGCAAATGTTTCTATAATATGGCACTTTCAGATCCAGAGGAAGGAAAATAAGCTACACAAGTGGGAGTAGTACTTTTCCTATCTGATATTTTTAAGTCCTTAAATAATGAGAGCTTTGTTTTTTTTGATACAGAACAAACTAGCAGTTTGTAAACAATAGTTTCATTTTGTGTAGTATGTTAGGTGCCCTTTTAGGTGGCAGAGAAATTAATAAAAAAATTAAAATTCAAGATGAAACAAACACTGTAGTATGGACTCAAATTAGACCCATTGGTAAATTGCTGGGCCTCCAGTTCCCTCTCATAGTTTTCCAGTGTGTCCAGGAAAAAAACCCAAAGCATATTCTCACACACTCATTACGTGAGAATTCATTCAGCATGTCTCAGTGTACTGTAAAGAGCTCTATAGTGCTTTCCTGGAAATCTCAGGGCTATACTCAAGAAAGTAGTACTACCATTCTGCTAATGTAATACTTGCTTGCTCTTTCATAGTGTGGTGGAAAGGATGTTAACTCTGTTTTCACCGACTTTGTAAGTCTTTCTGGTTGTAGACTTGCTTATGTGTGTCTCTGTGTGTGTGCAATATATAAAAGTATTTTTAAAATAATTTTATGGAGTTTATTCAAAGCCTGAATAGGTCACCAGTGACACGTGCATCAGCAGTGGAGAGCCACTGCACCGGAGCTTTCTGTTTCCTGGGGGAATGGAACTCAGCGTTCCTTAGTCATAACATTTTTCTGCTTTTATCAAATATCTCTTAAAACCACTTCTTTCTGCTGCTGTTTTGTATGAGAGATGTTAACCTACCATTATCATCTGCTACTCTGTTAGCTGACATGTAGGGCAATTCTAAAGATTTCAACTGTGCTAATGACTCTTTAAAAAAACAAGGTGCGAAATTACATATGAAAGGGTTAAATGACAGAACTAAGAGTGCAATTTAATGCACCCAGAAGTTAAGAAATGACAGATTAGATTGCATAGGTAAGCTTCAATTAAGTCCTGTTACATATCTTTAATTATAGGTTATTCTACCAAATCTTGCCTCTTCAATGCCTAGAATGGATCTGTTGTGTGAAAGAAGTAAAGCTATGTAGTGAAGGATACAATTGTTTGTAGGACCCTTGCTTCACCTGTTCATAAGTAGAAAAGCATATAATTAATGTCAGGATAGCTCATAAATAAAGAGGTAGTTTCTGTTGTCAAGGCAATTTGATGCTGCTATAGATAGAGTTTAATCCTGACTGTAACACATAGAAAGAATGGGCTGCTTAACAAAACATTTAGAAAGACCTTTAGCAATATTGGTTTGTGGGTTTTTTTACTAATGCTTATGCCCAATTTTTGGATGCTTTTTTTGAAACCTTTGAAACTGACTGTCAAAGATTCAGTACATGAATGCTGTGCTTTGAACCTATCAGGTTCTACCACATGCTGAATGCTTTGAAAAAACCAGATCCTAGCACTGAAATTTATTGCGTATTTTTATGTTGCTCTTTGTGTTGCTCAGTTCTATTTGTAAAATGAGGTTATTACCTCTCCTTCTCTATTGTGAGAAAAAAGAAAATTATTAGAGATTATAGTAATAAGCTAATATTAAAGCAAGTATTTTTATCTTTAGAGTAGAATTTGGATAGTATGCTGTAAACAAGGCCTCTGTGACACATGGAATGATAAGAACAGCCGAAAATAAGGACTTTTTTATTGTTAAGCAAATGTTATCGGTTCTCTGCAGTTGACCTTCTTTAAAAATGTATAAGGGACTATCAAAATATATATGTATATGCAATTTATGCATACCAAGTCAAAGATGAAATCAGTGCTTGCTTGTATAATTTTACTAGCCTTTTTAAAATTAGTGTATTCCATCTCAGTTTGACATAGATCAGTATGGCATATGATATTATAATCTTGTCAATTAGCTTGTCAAACTATCTTGTACGGTTTAGGATGAAGCAGCTTGAATGTGTGAGTCACAAGGGGGAATATAAGTAGAATCCCAACTCACAGACAGGAGTAGTGGTATTTAAGGGAAGTAACACCGCCAAGATATAGTGAAAGCAGAAGCTAGTGCTACTATTTTTCTTTTCTTTTACAGAAAAAAGAATGCTGTTGGTTTGTTCCAGTTTCACAGTTTTATGGCTTGAACCACTTCTGTTTATGAAAGAGTAGAAATGCCTTTGGATTAAGTTCAAACCAGGCAGCTGACTAACAACCCCTTCTGTTAGTTGATGTGGGTCGTCTACAAAATACTGGTTTTTTGTAAGATTGCATTTTTGTTAATTTCACATTTTATGAGGAACATTCACTAGGGAAAGACACAGGAAAGGTCTGCTCCTGGGTAAGATAAAGGTTGTGGAAAAATTAATCACCTGGATCTGCTACATTGTTACCTAGAGACTACAGTTTTGACCCATATATGTGTTACTATTTTTAAGGCTCCAAAGAGCAGATGGTATTGGTTGACAGTCAGCAAAGACAAGTAAATGTGTTTGTAATGTTGCAAGGTTATGGAGGTGAATTCAAAACCAAAGGATTTAGAAGTGATAAAAAGTACAGAAAATAGTTGGGATGGTAATAAAGCTGCTTCGTTCCAGGGGCAATATCTTTTTTTATTGTGTCTGATTGCAAATTAAGGTGAAAAAAATTAACCCCAGGCATAAAAGAATATTCAGTCCCTACC
Source organism: Morus bassanus (assembly GCA_031468815.1). Lineage (NCBI taxonomy): Eukaryota > Metazoa > Chordata > Aves > Suliformes > Sulidae > Morus > Morus bassanus. The sequence goes on along the minus strand of CM062572.1, from coordinate 34,854,449 downwards.
TCCCTGGTTTCCAGAACAAAAAAACTTAGTCTTTGATTTTAGATTTGTTTTTTTTCCCTGCTGGTTGCCGTACAAAGAGATATAGCTCAATAAAATGAAAGATCCAGTGCACTACAGTTCATATTATTGGCCTGAAGGAATTCTTAGTCAGGTTAATGGATCTGATAGTTTTCCCTTCATTGATTTTTAAGATGATTATATTTTATTTATAGGTGAGAAAATAATAGTTAATCTTAAATTTATTGAAAACTTATTGTGAGACTGCAGGAATTGATAATGATAACAATACATTCAGGGAAGCCAAACTATTCACGTCTTTAATCCTGTAAGTGCTGATGTGAGGCAAACCTATTGACTTGAAATTAAATGTGCTTTTATGTACACCTGTGTTCAGAATAAAAGAGTTATATTTTTCTTGCCCTTATGAAAGATTTCATTGCATGAAGCATTGGTACACCTCAGGTGTTTCTTTTGTGAAAACTGTATGTGAAATATCCAAGAGCTTTTAGCTCATGGATAAGAGCATGTTGTCATATAAGCTATAAGATCTGATTTCTAAGTCAACCAAGTCATTTGTCAGATAAAAAACCTACTGGTCAACCATAATTGTGTCCACAGGTTTGAATCTTAAACCAAAACATGTGGGTTGCAAATTTACAGTGGTATTTGGACAACAGCATGAACAACAGCTCATTTTAACTCAGCACTCTGTGCCTTAGCGCTATTATAATTTGGTTTTATGTTCTAAATGGGCTCAGAGATCTTTTTTATTTTTTTGCAAGCCAATAGATGATAACAAAAGAAGTAACAATTTTACAATATAAAGCTATAAAATGGCATTAATCTCTCAGTAGCACTGAATTTCAGTATTCAGCTCATCTTAAAATACTACATTGAACTGGGTGGCTAAAGATGGAGAGATGCTGAATGAAAGTTATGCCTCAGGCAACCATAAGCCCTTGTTACGCAAACCTGATATGTGGTGAAAGTTCTAGAGTGGCATTATATTTTGACAAAAAAAATTGCTTCTCAGCAATTTCATTAGTCATAATGATCCAGATCCAGTGCATTTCTGTGGGGTAAACTAGCAGAAAGACCAGTTTGGGAATGTGCAGCAGATTCTGTAGAAAACAAAGTAAGAAAAAGGGACAGAGATCAGAACACAGCAATTACTGTTGAATTTTTCATGCTTATAATGCATTATCTCAAGCTGGCACTGCCGTTAATGGCTGTATAAGGCCTCTGACTGGACACCTACATTAATTTTAGAGCTCCTCTATTGTTTTGCTTGAAGCAAAATTTGACATCAACACGATGTTTCACCTTAGATTGAACTTAGTGGGGAAACAACATGAAAGTAAATTAAAATCCCTGCTCACTTCCCACCACTTTTGTAATAACACCTTTTTATTTTACACCAAAAGCTGTCTAAAACCTTTGGAAGAGATTTCCAAAAGGAAAAGCCTATTTTTTTTAACTTCCTTTCCCTGACTCCAAGATGCACCCAAGGCAATATATTAAAAGTTTAAGCAACATACAAAAATAATTAGATACATTGTTTGTCTTCAGTTTGTTTCTGCACTGATGAATGTATATTCTGTGTATAATTAAGAGAAATAAAATGAAGAGTTGAGGGGTCAGAGCCTTTCCTAGGTTTCGCCTGTACAAGCATAACTGTATAGAAGGGGAGGCATACTGAGGTAAGAGAGGGAGCTGCATGTACTGAGTCTCAAATTAGCACATAAGTGTGAAGTATTTTCCTATTGGGAAAATACAGCTGTCAAAATAAATTCACAGGTAGTGTGTGAACTGGGGACTGTGGGACAGGAAGAAAGGGCAGACGCTGAACAAAACCAGCAGAGGTTTGGCCTCCAGATTTGGCTAAAATAAGAGGTGATCTGAACCATTGCCCAGAATTCAAACCAAAAGAGAAGTGAACTTGTCAAAAGCTTCAAAAATATTTCCTATTTTCTTGTTCCTCTGCACTTCCTGTTTCTACTTGCTTCTCTGAGTCAAGGGCCAAGGTAAAATGAAACGGGGTGATCCGGCACTCTTGTATGTACACTGGCTCAAGGACCACAAGAAATCTCATATGACGTCTGTTCTCATAAAGTTGCTAGGTAAATACTGCAATTAATTAAATTAATTCAAACAAGACCTGGAAAATTAATCAAAATCAAGTCTGATCATTCCTATAATTAGACATAAAGCAGTTCCTCTCATTTTCTTCAAACACTCAAAAAATCTATGATAACCTGAGTAATTATGTATGTCAGAGGTTTCAAACTAGTATGGATTCTACAGACCAAGATTAAGTGAGCCTCTTCTTTCCTTTCCTTCCTTCTCTTTTTTCTTAAAGGTATTACATGAAAGAGAACAATCATGTTGCATTTGTACAAATAGTACAAACAAAAGCCTTGGGACTACTCGGAATGCATAAACTTGAGCATATGTGCAAATCTTTGCTGGATTGCGCCCAAAGGGCGCATCTATAAAGAGCTACAAGTATAAAATACTGAAATTACTTGCACATGTGCTATTTAGGTCATTATCTATAGCAATTCAATATAAAAGAAAGAGCTATTTGTGTTATTGGTAACTATTTATAGACTTTGCCCAAGATTTAGAAGAACTCCCTGTGAACTGTTGTTAATTGACTATTGCTTATCTGTTATTTCAGGAGCAGAATGATGAAAAAAGAGTAAGAAGGGAAATATTAAGTAATGAAATATCTTTTTCTGTAATACGAAACAGTCATCTATCTTTAAGAATTAGAGGAAAAGATGATCTACAGTGACAGTCTAAAGAACATTCTTTCATAATTCCAAGTCCTTGGAGTTACATACTTACATCTTAAAACTTTTCTAATAGATAGTATTTACTATCTGCTTTATGACTGTGATGCATTTTTGTTTGCTTTCCTACCAAGAACAGAGAAATGTTTTCATTTGCCACATCTTAATTTTTAAACCCTATAATGTCTTATTAATTTAGAAACATTTCCACTTCTGTACATTTTACTTCTGGATACAGTAATGACGTATATCTCAATCTCTGTCCACATTGTTGGACAGTACAGAATTAATGCAGGTTACTGATGGGGAACTTAAAGCAAAACAACACAAGTTCTATGAAAGTGCTCTTATTTTATAAATTAAAATAATATTAAGAAAATTGAAAATAATAATAAATTTTAAAAATGAGAAAATAATGTAGAAACATAATTTAGAAAATAACTCTAATCTCTCTTTGGGGGATTGAAATGTAAGAATCCATAGATAGGTTTCCTGTACCCTCCCAAAATAAAATGTTTTGGAGAGAACATAGTAAATTTGTCCAAAAGAAATTAATAAGAAGAGTTTTCATTTTCTAGCTCAAGTCAACTCTAAATTTCCCACTTTATAAATGTCAATAAAAATTCAGTACTATAAAATGCCTCATAGCTATCTGCAGTCTACTGAAGATAGGAATACAACTGTGATGAAGTAAACAGAAAATACAAAGAAAAATATTGTATGATAGCTCACATATAGACAAAATTAAGGGTGTAACAAATATAGTAAACTTCCATAAGCAAAAAAGACAATGAACTTCCTATTTTACTCTATACATATTAGTGCAATTAAAAACAGCAGGTCTTCACTTGAGAAGATACTATGGACTATGCAACCGTTTTCTTTCTTAAAGGGCAGAGGTGGAAGACAAGCTGATCTGGAGGATTAGTATTATGCATGAAAAAGATAATCTACTGTGAAAAGAGGGAATGTCACAACACAGTTTTATATAGAGAGATTTAAAAAATTTCACAGTAGAAAGAGATTGGATTATAGGCAAGCAGTTTCATAAATCTACATAGATTTTTGAAGAAATTGAATAATTTTATATTGAGCTCTGGAAAGTGATCCTTTCTAAGGTATGCATTAGAGGTTGTCCTTAGTGAAATACATGGAAAGGGATTTATTACCCACAAAGAAAATACTAAGCCTCACCAGTTGTGGTTTGTTCAGGCCAAATGCTCAAGTAACTAAGCTAAGAATTTAGTAAGAGAGTAGGCAAATAAAATAATGTATGACATTGAAAATACCTGATTATGTACTTATGATCTTTCACAAACTGAACAAAAGATGTCCAAGAAGCATTTTATTTCTCCTGTGTAAATAGGCAGCTAAGTTTATGCTATTTTCACAGGTTTAGAATGTATTATTTGTTTCTTTCATTTATATTCTTCCATTTAATAAAAATAATAATAATAATAATAGTGCTTATAATGAACCCTAAAACTCTACTCCTGCCTTTCCTACAAGTAACTTAAGCAGTTGCTGATAACAGTGTTTACTGCGTCTTCTATCACTGTGACTCCCCCACTTGTGTCCATTCACTTTAAGTGTTTTCCTCTCCTCAGCAAGTACGCAATCATTTATCAAAGAAGTCAATTTTTGCTAACACTAGCTTCTTTTTTTATAAACTCTTTTCTTTATCAGTATGAATATAGTATTTTTCTAAATTTGCTGTTAAATATGAAACATACACCCATTAAAATATACATAAAATGTTGATGCTGCATAATATTCCTGAATCTTCTATGATAATTGATGGACAGAGTTTTCTTCTCAGTATTCTGTATTTTATTCTATAACAGGAAGGTCATGCAGAGGTGTTGCTTGCCTTTCATTTGCCCTTATTTTGGAAACTAGGGCTACAGTTTTTATGCGAGGTAGGCAATCCAATTGCACCAGCATGTCAGCTTTGTTGTACATGTAAAGGGCACATCCAGGTAAATGAATGGAAATGCAGAGGCAGAAACAAGTGTTCTTTACACAGAGTATGGCTTACTGAGTGGAGCGGTGTAGATAAAGAAGAGAAGCACACCTAATGCCAAACTGGTCTTCTCAGGAAGTGTAAAACAAATTTTATGATTGCTACACATAATTTCAAAATAATTGAGCAAACAGGACTGTGAAGAAATGCCATGCAGTAGTAACTTTTTTGTGCAGTATCTTCTACAGGAAGAATCATGTAAGCATTTGGGTTTGATCTGAGTGTTGAGACTGGCTCTTGAGAAACTGGCCATTTATGTCATCTTATAATTCCTGTTAAAAGATAGTCTAAATGTTATGTGTGCATCTCTGTTCCATGACAGATGGTTATGTGTAAACAAAGCAAATTGCACTTAGTGTATAGGCATACCAACTTTACTGTCTTTTTTCCTTGAGAGAACTGATCTAAATAGTGGTACTTCCCAGGACAAGAGCAAAAATAGTTACTGCTTGCAAGCACGGAGATACGTATTGCCATTCATTAACTAAACTAATGAGTACTGGTTCATTCAGAGAACTATTTAGACAGGTTCCCTTCATGCTTACTTACCCCTTTTTTGGGTACATTGCATAAATTAATGTACAAGTAATTTTTTTTAAAGTGTGATCCTCAGCATTGAGGATCAATCACATTGTTATAACAATTATTTTCTTATAAAATTTGAGGGTTTACAGGGTTATTTCTAAAATATGGTTTACATCATGCTTTTTCTCTTTTTTTGATTGGAAGGATTTTCTATTTTCTGCATATGTAATGTCTACATTTCATTCTCTGTTTTTGACAGCATTGTAGCCTAAGGAACACTTCAAATTTCCTTTTATTCATAAATTCTACTTTTCAGAAAAATTCTTGCAACAGATATTTTTACAAGAGAAAGAAATTAATTAAATGATACCAATTGCAAAGGCTTTGTGCCTCTGGTTTGTCATGTTAACAGTGAGTAACACTGATAGATAGAGATTGGGGTTGTATTAAATCATAGCCTTTTCTTAATCCTTTCCTCTTTCTTTGAAATATAATATAAACAGAGCATTCCAAACCACTCTTCAATCAGACAGGTATTCATAATCTTCTCTTATAATGCAAGGGTTAGGGAGTATGGTGTTACAGAAGAATGCTGAATCATCAACAAACAAACAAACAAAAACCCCAGCTCAACAACTAAACCCATAATGCTTGGTTAATATTTAGATCCTTACAACAAAATATTTGAGGTTTACCTTATCTTTGTTCATCTTATTCAGCAGGAACTCTTGTTCCTGCATTTCTCCTAATAAGATATGAATTGAACACTTTCTTTACATGTAGTTTAGTCTGTAATATAAATGCTGTTTAGCCTTTTCTCACAAGCTGTTCACAAAGCCAAAAGCCACAAGAAAACCTGTCCAGTTGAAGGTGAAGATTGCAACTCTCATTGATTTAAAAAAAGGGAAGGAGGAGGAGACAAGGTACACAACTGTCCTTAGGCTTTATTGTATCTTGATTTTTATTTTCAGTGTAGTTGCTGTGTGGATTAGTGGGAGAGTGGAGAATGGTTAGCATAGAATGGGTGGCTGGACATAAAGTTATCTCCTGGGATTTGCAAGAAATTCCCTTAAAATTAAGAAAACCAAGAAGCTTTAGAACCTTTCCCATTCAGGAAACAGCTTGCATTTAGTTCACTATAGTAGCAATGTAAAATTATCTTCTAGGTGTTTGATGACTTCTAAGTTCGTTGTCTCCTTACATGGTGATAAGTTACAGTGTAGATAAAGTAGCAGAGGAACAATTATTCTACACAAGAACAGTGTTTGTTTAAAATAATTAAGAATCAATTGGTAGAGCTGCAGAAAAGCTGGAATGTCCATTTTCCATGCAAAAGTGGTGATCTACAGGTGGGGGAATCCCATCCACAGGAAAAACAGACATTACCCATGTCTTTCAGGTTTTAGAAATACACTGAAATTCCTCATTCTTTCTAAATAAATCTTTTCTTAATAATCACCTAAATGTAGTTTTCACACTGGTTTTGAAGAATGCCACGTGTATTTTCAATTGTAGAGTGAAGGTAGGAATGGAGTTTTCATGCTTGCTTGGAAAAACATTTTGGACAAAGGAATTGCAGTAGGGGAATATAATATTTTTAACATATTGGAATGGCATAGCAGTATCACCTTGAACAGAACTGTTCTTCAGTGGCAGGAGAATGATATTTTTGAAAGGCAGCTTGAACTAAATAGTGTCTTTGAGTTAGAGAGGATATCATTCTTCTATCTCCTTTCTCATAAGATTTGTAGCAGTTTAATAATTTGTGACAGACTTATTAATAGGCTATCTTGAGGAGACCCAATTAAAGCAGTGCCTTCTTATGTTGAAATAGTTGAAAATGTTGTCCTTCCTACTCTAAAATCTTACTTTAAATTGTTTAAAGTATACACACAAGTTGCAGTGAAAATATTTCAAAGTTAAACCTAAATTAGTTTCAAGTCCTGTTAAATTCAAGAAACATAGACAAATAGGCAAAACTTTTTTTCATGATTCACTGCTTAACTCAAACTTAGTTGCTGCCTTTAGCATTCTTAAGGACAACAGAATGTAGCTCAAAATATTTGGTTTGTAATCCCTGATGCTCTTTTTTATTTTGCTCTAATTGTGACTTCTTATAATGGTTTTTGACTTTCTGGGTGCTCAATCTGTGGAGAAGAGGACTGGTAGTGCCTAATATGGTATAAATACTACAGGAGTTCTACAGGAGTGTGAAAAAATCAATATATTTAATTTAAAGCAGAGAGGTAACACATACAGACCCAACAGATTTTCATCAAAAATCAAATAGGATTTTAACATCAGTATGTTTCCAAAGATGTGAGCATTTGGGAACTCTCTACAGCCTCAAAATGACAAATGGTTAGGTATTCCTGTTGGATCATTTCTAAATAAGTAATATCCCGTAACCCTTTTATTAAATGTGCAGGCTTCACAGATGCTGTCTTCTAATCAACTGATTATCGACCTGTGCATGACATCACTCTAACAGATGATCTGTCTTGCAACACTCATACATAAATAAATAAATAAAGGAAAGACTTGGGGTCCACCATTTTGATCACTAATCTTCAGAACTCCTCTAATCTTTTTTTAGTACATTTTTTTGGTAATTTTCAAAATTTACTTAATTTCATCCCTGTTGTAGCTTACATCTTGCTACTCTCTTGTTATGGTTACTCACCTAAAAAAGCAAGGTCTTATTCAAATTACCATTATAACTGAGTAAACAAACATATTTCAGTAGCCAAGCTTGAAATTCAAAGCCATACCTCTTGCTTACTAATATATCACCATTTTGCTATTTTATGTTTTATAAGTCATTAGAGTTGATGATTCAAAATGTTGGTTATATAGCTTCACATGTATTACTGCATTGCTCCTTTGGACATTTATGCAAAAAGGATTCTTCTCAGCAGTAATATATCCTTTTTCTTTTTCCTCCTCTTAACTCAGCTGACCTTCACTAACAGAGGTAGATTTTACTCCTATCTTTCTAATGAAAGGATTAAATATAGGACCAAACCAAAAATTTACATCTCTAAATACCTGAATCTAAGCGATGTTTGAAGCCCAGAATCCCAGATACCCAGAAGGTAACAATGATCAAAAGGAAAATATATCAAACATATTCAATACACATTTTAACAGAAAACTTACCTTTTTTTAGAAACAGATTATCAAATAATGAAAATTAAACAGATTTGTTTAAACACTGTATGTTGCAATGGATCTTTTTCCGTGTTACCACTGATGTTTTGACACTTGTTGAGTAAAATGGTATTAATATAACATTAGGAAAGATTCCCCTCCTGAGAGGAAATCTAGCTAAACAAAGTGATATTTAATGTTTTCTATTGTATTTATTTAACTAAAATGGCTGATTAGATGTTAAACAGAACAGAGGTTAATGATCTTTGTTATTGGTATTATAAAAATTAAGAAAGAATAAAATAGGGTTAATGATGTATCCCATTATTGTTATTATGGGGATTAGATGCATGCTGTTGTCCGCTGCACTGAAAAAATGGGCCCCAAGCTGTGAGTAATTAGCAAAATTATATTATTGTCTAACCTTATGCTGTGATTAATTAATCTCATCACTGTATTTTTCAGTGTGGGTTCTATGTGTTTTAGGTAGGTCTCCAGCTTTGTATGTAAAAATGGAGGAAATAAATTCATATCTGATTTAGTGCAGCCTGTATATGAAAGCTGTTATTTACTGCCTAAACACAAAATGAAATAGGAAAGTGGGTAGGATAAAAGGTGTCTACGTTAAGGATAACCTGAATTTGTTCCTCATACCTAAAAGATGTCCTTGTCTTTTCATTTTCCCTTTTGTTCTGAATATTTATATTACAGCAAAATGTCCACTGGGAATAAAGAAAAGATATCAACTGGTGAGATAAAACTATCTATTTATTATTGGTTGTTTTTGTTATTATTGCATGTGTCAACCCAGAACAAGACTTTATTGTGCTAGGCTCTTTACAAACAGAGAATACCAGATGGTCCCAGCTCTAGAGAGCCTATAATCTGAATCAACAGGGTGGATGATGAGGCATAACATAAAACAGTAGTGTGAGCAATGTGATGGCAGCAAATGTTACATTAGTTCCATAAATTCATGCTGAAAGCAAGGCAGGAGGGTTTAGTATATGCCCTGGCAGCCAAGAGGGCCAGCCGTGCCCTGGGGTGCATCAAGCACTGCATTGCAGCTGGTCACGGGAGGGGATTGTCCCGCTCTGCTCTGCGCTGGGGCGGCCTCACCTTGAGTGCTGTGTGCAGTTTTGGGCACCACAGTACATTAAGGATACAAAGCTACTAGAAAGTGTCCAGAGGAGGACCGTGAAGTTGGTGAAGGGTTTACAGGGGAAGCCATATGAGGAGCAGCTAAAGTCACTTGGTTTGTTCTCACTCATTCCCACAATGTTCTGAAAGTTATAGAGATAAGTGTGTTTATATTTTCCCTCCTACTTGCAATCTCTGTCATGGGATTGAGGAATTAGGAGTCTGAGCACAGACATTTAATACTTCTAGCATCCTTTCATGTCTAATACTTGTATAACAGCAGGAATGCAAGCTGAAAAGAAGAAATTATGGGAAAAAAAGAATAGTAAATAGACATTGGAGAAGAGGGGAGGTACTGAGAAACTGGCAGGAACAAAAACGAAGAAAAAAATTTGAAGTAGGAAGTGTAGACTAGGGTGAGTCTGGTGACCAGTCGGAAGTAGGTAACCATTGAAAAGTTCCCGGAAAATGTGTTACCACTATAATACATCTTAACGAACCAATAATTTTTAAAGCATATCTATTACATACTGTAAATTCTTTTTTTCCACTGAGTATACACACATGTGTAAGCATAATTCTCTATTTCTAACAGCTGCGTTTTTGCTGAGTCCCTCATTTGGGATTGCTGCCAGGCAGGTTAAATTCTAGTTCCATCTAATCTCTGCCATAATGGAACATGGAGGCTGTTCAGGAAATGCTGCTACATTATCCTCTGGGTTGCATATGGATTTCTATCACCTCTTGTCATTCATCATGTATTTATATTAAGACTGTCTTTTATAATTTGTCAGCACAGGGAACCCTGACCACTGAGACGTCTATACCACATTACAGTATGAAGTAATAATGGAACCTAGTATGGCTGAAACTGTGGATACATCTGCAATATGAGCAAGCAGAGCTGATGTACATCTTATGACTGTTAGCTATTCCTTTAACTATGAAATTATCTACTTGCAAACTGTTCTGTTTTGTTTTGTTTTCTAGTGGAAAGGAACGGCACACCAAATACTAAGTAAGGTAGTGAGGAGCAGACTGAACTATTCCTATTTCCTTTGCACTGTACCTGCCTCTCTGAATGGTCCTGGAAACAGTAATGGGACTTCTCAAAAAGAAAAATGTCCTGAATATAAATAAAGTCACCGCTGACTATTTCTGATTAATTGTTTTGATTTCAAGACAAATGCTCAACCTGTGTTGTTTGCCAATACTGTTCACTCTTTTTGAACTGTGTAACCAAATATTTGCATTTCTTTGATTAATGGATTCTTGCAAAAAACATATTTTGTCAACTCTTCCTCTGTTGGATACCATCTATTTACGTCTGTTTTTTCCAGAGTAATCCATGAATTATTTTGTTAGCTACAATGTTCATTGTGCAGCTAAAGCCTCCCTCACCTGTTTAAAAATATAGGGGTGTATAATGTCCTAGGGAGTAGGTTAGCAAAAGAAGAGCGACAGTAATAAATTAATCCTAACACACATTGTATCACTGGAAAGAAGCCACTCCAGATTTTCTGCACTTAGTTAAATTTAGTGTGCAAAACATACCTCTCGTGAGTTTGGTCAAACATCTCTTGCTGTTCTATGAAGCAATCAGAATTTTTAACTTCAGTTTTGGGCTTTGTGTTAAAGACACATATGTAGTTTGAATAAGATTTAGAAAATGATTTGTCAGGTGTCAGGTCTTGACTTGCCTTGAATAAGCTTGTTTTCCAGAAGCGGGCGTTTAGTACCTTCCGATAGTCAGAGTCTTTTATCCAGTTGTGCTGAGACTACTGAGAGACAACAAATTTATCTCTGTAAGAGTCTGGGCACAAACACTGTTAGCCTTTCATTTGAAAATCTTGACAAAAGTGAGTTCACAATTCTTATGGGCCTTAATGGTGACTCTGAATGAACAGATCCAACCAATTATAATAAAAAATGAATCCTTTGGTGAAACACTAATTTTACCTGTACAGCAAATCTTTAAATGTTCTTCTTGACCAAAATGGAGCCTTTGATTTCAACGTTGGCATATACTGTATGAGAAGAACAGATAAAAGCAGAGGAAATTCTGGAATGGACAGCAAAAGCATCTATCTAGCCAGGTCTAAGGTATAGGACTTAAAACCTGGGCAGTATTCTTGTCATGTAACTCACCATTTTAAGCTTACTTTCTCACTGTCATGCTGGTAAGTTACTTAGTGCTTCCATGCAGTTATTTCTGTGTAGTCTGCTTTGCTTAAGCAGACGTGAGATATGCCTGCTTCTTACTTCATCTGCATATTATCTGTAGCAACAGGCTGCTCAGTTCAATGAGGCATTTTGACACGATGAGAGCACAAGTTATGACAATAAAAAAACATCCCTTTTTTTACTTGCATTTGTATTTGTTACAGAATGTCTTTGGAAAAAGTGCATGCTTCATGCTTCAGTTTACAAAATCATCACCTTTTGCTTATATTTCAACCTCAGTGAAGGCCTTGTCTTGGGTAAGGATAGTCTTAAGCATTTGTTAGGTGTTTTTCTATTCAGGAGCTGTAATGTTTTGCACCTGAAAACATGCTGAGTTATGCAAATATGTGCTTTATAGACATTTTTAGAAGAAGTTGGCAGTTACAATGTCAGCTGAGTTATTTCTTCCATAAACAGACTGTTAGGATATTCTGTATGAAGGAACAAAACTAGTGAGAACATTTTATGAGTGAAGGAAGAGTAGTAATTCAGACTATCAAAGAGAAAATATTTTATAATCATTATTTATATGGTGTTTTAATTCTTTCCCTAAAGTCAGTCTTTTTGCAACTGTTTGTTTTCCTGATAATTCTTCAGTTTTTCCTTTGTAATTTGTAAAGTCCACCTTTCATAATTAGAATAATAGTATTGGCAATAATAGTATTGGCACAGTGAAGTAACTGAAAGAAATCTGAAATAATATGTGATAAAACCCAGTTCATGATACTTTCTCATTTTATTTTGGCCAATATACTCAAGGTGACTGTGCATGAAATGTAATTTGGCCAAGAGTTGCTCCATGGCATGTGCAATGTGAATGGAATACAGAGCTATATCATTGGTACAAGAAATCATAAGATTGAATTAACAAGTGGGAGTGTTTCTCTCCATAGATGTAACAAATGATAAGCTTAAAAGAAGTTAGTAAAATGTGAGCAGAATCACGCATTTTAGTTAGGCAGTGAATCCATATTTCTGAATCAGCCATGGTATGCTAGCATGTTGGCCTATTGAGTGGAGACTCAAAATGCCCAACGATAAGCAACTCCCCGTGCAAGATGTAAAGGGGTTAGGGATTAAACCTTTCAAGTCAGAGATTTATTTTTCTATATGCTTAAAAGCCATAGCTCATAGACTATTTCTTTTATTTTCTAGTCTTCCATTATCAGAAATGATTTTAACGTCTTTAACCTTTCATACTACAGGTTCACCATTAAATGTCAGATAACTTGTTTCATAGGCTAATTTTTCTTTTTCGTTTTTACACTTATGTCAACATCCATGACATTATAGCTCTTTAACTTCTTTAGTGAAATATGGTGTCAGAAAGAAACATTTTCTAGTCCAGAGTTATGTATTCTAGACCCGTATTCACTACAGTGAACTTCACAGGTCGCCTAGCAATGCACTTTCTGTAAACAGTTTGCATTATAATCTATTGTTTTTGCAGGGAAAGAGCTAGTAATTGGAATAATGTCACTTTGGTTATGAGCATTTGTCTAAATCAAACAAATTTCTTTGATTTTTAAGGAGTTGTTACAACTGTGTTTTCTAAAAATTAAATACATTAAATCCTTTTCTGCCCTTCAGATGTGTTGTCCTATAGATAGTATAATACACAGGCATATGGAAAAAATGGGGAGGAGGTAAAAAAATCTGTTCTCTTTGGCAACTGAGAAAAGAGGAAGCAGTGAAGGTAAGTGCCGGTTTAGGGTGCAAGGACCTCACCTTCCCTGTATCCATTTCCATGCCATTGCTGCTTTATCATGTATTCCATCTTCTCTAAATTATGCTCCTAACCTGAGAAGATAAAGAGTATCAGTATAAATCTTTGCAGCGAGGGAATTATTCTTTTGTCCTCTGTCAGTGGCTTCATCAAATGCCAACAGAGAAGCATACAAAAGCCAGCCTGAGGCTGGCCGTACACTGCCTGCACAGTAAGATGGGGTTGTAATATATTTGTTGAGTTCTGACCACTTGATCGAAAGGCTCACAGCATGCATTTCTGAAGGATGGTCCTCAGTTGCTCAGATAAACATCTAGTGTCATCAGAGATGCTCTGACGTACCCAAGACATACATGTGGAGATGGCAGATATGCTGCAAGACTTATGGAAATATTGGCTGTTTCTGGAGTGGTGGCTGGAGGCAAGGTTGATATCACAGAGTATCTAAAATGGCAGAGAGATCTACTCAACAGCTACATCCAAATGCCTTTGTTTAGGCAGTAGATCCCTTCTACGTGTTTCTTTCATGTGTCTTCTACCCAAACCTGGATAGAAAGGTTGTGCACTGCTGTAACTGGAAAAAAACCCAACAGTATATATTTGTGCATTATAAATGCAAACTCTAATGAAGTGCCATTTATTGTTTTTCAGATCAATTTATTTTGCTGAATTTCTTGGTCATTGTGCACCTTTCAGGAAACCACATTGAGCCAGTAATACTGAGAAGCAATAAATTATAGCACAGGGCCAGGAGTGAGCCATGGCAAACCACCCAAAATTAGGTTCTTGCTCTGACTTGAGGTTTGAAGGTGAAGATGTCCTGTTTTCCTGCAGTTAAGTGCAGGGGAGGCTAATTTTGTGTTGAGACATGAGAAGAAACAGCAGAGCTCATGCCCCATTCTTCTCTTAGTCCTACAATAACATTGGCATTGTTCATGTTTTTAGTGCAGCGTCACAATTCTCTCCTGGTTTCTGTGTCTGCTAGAAAGATATTCCCACAGGAAACTGGAGAAATCATGCAACACTGCACTGAGAATGATAGGTGTGCTTGTGCTATAGCAGGGGGTCGGAAGATAGAGATTAATGGGAAGGAAGCAAAAAGTCAGCAAATCTTCTCTGCCAGAACATCTATGCTGTGTACAGGAGGAAGTGAATCATGTGGAAGAGGGATAAAGTGGGTTATTTTTTGCTTTAAGAAAGGCCAGAGCTGACCTCATCCTAGGTTAGTAGGGTGCATTCAGAACTGAGGCATACTTATTCATGGCTCTCAAAGTTTAAAAGTTCACCTTTTTTTTGCAGTTGATGAGGAGAAAAATTAAGCTTTTGAAGAGGGCTAATGTAGCAAAAATTATTAGTAAAGAACATGACATCAGTAGAATTTTGAATTGATTTAGGGAAGGCAAGGAAATATAACCTGAGATTGGACGAAGAAGCAGGAAGATTTAGACAAGCTTTGACAATGTGTGTCACAGTCTCTCTCCAAACTTTTTTCCAGAGGATCTTAGAGTACTTTATAAATGTTAATGAAACAGATTCGTAAGTTCTACTTTGCTTATTTTACAATTAATAAATATAGACATATATTCTATATATATAGAAGACATTTACATGTAAATACTTATCTTTCCTCATCACATAGGTCTGAGGCAATTCTAGCAAGATATTTTAAAAATTTATCACCTGGCAGTACCACCTAATATTCTGAAAGAGTGTATAATTGATATGGTGTATTTGTTAAGAAAAGGAATAGCAATTATTTACTGGAGCTACTACATCAACTAAAGCTGAAAACTAAAAAAAAAAGTATAGATAAATTCATAATGATAACATCTACCTAGGTAAACTGAAGTCTGGATTTTGAGACATATTTTTTGGATTGTCCTAAGTCCGGAGCTTGCCATCACTTTTCAGCTCAAGCAGAAGTTTTGGAAACTGTTATGTATTATTATAAGGTGTATTTTTAACCTGGGGTCGGTACAAGGTAAAGACAAGGAGTAGTACACTGTTTGACCTATCACAGGAATTCCAGATAAAACCCCAGAAGTTGAGTCAGAGATAATCACAAGATCTGGAATCTGCAATAACAAACTGTTCATATATCTACCTGTCAGACCTCTTCCTTTAAGGGAGGGACACAAGGTCACTGAAATGGCCACTTTCCATCCCCCTTTTTTTTTTTTTTCCTGGACATACAGTGGGGTAAATGGAGAATCAAATATTTACAGGAAAATATTTTGCCGTCGGGACTAAGTGATTTTATTTCATATGTTTGTTAGTTAGGCTTTGTCGTCCTTTTTTGCAACTTCCCACAAAAAGTAGCATGCTAATCAAGCCAATACTGTTAGTTTTGTCATATTCTTGAGAATGATATTTCCAAGTTTAATTAAAAAAATATGTTCCAATTAAATAAAGAAGGTATTAGCTTTTCCATTAAAACAAAAACGAGAATGTATGGATGGAAAGACAATCACAAAAACGGAAGATGGATCACTTACTGAATTCAGTTAAGCAGTTCTGCCTGGAACAGTACAACACACACCATCAAGCATATAGTATGTACAAGCAGTACCGTTACCCTCCCAGTCCTATTCCCTTATAAATTTTTAAAATACCCCAGATCCCTAGATCCACAAAAGATCCTAACACAGTCACGGCTGTGGCTATTCAAGTATAAGAGCTGTAATGTTTATTATCTGATAACAGTGGTTAAATGGATGGGTAATGTCAGGTAGTGATGTGACAATGCCAAACTCTCAGACTTCATTATTCTCAGTTTTCTGAAAAGAAAAATGTTGAAATTGTTTGAAGCAGGCAGTTTTATCTGTGATTTTCTCCATTACAAGAAGGCTGATTATATTTAAAAGCAAAAGCAAAAAAGCTATGATCTTGGCTCTGCTAGAGTGTTTAATCCATGTTCGGTTGCACTTTGCCTGCAAACTCTGGAGAGGAACCAGTAAGGAAAGTGGAAACAGAAATGTTGCTTTGATTAAGTTGGATAATTTAAAAGAGAAAGTGTATTTGAATGTTCCAGATATATTCTGCAGTTAATACTTCTGTGAGGCAACTAAAGAATAGAAATGATTGTATCATTCTGCCTGCCCCCCTGCTCCTCATACAGCCCGGGTACCTCACAGCCTTGCATTTATTTATCGGTACCACAGCCAGCTTTAGGACAGTGCTATTCTCGTTTTTCAGGGGCAGGGAGGGAACTGCAAGCTGCCTGAGTTCACACAGGACGTCGGTGCAAGAACAGGCAACCAAGTTCTATTCTCCTGGGTCGCGCATTGGCACTCTGACAACTGAACCCAACTTCCTTCTCTCCGAGCTTGGACAGGACACAGAAATGTATTCATTTGGCAAAGGGGGAGGGGAAGCCCTGCATCCCTTCCTCATTTTGTTTTTATTTTGGAGGGGCCGGTTGCAGTTCTCATGCAGGGCAAGGTTATTTAAACTGGATGATCAGTAGCCACATGTTTTTTAGTATTTCCTAAAGTGTATAAGGGGTGAATTCCAGACAGAGCACAAAATCTACGTGACCACACAAAAAACAGTACCAGTGGCTTTTACCAATGTATGTAACGAATGTTAATAATTCATTGTTGGTCAATGTGCATCTCCAGTTACTCCAATTTATCTTTCCATGTATATAGTATATTTTTAAAGGTAAAAGAAGCAACATGAATAGCATATGGTCAATGAAAAGGATTTTTTTCTTTTCTGTTTTTCTTTTATCTGGTCTTATAAAGATACATTAGAAGACATATCTAGAAACTTTTTATAGTTGAAAGGAAGGTCCATTGTTTTGAATGACTTCATGATCATACTATTTATAAAACTGAATCAGCCTTCCTGATTTTCTGAAAAAGGTGCTTTCCTGTTTAAGTTAATTTTATGTGTATGTAATATACTGCTGTTGTACCAAAACAGAGTACGGTAGTAATATTTTATCATACTTATCAGTGTCAGTATTTTTTCTTGCAAGTTCTGTTAAGGTAGCACTGTTCTTTTTCAGATGGTGTCTCCATAAAAATGAGACCATAGGCTCTTTGGGGAAAAAATTTTCTCATATACAGAATATGGATCTGTATTACTTACGTGGGTGAAGCACATTTCCATAATTTTAAAGATCAGGTTAATTTTGTGCATTTGAAGAAAGACTCAGAACTTTTCTAAGAAATGTGGTCGACCTCAAGTTTCCTAAGAACTTGGTTTTACAGCCTAAGGTATATCTCCGTAGTCAGGTGCGTTTGCTATTTCAAACCAAATTGATTGTATGTCTGCCTGTGTATTTTTGTGTAATAGAGTGTGCAGTATGCTTTGTAATGGGCTGAATTTAAGTAGTAGTTGATAGTATTTCTTGGAATAGCAAAAGTGACAACACAGAGAATTATTATTTTCCTATCTAAGTTTGTCAGTTCTACAATGAGTTCAAAGCAGTAACTATTTTTCTTTTGGAAGTGCACTGTGTATATCACAGCAGAGGGTGGAACTCAGGGGCAAAGCTGATACATGCTTAATACCTCATCGACATCTCTCTTGATTTTGTTCTATATATTCTACTTGCCATAAAGATTTTAAAGGGCTGAAATGGAGGTAGGAGAAATCTTAAGAGAATTGTAAAAGAAAAACCAGTTGATCAACACATATTTTTTAATCCCACTTTTGTTGTTCTATTGAGTCCAGAAAACATATTTGTTGTAGCTGGAAGGGAAGTGGGTAGAAGAACTATTCTGAAGAATTGTACAGGGAAGGAAAGGGTTTCCAGAAAATTTAAATAGTGGAGGGAGAGTTGAAAATATAAATTGAAGATGACTTTTAAAATCAGCATTTCCTTCTTCAGCTGGCATTTACTTTGTGGAAAAGAGAGGCAGCAGTTTTATCACTTAAATTTAGCACTAGTCACTGTAGTTAGAGTCCGATCTTGCAGTTGCTGTAAGAGCAACTGGTTCTTTAGGAAGCTGACAAAGCCCCACTAATTAAGACTAGCTAGTGGTCATCTCAGTGAGTTCTATCAGTTTGTATTATGGTATGGTAAAAGGGAGGAGTTGGAAATCAGTTGTCTAATTTTCATGTGCAATCCTGCTGTCACCCCACAGTGCCAATATATGGGGACATACATTGATACTGCAGTTGGTCTCAGTTGCAAGCCATTAATAAGCTGAGTACAATTAGACAGTTTGGATGTCAATGTCCTGTACAATTTACTTATAGATGGATATTTTGCATCTGTGTAGGGAAGAAGACGTTATTTCCTACTGCAGAATACCAGTGATCCACCGATCCACAGAGGAAAGAGTTTTACATTTCATGCAGTTGTTTTCTATCCAGGTGAGGCTAGGAGATTCTTACAGTAACAACGAGACATTAATTTATCTGTAGAATTTTCATGTTTTAGATGTCTTGAATAAATGTATTTGTTTGTTTATGCATACATCTATCCACATCTACCTATCTACCTTAAGCCAACCTGATTTAAGCATAATTTAGTAACTTGTTAGATCTAATGAATTCCTTCCCCAAGATCTATAAATTGGGACCCCGGGACTTAATATCCCATAACAAGTGCTCCTGCTCCACAGCATATACTTTGCTTTATCTGAAGGCTAAGAAAGGATATCCCCATGTGAAGTGCATGTTTTGGATGGAGACTTGGCACCACAGCAATCACAAAAGTTGAATGTGTATTCTTGTAATTGTTTGTGGCAGTGAAGGCTCCCTGGTATACAGTAAGGCACTAGGAGATGTGCTTGTCAAAATCTGTGAAGCTATCTGTTATTCTATTAAATATCATAGTTATAACTTCAATTGTCAATCACCGTCAAGAACATAATAACTTGAAAAAATAGATTTTTTTGGGGAGAGGGAGAAATAATATCAGTCAGTGGCAATTCCACACAGTGCAAAGCAAAGGGAAGGGAGAGCTACAAATGCTCATAAGTTAAATTAGCAGTAGAACCTCTCAAAACTTACATAGTATTAGACTGATAATTTAGTAGCAGAAGGCACAATCTCCAAAAGATTGCTTCACTATTGAACAAATCCATTGCAGGCATTTTAGTATCACACAGTAAAAACTGAAAGAGGGAATATGCTATAAACTAACTTAATCAATTGTAGAAGAATAGTTTCATTGGAAGGAAAGCATATGCAAGGCAAAATTCTCTCATTTCTTACTTGCTGAGTGACTGAATTTACTTGAAATGGCTGGAAAAATAGCCCTACCTTGCTTATCCCAAGGGGCAGTACACCCAGTAAGGCGCATTAGTCCCTGCTGACAGGGATGAACCTGGCTGTATATCCAGATTTTGTTCTACTCTTCTAGATACAGTAAAGAAGTAATAAAAAGACTACATATTTTCCTTTGGAAAGACAAACATATTGTTTGAATGGAAATTAGAAACTTTTATTAAGTCAGCATGTAAAACGTGGCAAAAGTACAATTTCCCATTGTTGACAGCATGCATTACATTTGTCCCTCAATCAGAAGCAATAAATCCAAGTGGGAAACTAGTAAAGCATCAACCTTCCAGAGAACCTGTTGTGCATTTTCTGCAGTGCTTTCATCAGTGTGGGGGATTTTTCACAGCTGCTGCTAAATGATACTGGCCAGTAAAAATATTGTGTAATTTTTGATTTTACGCTGTGAATATTCAGTGAAGTGAATGCAGTCACTTTCACACAATACTATTACATGTCACCACACATATCAGTAACATTTCATTTGGTCCACTTCAGAAGACAGTGCTTGCCTAGTGTCACCAAAATAAATGTGGCCAAGTAAATAGTACAGTAACATTTTCTTTGCAGAGAACACTCTCATGCTTTTATCATTTACAAGTCACTTCTTAAAACTGTGCCAAAAATAAACTTTCCTGTGATGATATCCACTTATGCTCAGTTGTTAGTATGAATTCAGAAGTTAGTATCAACCCAATGGACCATAAAGAATTTTTCAGTAAGATGCTATCCAGTTCCTGTGGAAGCTCATTATGTTCATGAATCACTCGTAACACTGAGTAAATAAGTGAGAAGGAATTTGATTCCAGGTTTCCATTCCTCTGTTGGACATTCAACTCCTGCTGTAGCTGCTGCAAAGCTTTTGCTTATTTCTTTGTTTTTCTCATGGAGACAAAATGGGGTTCAGAACTATGTAGAGAACCTGGAGGTAAATACCAGCTTCACCAAGGAAATCATATGGGAAGTTATCTCTTTTGCACACAGGTAGCTTTATCTTTAAATACAAATAACTTATTTGGATTTTTCATAGACCTTCTTCCTTGTGATCCTCCCTCTGTTGTAAATATTTGAGGATTTTTTTGATTTTTTTTCTTAAATGGAAGCCAGGAAAATTACAAAGAAATTCTAATATTCAGAATGTTTCTGATCTTTCTTTTCCTTATTACAGTTAGCTCCAAATACACAGTACTTTTGGATTTTCAAGTCAGTAGATTCAAATGATTATATTTGTGAATACGAAGTGATATCAGCAATCTACACATTGTTAAAATAAAAAATTATCTGCATTTATCTAAACACATTGTGTGTTACTAAACCATAACAAATGAGGAGGGATGAGATTCTTGATTTATGCAACTACTTTCCCTTATAGCAGTGCATTGTTCTGCCATTGTATTTCTTTGTAAGTACTACCATTATATTGAACAGAATTGGCTTCCTTATTAAATACTGGATGTTATAGTTGAGAAAAATATAGGTAAGGAAAAAAATATCTAACATAACTCAGAATCACTAGCCAGTATATTCTCAGGTGCCTCTATCAGTCATCTTGTTCTTTCTGAAAGATGAAATCTGTCAGTCCTTACAATGTTGTACTATACGAAGTGACTAGAGTAGCCACCAGCTCTTTAGCATCACTTCTTAAAACAAATCCCTATTAGCATTCTGATCCTGAACACGTCAGGAGAAGTCATTACATGTAGCAAAGCAACTGCATGTAGATATCCCTTACTCCATGTATTGGGTGCCTGGGTAGGTCTATCCATATATTGAATTCATGCAACTGAAATGTGAACCAATATTTTTCTTCATGCATCATCAACAACAGTTTCATAGGCTAGCACAGCCCATAGGTTAGAATATATTAAGGGATAACTTCTCTGATGAGCTGGATTCAAGGTGGGTTTCTAGAATTCTGGAAGAACGTTACTTTTCTAATGACTGGGTCAGATTTTTTTCTCATTGAAAAGAGGAGACAGAGACAAATTGTGGAGGTGAGAGATTGACTAAAAAATGCCATCATTAGTTTGGAGGGAAGTAATACATTTATTATTAACATTTTCTTCAGGAAGAAATCTTATGCTTTAACATAATTACTGATGGTTATGCAAAGAACCTTCCACTGTATTTATGAACACTATGAAAAGTGGGATCAGGTTTTCTGGAACTCTGTTTACAATGACTGTCTGTTGAACTCAGGTTAATTATGAAGGAGGCCCCATCTGAGGGAGAAAGCACACCACAGAACAAAAGGGATCAATTTTTTTCATTCTACTGTTTGAATTTTATCCTTTCTTCTTTCATCTGTTTTCATCTTATGGAAGCGATTATAAGTGCTAATGAGACATTTGATCTTGCTTCAGGCAGTCATTTTCTGGTTAACACAACAGGGGTATCAAGCATCTATTTTGGTATTATAGGAAGACAACAGGCTGGGGTCACGTATTCTTGTCTCTTATACCCACCCAGTTGTGGCAATCCTTTTTCTGTTACCTGAAATACGTATTACGCTATTTTATTTTTCTGTCTGCACCTCTTATATGAACTCCTTGTCACTAATTTATGTCAGGAAAAGATACAACTCTTACAGGTGTTTCCAATTTAGAAGCCAGTCAGAAGTATTTGAAACATTTTTTTTTTCTTTTGGGAGCTAATTCTAGTCAAGTTGAGAATTACAGATGTGTTGTTTAGTTCAAGAAACAAGTGGTGACTCATGAGCAGAAGTAGCGCTTGAACCTGGGACCCAAGGAGTAGAGTTTAATAAATTGGGGTATCAGTCTATTGAGAACAGTATTGTTTGAAAACATGATTTCTTTCATGTTGGCTTAATTTTTCAGAAACCATAACCAAACCTGGCAGTTCTGATCCATTCATTTAATCAGTCTTATTTATAAGCAGAAAGTCAGAGAACGCTTTTGGGCTTGTGTTCCTCAAGCATTGATAATTATGCATATAGACAGCACTGCTTGTATTACGTACTACACCCAGTGGAACTGGGAAAACTGTTTTGATTTAAAGGAAGCACCCTCATGAAGACCCAAGGTATATATACCAGGCAGACCCAAATATTTCATCCATTAGTATGAATTTTGCTTTTGAAGAAATAACCCCTGTTAATCATCACTGCTCTTTTGTTACGGTATAATTAGTTTCTCATTGATAACTTGCATGTGGAGCTCTTCTAGTGCCTACTTTCCATGAATTAATGTTGGTGCCAATTAGCCATTTACAGGAGACAGACTTGTGAGATCTCTTCTAGAAATGAACACAGGAGAACAGAGAGGTTAATTAGTGGAAATGCTTTCCTATAATCCAGTTGTTCTAAGTAATATCAATAATTTTTACAAACACTTGCTCTGAGACTGATAGCAAATGCTGCTAAGTATGTGTCTGCATATGCATATGCATTAAGTATGATGGTCAATGAAACGTGTTCCAAAGTTTTATCACAAAGCAGAGTAATATATGACCATCAGATGTATTCAGTGGGCAAAACCAAGTTCATGAGTTGCCTTTGTTTCTCCCACCCAATATTGGAGCAAAACTTTGGGCTTAACTTAACAAACAGTTTTTATTAGAATATTTAAAAACAAACAAAAATTAGAAAAAAACCTGTGGGCTTTGCTTTTGATACATAGAAAAAGGAAAATAGGCCTAGAGAGAAAAGAATAAATATCTCAAACTAAATGTTTAAAAGCTGGTGAATTGACAGCATTTTCAGAGTTTTTTTTCCATTATAGTTACTTCATGAGTATTTCAAGTTTCAAAATTTCAAAGAAATTTTAGATTGAAAATATTAATTCCAATGAGAAAAATTTTGAAAATCTTTCAAAATTTTCATCTTCAAAGATCTCTAAGTTTATGAATATTTCATTAAATATTTTTGCTAGTAAACTTATTTCTTGGAATATTCCTGAAAAATAAAGACAAAGACAATGGAAAGAAATTCAAAGCACATTAAAAAACTGAAATGAAAATGTACAGAAATGCTTTTTTTCCTGATTATTATGCAGGAGCATGTGAAACAGGATTAGAATCCACAGGCACTAAGTGTATTCTTATTATTCTTAACTTTAAAATTATGTAGTCCCACACAAATCTGTAAAGACACCCACATATATAAAGTTAGCTGCGGTAAAAGATGTCAATTCTACAAACACTTATGCCTTTAGGTAAGAATTAGATGAACTGATTTTGCTTACAGTATAACTCTTAAACACAGATATTGCAGATTTTCAGGATCAGGACCCACATTAGCAAAACATTAGGTTTTAAAGTGTTTTTTTTTATATGTTAGACTTTGTTAAGTGTACTTAGAAGAGTGTTAGGGAGGAGAAGACGTGTTTTTTTAAACTGGGCAAGTTTCTGACACATGCTGTCATATTTAGAATACTGGTTCCTGACATAGCACTTTTTTCCTCCTTCAGAATATGACTTCACATTTCAGTAGTCCTCAAATTCACAGGCACATGTCAGTTTCACAGCTGCTCATTAATTTATATATTTTAAAGCAGGTAGGGAAATGTGGAAAGCTTTTTTTCTTATCGAGTCAAGTGTGCATGTGAAGGTAATAATGAGGAAACATAATGGGTTAACAGGAGAGAACTCCCACTCTTAATTCCTTCCTGTTAGATGAGCTCCTTCACCAGAGTTTGATCCTTGTAATGCAGACATTTCTAGCACAGTGTTTCTTATTTTAAAAGAGTTGTGATTCATTGTATGGAGGTGGAGAGAACTGAGAAGCTTATGCACATTAATGATTTTAAATTAGGAAAACTCCCTTTTTTCCTGCCTTTGCTTTTCTAGTAGAACTTTAACAGGCAGAATATTTAAGCATGATGGTTAATTTTATATCAGATTTGCTCTGGACACCAGTTACTTTCTACTTCTGCAGGCTGCTTACTCTGTCATTTAGTATTAGATGTATTACCCACAGAGCAGTAATTACTTTTGACACATAATTATTATGGTTTTGATGACAAGAAGGCCTTTTCTTTTCCTGCTTTCATAACATATATTCCTGAAAGTGCTGGCTTGCTGAATACAGTTAGTCTAAAAGCACTTGGATTTAAATTGAACCCTGGGACAAAGAACGAAATGAAAAGGAAAAGAAAGAGCGAGCACATTCGAAAAATTCCACAGATGATCTCACACGAGTCGATTCTGAACAGGAAAGAAAGCCTTTAAGTGTTTTTAATGCAAAAGGAGAAGGAGCTGCCTGGCTGCAGCCATGCCAGATCCCCAACAGGAAAGGAGTGCTTTTAAAGTTAATAAACTGAAGGAGGTTTGGAAAAAACGGAGGCTCCTGGCAAGGCCACATAAACTACACAAATGAGTTTCTAATCTTGCCACATGGGCATTTTTCCAACTCTGCACTCTGAGTCACCCCCAGCTGCAGGCCTGGATGAGCAGTTTAACAATCCTTAGCTTTTTTTTTTTTTCCTTCCTTTTTTTTTTTTTAATGATCAACATCGGAGTATCATGTTTCTGGAGCCTGGGGGCTGTGTGGTATTCAAACAGGGATAGTGCTTGGAATTCCTCCAACCCTACCTGCAGCTGCCTCTCTGCTGAGGTTAGAAAAGCTAGAGCTGCAAACTTTGTGCTATTACCTTCTTCCTACCTCATCTCCTCTTAATTTCTCATAATGTGCATGGGGCAAAGTACAGTTGGGAGGATGCTAAGTATTCTTCCCGTCTTTCTAAAAAGAAAGAAAAGTTACAAGACATGGACGGAGCAATGTTAATGCTAGGAATCCTTCACTGGGAATCAAACGGTTTGGAAGGAAACCTGAGCAGAAAAAAAATGACCTGGCTTCCTTCTCTGATCTGAGAGCTGAACATCAGCATCAAGGAAGCTGTACTTGATGCACAGGGCATCCTTCCTTTTGATGTGAACTCTTCAATCAGTGCTGAAACAATGATAATCAAATTAACATACTATAAAGCAGCTCTAATTTTAGCCTGGTTTGTTATTGTAAGAGTTGGTAGGGAAGGGTAGATTGGGAGGTGGAGGCTGCTATGAATGACTAATACTATATTTCAGCCTCTTAAGCCATATTTAGTAATGTGGGATATAAAAATAAGCTTTCAAGTACAATTTTTCCAATTTGACTTCTGTTTCCTTTCTTCTGTTCCTTCTCCTAAAGATGGATTTAACTAATTACTCTTTTAGCTGGATGTTGATAGACAGGTATTTATTATTGGTGCTGTAAGCCCTGATTTTTTTTTTCGCAGTGAGTCCACAGACATATATATTAAACTCCAATTCTCTGGGGCTGTCAGAGTTACAGACCAGCCCGAGGCATAGCAGTATGATAAAGTTTTCAGGCCCTGTTTAGTTAAGGCTGAAAATCTGGGACCCAGCCAATCTATACCACTCAGGGCTCTTTTCACAGTCCAAAATGATTTGGCTTAAACATTTCCAACTGTGATGAGGTCCCATTTCAGTGATTATACAGTCATTCACTTTTCCACATCAACATCAAAGTCATTAACAACTGAGTATTATTGCATTGGCTGGAATTCAGTTAAGGACTAGAGGGATGTTGCTCTTTATTAAGATAAATCATTGCCTTGGTTATGTCACCCATGAAATAATCAATTTACTGTGTTGGTTAATTTCCTCCCTCTTTGATCTGTGAATTAAATTCAACAGATCATTGTTTCACAGAACTGCCGTGCAAAGGATGCTTTAAAAGAAATGTACCATATTTTCTAATGGTAAAAGTCTGGTAACTATGTAAAACAAGATGACTGCTTGTGGCCTGAGAACTTTCGGTTTTTTCCATTCTTCATTTCAACAGTTTCCTTTGAAAGCTTCAGGGGAAAATGAACTATCAGCACCTATTTGGGTGATCCTCCCTCAAAATTCCTGAGGAATTACCAAGAGGAAAGAGAAAAGCTAGCAGAATTGACTCTGAAGCCTTCAGAGGAGTTAGGCTTGTGCCAGAGCCAATGAAAATGTTTTCATCTAGGTGTATGGCAATTTATTGATAGCCTTTTATATGCTTTACTTACTGAGATGCTTACGGTATGGAATTTTTTAGAAAAATCCTACTCTCACAACAAGCCAAATAGTCTGAACAAAATAAATCTGAATAGTACAGTGCATTGATATTGAATCATGTTCTAATTTTCTTTTGCATTGGACCATGCATCCTGAAATTAAAATATATATGAATAATTAAGTCTACATCAACTATGGAACTCGCTATGCCTATCAATGAGAAACTGATTATCAGAAACTAAAAACCAAATTTGACTATTGGTTTTTCAGAATTTCACAGCATTTTGGGTATTTAGATGTTATTTTTCAAAGATTAAAGTCTCATTTTTCACAGATTAAATGGCATAATCTAGACTAATTAAAATCAGCTCAGACTTCCTCAGTATTTCTCTACTGTAATTTAAACTCAGATCCACACCTCTTCTCAAACTTGAGCTCTTCTCATGTCTATATTCTTTAGACTCAAGCCCATGATCCATCATGAGCTCTGAAAAATAAAAGCAGCATGTGATGAGGTTTAAGAATTTGAACTCAGGTTATGCTGTAAAATTATTCCCCTACCGATAGTGTTGCTGGGCTGGGCTGGCCAAGGGTGTATCTGCTTGGCCAAGTCCACTACCACATTTCCCACACTATTTGTCAGTGGTACCACATCTCCAATGTTAGGCAAATAAAGCCCTCATGTTGCAAAATCTGCTTGATATTTGAAGGCAGACAGTGAACAAATTAGGGAGAATGTTGTATTCCTGCCTGATCTCACACACTTGCACTGCTAAGGTTACTGTAAATGGTAAGCATCTAGCTTTTTTAGACTTTGAGTTAAATTGTATGTAGTATTAGGTTTCTGATTGTGGAACCAAGATACAGAACTTCCAAATTGTTATGGCTTTAGGATTCTAAAATATAGATTCACAAGTAGAAATGCTAGCATTTTTGAAAGAAAAAGCATATTAAAATATTATTACTAAAATAGTTGAACTAAAATTCCTGACTGAACTAAAAATAAACCAATACCTTTGCTATCTCCAATTCCCCTTGTATGAGTAAAACATTTTCACGAATTCTCAAGTCAAAGTTATGGATTAGAGCAACAGATTAAGAAGGTATACTACTGATATATTATAAGAATAACAGTACAAATTCTCTTCAAAATTAATGAAAGTTGATTGCAGATTGGTATCAATAGCAATTACTTACAGTGTTTCTCCTCACATTTAACATTTTAGAATGCTCTCTCCAGCCTATGTAAAAATTGGATGTGATTTCATGAAAGAAAAACAATTTGCATTAACAAATGACTTTAGTGCATTTGAAAGTTGTCTTCATGAAACAAAATATTCCGTAGCTGAGTATATAGGAGAATGAACACTAATGAAAGTTCAAAGTCAGAACTATGTAGCAATTCATTGTAGATCACTCAGGATATTCAGAAGATGTGAGGAAGCTTAGTATTGAACAGCTAATTGCAACTGCAGTAAATCTGATTAATGCACATGACAATTTAACCCTATATTGCTTATAAACCTTCTCTCTTGGCAATCAACCTACTATTTTCTAATTAATTGCATTTGTTAGTTTCTCCTTGCCATTTGCTTCATATTCATGGTCTTTTGACCTATTAGTTCTCATTTCTAACTGAATCATTTCAAGGCAGAAAGTAAAAACATTGCTATTCCTCGTGCGTGATTTCTTATTTTGTCGACATGAATGCATAGGTACTGCAAGTTTCTTCAAGCTGTTGTGCGATATTTAATTCTTAGGGTTTCTATGAGGTCATACACTTAGAGTTCTTAGATGACAGAAACTCCTGGTGGAGTTTTGAACACACATTTACCTTTTGTAATTCTGCTTCAGGCAGTAGCAGGTAAGTTAAACAATCACTGATTGACTTTTATTAATTCTGATTTGTAAGGCTGATAGGCTCAGGAATACAACCTATAGACAGATTCTTGAAATCCAGCCAGGACAGGAATCCTATAGAAATTCCAAAAATAGGAGATAATACTGTTCTTGCAAACTCATTTTTTAATTTAGGTAATATTCTTTACTCTATAAGGTGTTATTCTTTTTCTGCTTTAGATATTTTATTTGAAATTTTCAATGATAAACTTGTGATTATTAAAAAATATAATTATCTATCAATCACTTGATCCTGTGCCCTCTTATATGACAATTAAAAATATATTTTCCACTAAGGTAGCTGAAGGATTTAAGTTGAAATGTTAACTGATGTAAAATTAATGTAATGGTTTCTTTGGCATAAACTGGCTTTGCTAGAAGCCCTGAGGAAGATGCTGCACAGTGAGACTTCTGATCTGTCCTTGGATTATCCCCTTGCTCTGGGGGAAAGGAGCCAAGATGTACTTGGCATGCATTGCTTTCCCTACTAAGCAACTCCATTCAGCCCAATGAAGGAGAGAGCAAAGGGCCAAAATTATACCTTTCTCTAGGCTACCCCCCTGTACAGGGTGAGACACAGCCCTGCGAAAAAAACTTACTCCATCCCATGCTGGTTTTCGTTGCTGTTCCGCATATCTCATGATCTCCCTTGATGGATCAGATCTGTACAAGCCAGTTCCTGATTGTATAAACTGTAAGGGATGTGTTTTCATAGATTTTGACGTTTGTGGGATCTCAGGTTCCTTTTTTGTTTAAAGGGCTTATTTTGGATTTAATTATTACATGGGATTTATTGAATCACTAGAGCTGTAAGTAAAACCAATTTCTCCTACGAACACGTAATTACTTATTCTAGGGAAAAATTGTAATTAGTGATTTCAGTTTTATGTCTCTGTTTTATTTTTCATTCCTATGTCAAAATGCATCTGTCATAGCGTTTGGTCCTGCAAACTTTCTATGTATGAATCCCCAGACTTCAGCAGCAGTTCTTTAATTTTGAAGGGCTTATAAAGACAGCCTCAGAATCTCTAAGTGCATTTACACATTTGAAACCACATACATTAGTTGGATCAATGTCAGTGAAAATGCTTAACATTCTTCTTCAAAACAGAATCTTGAAATCTGTTAGCCTCCCTCTCATTTTTCCATTATCTCTCTTCTTGCTGACTGCCAAACAGGAATAATTTTTCCAAAGCCTTGAATACCAAATCTATTACTCTGTTCTATATTAGTTCTTATACCCTCCCTTGAGTGCTTACGCAGTGGATGAGCAGTGAAAGGAGCACTGTAGTTTGCAATAGCATATGAAGGATTGAATCTGTCAGCAATTGAGGTGCTACTGTAAATTGACTTTTCATTAAAATTTTGCTTTTGCTTGTCCATTCGTCTGCTACACTGCCAGTTTATAGGAAGCAAACAGGCACTGGAAGTTCATTAATATCAAGTAAACAGCCAAAAGAAACTATTATCCAAATTTCAAATGCGAGTTCTGTCCATCACCCATGCTGGAAGCTGAGTGGCAATGAAACTAGATAAAGACATTTCCTCTTACTCATGCAAAATGGTATTGCTTCTGCTAAGAAGATTACTGTATATGACGAAGAAAATATTTGGCACGGTGATTTCTGCTTCAACAGAACAGAAAATGCCTCTTCTAGACAATGAGCTTCTATGGGCAGTTAGGGACCACTGGCAGCAGAGATTTTTGGGAAAACAACCAAAAAATGAGCTTTCTTTACATAAATACTTTCTGCCATCATTTGATTGCCTGTTTAAATTTGCTTCTGCTGGGAAAAAAAAAAAAGAGAGGGAAAAATTGTGAGTATTCTCAACAGCTTGTCAGAAGAGAAACATATTCGTGAGGTGACCTACCTGCCTCATATTAAAGCTTTTTTTCTCAGCAAATTACTGTTAATAAACATTTGTTCAGCTACATATCGAGTGTTTTCAAATGAATGATTGTGTGATTTCTGTTACTGAAGTAAAACATAAC
Source organism: Morus bassanus (assembly GCA_031468815.1). NCBI lineage: Eukaryota > Metazoa > Chordata > Aves > Suliformes > Sulidae > Morus > Morus bassanus. Next base: position 34,823,733 of record CM062572.1, on the reverse strand, counting down.
TGTGATCATGTTCCTTAAAACAAGTTCCCTTTCTCCATTTTTTTTCTATGCAGATATGTTCATTTTCATGTCATGCTCATGATGAACCATGAGCACATAAATATGGAAAACTTTAAAATAAATACATTTCAGTGTACAGATCTGTTATTTTTCATTCAGTTGAGACCAGCATGATCTAACCAGTGTTCTCTTGCACCTGGAATCTGGTCTGTCACAGAGGTTTTTTGGGAGTGACATGGAGATACTGGCTCAGAAAGGCAGGTGACTGGAGTCTGACTGGCTGTCTCAGCTGCAAGGAAGAGGTGAGGCTACAGCCTGCCTCGTCCACTCATACACCTGGGTACACCCTGGCAGTCAAACTAAAGCCTGCCCATGGTGTTTCATCATGGTACAGGGAGGGGTACAGCAGGGTCTGATAAGACTAGTCTGCTTCTCTGAACCCAAAAAACAGACTCATGTTGTGTACTTCTTGCAACTTTCATTTAATTAAACTTTTGAGTATTATTACTGGGCAGTGGAGCACTACTGTTAAAGGTGCAAAGTGAAGTACCTGATAAAAGAGGGACTGAGACAAATTTATCTAAGCATTTTCATTAATTGTTAAGGTGACCTAAAAGATGAGAGATTCAGGCTCAAATTCCTTCCTTAACTGATTCAGAATGGGAACTGAAATCAAGATTTATATCTTTTATACATGTGAGCTAGCCAGTATTCTGAGATGACTGTTCTGTCACTAGGAATCTATAAAATATTTAAACAACTTTGAAGACTGTGAGCAAGTAACTCGATTATTATATTGCCAGCTGGTTATGTTGCTTATCTGAGTTCCAGTCTTGCTGAGTTCTCTGCACTAGTGAATATTCAATATTGTACATAAAGTATCTATGGAAAAAAGAGAGTGTCACTTTAAAATGTACACTATTCCGTTCATTATGGTATCCCTAGGAGAGTGGTTCAAGAGAAGGGAGATGATGTTTGATTTTCAATACCATCTATGAATGTACAAATACGAAAGTCTTAAAATTTTTTGGTATTTAAGTCTCCATCTGTTTTAAAACCAAAAATTGAAACTAGATCAAAATAACTGCTGACATTTTTAATATTTTTTTCCTTTTATTTGTCAAAAAAGTGTCTAGCGTGGCATACAATTTGAGATTTGACTGAACCAGCGAGTATGCTGCTAGGAGCTCTGGGTACAACAGGGATCCTCCACGTCACCCAAATTATCTCTGGAAAATATAGGTACAATCTATTACATTAATTTTTGTTTTAATTCAGCCAAGAGTGTTTACTAAGATCCAAAATACAAAGATGTTATAGCATGCAGTGAAAATGTACAGGTGTCAAGTTATTTGGGAATAATATACTATATATAGTAATTACTACTGAAGGGTCTAATCAATTATAATAAGCATCTTTTAATTCTGCCATCCTTTTGTGTTGATACATGCTACAACTTCTGGCAATATTCTTCAATACTGTCACTAAAAGCAGATCAATTACAGCATACCCTTTTATCAAGTTTGAAATAAAATATGCTAAGGATATTAAAAATGTGCCAAGTATGTTACGCCCACTGCCAGTTTCAGTACTAGTAAATTATCCTGTTTTGCAAGTCATTGCCTGTTGCTGTTCACAGATTATGTGAATAAACCTCCAGCTTTCATTCATTACCTTCTATTTTTGAGCAAAAATTTGGAGGAAATTTATATTTTTAAGTGTTCGTAAATGATTAGGCACAGTAATGAAAGCAACTAAAAAAATCTAGCATGTTTTTTCCACCTACAGATTTTTCTTTCTTTACTGTAGGATAAAATAAGTCTGAGATTTCAGTCTCTAGCTACAATATAGGTTTTTCTTATTAACGGAGCTTGTTTATTAAAAGAAGTTGCTTTGATATAGTGCTAATTAGGAAATATTTTCTGAAATATGTAAGTTGAGATTTGAATGGAGATTGTGTGGGTGGGGTAAAAAAATGGAGTGGCAAACCAGTTTAGAAGAGACAAGAGCCTTTTAAGACATGCTGTGTTGTATAGTGAAGGGTACCCAGACTTCAAAGGCACGCATGGACGCCATTTTCTCCCACTGGTCAAGTACTCAAATACAATATAAACAACAGTTTTCATAGCCCTTCCAATCTTCAATACACTTGCAAAATTGTATACAGTGATAAAAATTGTGTTAGCTTGCTCTCTTCTAGTGGGTAAGGCAGACAGCTTCTGAGGAGTCTGTCAAGAGTATCAACAATGCGGCTGGAAAATCTTGGCTTTTGTTGAATAACATTAGGAATCCCAACATTAGTTGATGAGGCTCAGCCGGTTTTTGTATTCTTGGTGGCATTCACCTGAATCTTCTGCATTCATTTTTTTTCTCCTGCTTTCCCATATATACCTGTATCAGTGCAAAGCTATCAATTAAGTAGTATTTCAATAAATTATCCACACATTGTTACTGACAGTGTGCTTTGCAATTTACATTTATCATTATTGAAAACGCTGGTGGGTCTGATAAGTTATTTTCATGTTTAAGTTTGTATCTTAGTTTTATGGAACAGTTATTGGAGGAAAATTTGCCAAAAACATTAGGGACAGTGTTATTAGCTCACAATCTGAATGACGGGAAACAAAGCAGCACGTGCGCTCTAAGACACTGAATCTGTTAGCCAAATGGCAGGGATTGGCCTGAGATGACTAACTTTCCTCCTGAGACTGTGACACGTGATCGATCTGGGTTGCTGAGTTGTCTGAGCATTAACCTGAATAATTAAAAAATTCCCAGACTGAAAGGCTGTTTATAGTCAGAAAATCTGAAGTGGCTGCCAGTTCTGGCTAAGAGAATCCTGTGTAGTTCACTTGTTACAGATTTGCTTGTTCTGTAAAACTTTATGGAGAAGAATCTTTATCACAGCTCTATTTTGTTTCCTATATCCTTGGACATACATGACCAGAAGGAAATTGCCCTCTGTGTATGGGAATTTCTTTTTTAGACTAAAACGCGATGAGGTGGTGTATCCACTTTAATATGCTCCTACATTTGAGAATAAAGGATAAGATATGATATATACCAGAAAAAAAACCCCAAATGTCCTCACTCCGTCTTCAGTTTTTCTCTGGAAGGGATTTAAGGACTCTGGCCATCTGGATGTCTGGCAAACTCAGTCAGAGCTGTGGCTACTGTGTGTGTGCAGATTAACTGTGTAGCACATGCACAGTAAGTCCAATGTGTCCAGTACACATCAGACCTGCTGCACATGTGCTGCACAGATGGTCTGTGCATACACAGTAAATCAGATATGTTAAGCCTACTGCGCATATGCAAACCATCTGTGCATTGCATGTATATATATTTTTGCATGGGAAATCCCTAGTCAGAGCATGAAAGGTTGTGGCAGAGAGGAACTCCAGTGGTAAAGAGACCGTGAGAGACTCTGACAGTGGCATAAATTAAAGCAGCTCCTTGCCTGTTTTTGCTCTTGCCTGGACCAAAGCTGCAACAAATCAGTTCCTCAGAATCAGAAGTGTGACTAGCTGCTCAACATTTTCCCTCTCTGTAGCAATTGGCTGCAGGAGAGAATCTGCATCAAAACCATTAGTTTTATGGGCAGGGATTATCAGCTCCCTGTTATCTCCCCAAACTAGCTAGAACTGCAGCTAGTTCATCAGGTAGCTCAAATGAACAAGGTCTGGTATTTTACTTAACCAATAAAATAGTGGTGCTTATTGTGCAGGCCTCAGGGATACGTTTAGCCAATTATCTTTCTTTTATTTCCCAGTAATCCTTTTGCTTCTGTTCTAAGTACCAGCATTTTTACATAGGCTGTTTGAGCCTCATAGGGATGCTTACTGGTTAGTACATAGGTACAGCTACATATGTATATAAAAATACTATTTGTTCAGTGTATATGCAAGTTATTGTTTATTATGTTTGTTTATGTACATCCTTAAATCCCAGCCCTGACAGTAGATAGTGTGCTCTTTAAACTATGTCTGGTTTAGGTCTGTCTCTAATGAGTTCTATGGGTCTGATCTTGAAGAGCCCCTTTTTTATGACCAAAGCAACACTGCTCATCTGATACGCTTGAGGGAAGGGATGCCGTATAGAAGTACCTTGACAGGCTTGAGAAGTGGGCCCATGTGAACCTCATGAAGTTCAACAAGGCCAGGTGCAAGTTCCCGTGCCTGGGTCAGGGCAGTCAGCAGTATCAATACAGGCTGGGTGGCAAATGAATTAAGAGGAGATCTCAATCTAGGTCCTGTGGAGAAGTACCTAGGGATACTAGTGGATGAAAAATTAGATATGAGCCAGCGATATGAGCTTGCAGCCCAGAAAGCCAATTGTACCCTGAGCTGCATAAAAAAAAGTGTGGCCAGCAGGTCGAGGGAGGTGATGCTCCCCCTCTACTCTGCTCTGGTGAGACCGCACCCGAGTAGTGTGTCCAGCTCTGGAGTCCTCAGTACACGTAAGACATGGACCTGTTGGAGTGGGTCCAGAGGAGGGCCACAAAAATGGTCGGAGGGCCACAAAAATGATCAGAGGGCTGGAACAGCTCTCCTATGAAGAAAGGCTGAGAGAGTTGGGGTTCTTCAGCCTGGAGAAGAGAAAGTTCTGAGGACACCTTACTGCGGTCTTTCAGTACTTAAAAGGGGCTTATAAAGAAGATGGAGAGAGACTTTCTACCAGGGTCTGTAGTGACAGGACAAGAGGCAACAGTTTTAAAGTGAAAGAGGGGAAACTAAGATTAGATGTAAGGAAGAAATTCTTTACAGTGAGGGTGGTGAGACACTGGAACAGCTTGCCCAGAGAAGCTGTGGATGCCTCGTCCCTGGAAATGTTCAAGATGAGGTTGGATGGGGCTCTGAGCAATCTGATCTAGTGGAAGGTGTCCCTGCCCATGGCAGGGGGGTTGGAACTAGATGATCTGTAAAGCTCCCTTACGACCCAAACCATTCTGTGATTCTATGAATTAGATAAATTACACAAATTTCTTCCACAGCCAAAAGTCCTTATTTTAATGTTGTACCATTTTGATGTGTTTTATTATTTGCTAGTTTGCTTTGCAACAAATAACATGACATAATTTTGCCAAGCAGTTGAATCCTAAGACATTTTGAATGTAGTGTTTCTCATTGTGTTCTCTTGGATGATTTGGTGCCATCATCAGCTCTAAAAACCTCATTCATTTAAATAAAAAACCAAAACCACAGATATACATGCAAACAGTATATTGCAAAGTGAAATTAACAATGAAGTTTAGTCTAATTTTAATTGGCTGTAAATGAAAATTGTTCTGGCAACATGCTTAAGTCCATTGTTCCTGGATTCAAAAGTACTGAGAAATCATAGGCCTTAACTGCAAAGGACTTAATGAATCACAGCCTTTCCTATAATAAAAGGAAAAGCGCACATACAGCGTTATTATGACGAAGTCAGTACACATACCTGTTAACAAGTCAGTACCACATACCTTACCTCTCTTTTGAAGAGGCAAGAATAGCTGTGATTACTGGAGGGGGCTTAGGTAAGAAGAAAAGGTCTGTGTTGTCAGATAGAGGAAAACAAATATTGAGGAGGAAAGAAGGGACAATTCCAAAGTCTAAGAACTATGAAAACTGACTTCTGAATAATGAATTCTTGTATGAATTTGATATATATCTTTCTGAGATACATTTAATAAAGGCATAATGATCCATATATGTAGCAATTTACATTAAATTGAGAAAGTCATATGTTATTTATGCTTCTAATGACATAGCACTATTATGCTGCAATCCTTTCCTCAGTGGAATTAAGGGAATAATGTTTTTGGTGACTTCTGTAGGCTTGCTGGGGGATTATATTTGCTTCCTTCTCAAAAATGAAAGCAAGTTTTCTCATTTCACTTCTCACAAGATTAAAAAAATTGGCTTGGAACTGGCTTTGATCCATCCCATAACACCTTAGTGTAACTGTTCATGACTTGCAAGGCTAAATCTGCACAGGCAATATGAAGTCACAATAATGCAAAGCCTGACTCTAGTAAATTCTCTACTAACAGAACATGCGGTTTGCAAACTCAAGGTGCTCAACAGTTAAAGGATACCAGAAATAAGATTGCCTTTGAGGGTGCCAACACTCAGAAATGCTGTCTTCATTTCTGGTCCTGGAGAAGAGTGCTCTTCACTGGGCCCAGGCTTTCACACACTCTAGCCCTTTGCACTGTTGTCTTACCTATCCAGCCTGCTCTTAATTGCTTGGTCATTTCCTCCCAACCCTCTCACCAAACAAGTCCAAGCCTTACCCTTCTGAATTAGCAGTCTCAATTTCCCAGTATCTATCTCCTCTAACAAGTCATTTTCCTTAACTAGTATTCTCCCCACTTCCTACTCCTACCTCTCCATGCTTTATGCAGTATTTCTGCTTTTGTTCCTGGTTTCTCACTGAAAACTGCCAATATCTATATGCAGTGAATTTACCCCTACTTTTATTCTGTGAAGAGCTGTAACCTTCTTGGCCAAAAACTTTCATACAAAATCAGCCTCATTCAAACACTATCAATAGGCCAGGTTTTACAAGTATTTTAATATAGTAATAACTCTGTGTAGTAAATCATATGGAGTCAATGTTTGAAGTGCTGAATTCCAATATGCTGTAAATAATCCACCGAACCAAAGGGAAATACCGGAATGAATAAAATAGGCAGGATTTTTCTATAATACAAATTAGAAACATATACTTCAGAGTTGGGAGGATTTTGAAAGAAGATGCTGGAAACGTCACAAAAGTGCAACAAACAATAAGGTATGACATATCAAGTGATCTGTCATTTCTAGTTAGAGTTCATCCAGCCTCAGAAAGCAACAAGATAGACAGGGCACTAAAAGAGAAAGAAGAAAAAAAGAGAAAGAAAGGAAGACTTGAGGAAAAGTGGATAGCGATAGGGGTAGGAAAATTGTAGAAGATTATTTGAGGCCATCTCCTTGACCCTAGCCTACCCCCACTGCTGCAGCCACTGGTCAGGGTGAAGTAAAGCTGACAATAGCTATTCATCATGCTGTACACTTGAATGTAAAATGAAAACCACAACTACCTCAGATGATGCAAGTAGGTACAGGAAGGGATTAAATCAATGGAAGATGTTATCCCAAAGCAAAGTAGGAATTCTTATTAAATTCAGCTCTTCCTAGAAGCAACTGATTTTTACCCCTTAAGCTACAAATCCATGCATACAATACACTTTCATACCTAGTCAGGTGTGTTGAAATTCCAGAGGAGTTTCTTGACCCACTCCTCCAATTTCTCTTTGTCATTAAGCTGGACAATGTTCCATGGATGATTTACTTTCAAAGATAAGCAGAGGATGTACAGTGAGGAAAAATAGTTATTATTTGCTTTCAGAGAGACTTCTTGGATTTCCCTTCTTCATTTACTTCAAAAGCTGGTAACGTTTTTAATTTCTTTGTCTCAATCAAGGAGTCAAAAAAAATCATCCTTAGAAAACTCATTGTTCTTTCCTGCAAAAACTTCTTTCTTGAAAGACAGAAATACAGCAGGCAGTGGTTAATAATCAGGGAATTTCTGCAGCTGGGCTGATATGTGGAAGGAAATATTCTCCCCTGAAGTACAGAAGACGATGTCATTAAGTGCAGAAAAAGAGTTACTTTAAAAAAAAAAAAAAAGTCTGTTCTTCCTCCCATCTTACCATCCCTGAAGGAGGGAAATTCAACATCAGGTGTCACAGTACTGTGGTGTAAATATCTCAAAACAGTCTATTAATCTTGACTAACAAAACACACATTCTTCAAATTGCTTAAGGCTGTGCTGCAATCTTGGGCCAGTCTGGGAAGAACTTAAACAGGAGGAATGCAGTTTGCTTCAGTTGTACGCACATGTATGCACACATACTTTGAATGACCCCTTCATTCTACAGAGAATGTGATTGTCCATAAATTTCTGCTCTCAGTACCTAAGTACATTAATTAAAACTACCTGATTAATGTGACCTTACTATTTTTAGACCTGCATAATGGATTATCCATATACAACTACTGCTTCACTGTTTAAACTGAACCTGTCTCGTATCCAAGTAAAATAACTGCAACGCCTTCTCTTCCTTCTCTTACCCTTAAAAATAACAATTGTCACAACTGAAGAACACAGCAGTACTTCAGTTATTTGTCAGAAATCACTCCACAGACAATGACAGCTCCAGGTCCTTATTATAATTGGACAGTGAAAAAGTTAAAGGGTTTCTAAAACAGAGGTGTTGGCCCTTGTGACGGACAGGTGCCATGGACCTGAAGTGTGTCCAACCTCCTTACCAAAAGCCAAGATCCCCTTTAAAACTTTAGGAAGATTTTTATACTTAATGGAAGTTGTCTATTTAAAGAATTGGTGCATGTAGATGAATAATAAATCTTTTTTTTATCCATAATTTCATCAGTATAAGAAAAAATCTGTCTGCAGCTACTGATTTTTGTAAGATCTGCTGCTAATTGTGTCACTGATTTATCACTAGAAAAACAGTTTATTCTGTGGAATAGATCCAAGCCATTAACAGGCTGGCCTTTCATGATGCATTTTAAAGGCACTATAAAAAACAACTTTCACCTATTTTCAGCTTGTGCAATTCATATTTCATTTGTTTGTGGTGGCTGATTATTATATTTCTAATTGATTTTGTATTTTCTTCTTTTTTTTTTTTTTTTCCCTAGTTGGCAGCCTATTTTAGGGCTCTGCCTTTGTAGAATATTTTAAATAGTGCGAAAGTCATTAATTTATCTATAGGAACATAGGTCTTTTGTGTAGAGAGATAGATTTACAACTTAATACTGGATGAGTAGCTAGGTCCATTTGGAAAACTGCAGTCTCCACCACAGAAAATTTCTGTTCCTAAAACACATTTACTAGCCAACAGTTCAAAATGATCTGTGTCCAAAATCAGGGCAGGGATATTCATGTCCTTTATCTGTGTGAAATGTGTGCAGGTTGAAAAAAACCCAAACCATGGAATATTGAAATTTATCAGTATATAATTGTTGCTGTACCACAATAATCAAAATAACAGCATCTCTTTCATCTGTGAATTATATCATGTTTTGCTTGCTTTTTTTTTTTTTTGTCATCAGTTGAATGTCTGCCTTTAGCTACAGAAGAGTGGACATATGGTTAGTATCACAGTACTCAGAGATGGAAAAGCCCAGCTACATCATCAATTTTGTATTTGAAGTTTTACAAGTAAGAACACAGTTAGCTTTGAGTAGAAAAATGTAAACAGTCAGTACATTGGTAGACCTGTGGAAGTTACATAGTTAGGTTTTGGTGAATGAAGCTAGTTTCATCTGAAACTGCTGAAATATTACTACATCTCTCTTCGAGGTCCTGATATTTAGGCGCTACTTCCATTTTAACTTCCTGTTTCTTTTCTATGGGTAGAAATAATACTTTTAAAAATATTAATAATATTGACTATTATCATATTATATATTATATATTACATATTATAAGTATTATAAAATACAAATAGTATATAAATATATGTAATAAATAATAATCTAAATCTTCATATTCCTTATTCCATGAGAAAAAATATTGCTTCAACTTGCTAAATTTAGCATTAACTTAAATGTTCAAGGATCCAAGATAACTCAAATAACTTAGAATAAATTCTGCAATCTCTGTAAAGAGAAGAAAGAAGGAAAAATATTTCCTGACCCCAGCCAGTAATTAGCTTAAGATTTCAATCAAGAGCATTGATAGTGTTCATAATTTTGTTTTCTGTCTTGTGCCAATCTATGCCACTAGGTCTGTGCAAGGCATTTCACAATGCAGAGAAATTTTATTGCTTTGATTTTTTTTACAAAATGTTATATGCCTGGATTTTTTTCTCTATCAGAACCTTATGCTTGTGATGATAAAGTAATTTTATAATTTAACCTCTGCATTTTCTCCTGCAAGTTCTTTCCCTTCCACCATGGGAAGGTGCAAAACCTTCCTGCTACATAAGCTTTATAAAAGTGCATATCTAGATTATACCAAATTAGTAATTAAAGTAGAAAATTCTGTTCTTTTTCCTTCTTCTGGATTTTATCAGTAAATACTTAAAAAGGTGGTTCTTAAATCTTTTTGTCTGATCAGTTTTCTTGAAATTCCACTTCATTTAAAGCTGGTCTCAATTGAAAAACCAAAAATCTGAACATGCTTATGATGCGTAAGTCAAAGTTTGACATATTCCCTGGAGTGTTAAAAAGCAAAAAGCAATATTATTTCCAACATAACTACCAGAGATGGGAAAAAGCTGCTCCCACAAATATTCATACTTAAAAATAAATTAGCTTTGGTCAAGCTGATTTCCATTTTTGTTTTGTTTCTCCCTCAGTATTCAACTGACAAATGTAAATTGCAGGAAATCTAATGAAAAGCACATTTTTAAACGTTCCTCTCTACAAAAAGTATTTTCTAAATACAGAAGTATGATCTTGATCAGTAATTAGGGAATCACCTCTTCAGGAGTATAAATAATACCATGTGATTTATGCAATCAGCTACACATACTCAGCATGAGCAGCATTTCAGATGGAATAGAGCTACCTTTGATAACCTTTTGCAATAAAAGAAACTTGTAAGAGGAAGTTAATAAAGTAATAAATAGAGAAGAAATTGTTAGCTGTACAGAATTCTTTGTACAACAAAGATTCACTATTAAATTTGAAGATGTTTGATACCATGAAACGCACAGAAGAGACTGATGGTTCCAAAGATGAGGACTGTTTCTTTGCTGAGACAAGAAGACGTATTTTTAAATCTTCCTAAAATCCTTTAGTTGAACCTCATGATGTTTTAATGTTCCCTAGTCTTTTTCATTACAGACATGTGTTGCTTTGAGTTAGTTTCCTTTTAATGCATTGCACCGTAATGTGATCACTCAGAAGTTAATTTTATCCTTTAACATAGTGTTGTACTTAAATTGACCACGAACTTCTACATGCAGCTCATCTCTAATTTCTTCATTATTTTTCACTGCTAACCAAGGATACCTATACGGTACTTTTGAAGTAGTACCCTACAATATTCATTGTTTTAATTGTTACTGTCCTTTTAATTGCAGAACCCACTTTCAGATGGAGGATTTATTTAGCTTGGTTCCCATCGTTCTATCCCTTATATTGCTTTGGAAACAACTCTAGGTATCTCATTTCTGATATCTGAGGTTTTAGTGTTTATTAATTCAGTTTGGTTTTAGTAATTTTCTATGTCTAGAAACTTGCCTTTGAAAAAAATCTGTAATTATTAATGATAGTGTATTATAATCAGATAGTAGAGATAAGGACAAAATTCTATAAAACTTTTGGTCAAATTAGGAGTTAGTGGCACAGCTCCTTTGTCCTAGGGAATGTCTCCCAGCACTCCACAAAGCTGTTGAGATATTTAGCATTAGAAAGGCAGAAAGTATTTCTGAGGGTTACATCTCTTGCATGGCTAAATGAAAGCTAAGTATAGCATATTTCATCAGCTAAATGGTCCACCTAGCTCAGTACCAAGTCAGAAACAGTGGCAAGGAGTACATTTTGACAGAAGTGGATGTGATCATGGGAAACATACAGTGACAGTTTTCCTGTTATATTCTCCTAGCTTCATTTTAACTACTTCAGTGAAGGCTGTATGCAGACAAGTTTGGGGAAAAAGCCCAAACAAATTGGTAATGACTAATATGGTACTGGGAATGTAAACTTTCTAAATGTCTTCTGCTTGATTGCAAGGAACAAAAATAAAATAAACATTCCCTGACAATATAAATGTAGTAACGTTTTTCTTTTTCACTATTTACAAAAGTTTATTTAATTATTACAGCAAGGCATGGTAACAGGATCTCAGAGACTTTTTGCTGAGGTACCTTGAATGTATTAGAATTCTGTGCAGTGGCACAGTGAAATTCAATACCGTTCACTCACTGCAGTAAGTGTGCTTTATTCTGGTTTATACAGATTGTTGATAAGAACTTAAAGGAAACCAGTAAACTATTCAGCCTCAAAGTAGACTTATACCTGACCTTTTCTGGATACCTTCATGAAAAAAATACACTTTCAGTAACAAATATGTCGATTGGAACAGGATGAAACTTCTACTAGTGAACAAAGTTTTGTGTTTTCCATAATACACCTATTATAAATGTATATGTATATATAAACCTGACACATATATATATGAAGGTTCTGATGTAATAAAGACAGTGCGCAAATTATCTGTAGCTTCTGAAAGGCATTTCAAATTATTCTGAATCATGTTTCCTACTACTATATCTACTGCACCTAAAAACTCAACCACCTCCTCACAGCCATTCCTTAATCACTATTTGGTTTCACAAATTCTGATTCTTTTCACATACATATCTGTAGTGTAATTCAAGGACAAATCAATGTAGTCTGTGATGTTTATGTTTCATGAAAAATGTGGTTGTTTGCAGTCAAGTGATAGGAAAAGACTGGTATCTTTGTAGATATATCCGAGATTAAGGTAGTACCAGCCTGAAGAGGGAGGTTCAGAAATGTCTTGCATTTAAAGCCAATGAAAGGCAGAAGACAACTATCACCATTACTTACACAGAATACATAGCTCAATCCACTGCCCACAAAACATATATTAGTGCTAATAAAAGTTTTTCTCAATTAAGGAGTGCAGAATTTGACCCAGAGAGAGTGCAAGTGGTTAAATGGAGGAATGTGCTAACAAAAGAGTAGTTAAATAACTACTGCAGTTAAATAATTAGCATGCTATCCCTCATTAGAAACAGTCATTTTGTGGTGGTGGGATAGTTTGTCAGTCAAAAATGATGAGGATTATGGTGCTGTGATTTAAGAAGTCCTATTGTGACTCATTGGTGTGTTAAATGTAAATATATGTGTGGTGTTGAGCACAAGCCAAAATCACTGTTGTGAACAAAGTCTTCGGGTAGTTTGGATCATCTCTGAACAGAGGTGCATCCTTTCTTTGTAAGAGCTCTGGGTTTAAATACACCTATTCTTCATATCCAGACACAGATCCAAATGTCTTTTTTGTGGCCATCTGGCTAATACTACCATGCTGCATTAAAACTCTGTTCTTGCTAGCTTCCCAGGCTTGCATCAACCTTTTGAAAAAGTTTTATCTTTCATGATTAGGGATTCCCACATTCATTTTCAATCAGGAGAAACAAATGTATTTCATCCTAAGAAGTGAGCTAACACAGCACATGCAAGGAAGTGCAGTTTTATTGTTTGGGTTTTTTCTTCTTCTTCTAAAAAAAGAAAAAGGTAGAAGCTAATCTGTTTGACAACTGGTGAATTGAGTTTCTTTTTTCACTGCTGGGAGCCAGGGAGTGGTGAGAAGTAAGAGCATGCAAGCTAGGGCTATTAGAACTCCTTGGGGTGAGGAGCACAGGCAAGTTTATAATCCATGGTTGTTGGTCACTTTTTATCCCAGGATGTTCTCGGTCAAGGGTCTGAGCTCTTGGGACAGACCTACCACTCAGATTGGCTAGACACTTTTGACTTTGCTGTTACCAAATTCCCTGATACAATCAAGAAGAATGCAAGTCTGTACAGCTCTGACTTGAGTCAGCACTTCTAGACTGAAGGCTTTGGAAACCCTGAAGTCCCTGAGGCTATAGCCTTATATATACTAACAAGGCCATGCTAATCCAACATTTCAAATATCTTCTTGTTTTCCATACCATGTATGACCCAGCTAATGCTCTATAAAATGGCACTTTGCTGATTTTCCTTTATTTATATCAGAGTTTATTAAAGTTGATTTTTTGATTGCGAAATATGGAATTCACAGTTTTGTGTTCATATATAAGGGGTCAGTTTTGTATGAGATGTACACAAAATAGCTTATTTTCGTGAGCCTCAGGGTGCTACACTAACTCTTATGAAGACTTTCACACCTGTCACATAAGGGGTTTATCTTAGGGATGTGACTGAAAATATATTACTTAGAAAGGTTTGGATAAATGTTTTGTTGCCCTTCTACCTGCCTTTTTCATTTTCAGAAAAACAAAGCAAACAAAAATAAGCCACTGGAAGATTCAAATTCAGTTAGGCAAAAGAGACTCAAGGTTTGTATCCCTATAGCATTTTTGGTATGCAAATACACATTCTTGTTTATAATTCATTACCTGGAGAAACTATCTGGATATCTTTTTCATTAATCTCTTCACTCTTACTACTGAAGGTCTGAATTTTGTACAGCACAGTGAAGCTTTTCAGTGTAGTATTTTAAGACTCTGCAATCCCTAACTTGTCTATCTCAGTCACTCTTGGTAACTTTAGTGTTGACAAGACATAGTGGTAATTACTATGTTGTTCCAATCCACAGTTACCTTTTTCCCAAGGTCTTTTTGGCTGTGTTAATAGGATCATAGGCACATCATGAGATTGCAGTATGTTGCCGTGGATTTGAAATGCATTTCAAATCCATAAAAGGCAACGTATTCATCTGGCAGGACTTTAAGCTAAGGCTGTTTGTCTGGCATGTAGTGTGTTCCCTGTAATATTTGTTCATCCTCAAAGGAAGATTGCCAGAGTGCATTCTTAGTAATGGAGTTAGGTAACACACTAGGAATGTGTAAAATCATATCCTGAGGCTCAGAGGCATTATTTTGTACAATATCTCTAGTAAGACTCTGAGCAATCTAGATAGCATTAGACCTGTTTTCCCCTGAAAGTAGTGGTACTCTATCACGTACACAGACTCAAGAACCCTGCATATGAACTTTGGTATGACTAGGTGCAGTAATTGTACAATGCTCAAAATATAAATTGTGTGATAGATTCCATAGGTATGTTCTTCACTGTCCCCCTGTTTGAATTTATCCAAAGCCTTTTCTTTAAGGCAGAAAATTTTCGGCTACTGGACTCTGCAAAACAAGTACTATAACCTATTCCTCAGGTCCTTGCATCTTTTCCTAGTGTAAATCAACTTTGCACCATTTACACTTGCAGAAGTTCACCTGTTAATACCACTTTAAATTTGCTCCACCTTGTTTTTCGTGAGTGGAAATTCAGCAATAAAACCTGTTTAAATAGTTGTGACTTGGTGAGCACACAGCCAGGGTGTAACTGGAAACAGTAGTTGATGTAGAACAGTGGAAGGTATTCTGCTATGTTCAGGCCAAACTATATTTCTTCCTCTTTATGAAAGTTTCCTGTGATGGAGGACTAGCGCTTCCAAGATGTTGGCACACCATTTGGGCTATAAGTAGAAAACAGAATTTAAAGTATCCAAGCTTGCTTCTTTTGATCATGCTACCATTATAGAAGCTTTCAGAGATAAAGAGAAAGAAAAGGTAGGATTCGTGAGAAGACTGTTAATAGAATGTGGATTCTTTTTCTTCTGATGTTTTCTCCTAGGCAAGGCATTTGGGTTTGTAAATGAGATTTTGTTCTTTTCAGGAAAAAAATTATTTTTTCCCTGTTTTAAATCAATGAATTAAAAAAAAATTGTAAATGTTAGTTAGCGTTCAAAATCCTGAAGCAGGGTTTCTTAAAATGACTTCATTTCATCATTAAGGATTCTGTAAGAGTGACTGAAAGCGATGCAATCCTAAGGCAGTGTTTCACAAATGATTTTGTGTTGCCTCCACTTTCAAAGGATCTTCCCTTCCCCATCAGACCAGATACAAGGCATGCTACTGTGTTTTTCAGAAAATAGGGCAAGACAGGGAAGTGTCCCACAGTTCAGAAAATCCTAGAAAATTCTATTAGGCCTTATGGGAATTTATCTTGTGATAATGACCACTGGAGTGAAAGATTTGATCTTTCTAAAAAATAGCAATTTTCTTTACCCGTAAAATTAGCTACAGTTTTTGAAAAAAAAAAAAAAAAAAAAAAAGATACAGCTTTGTCTTTAAAAAGAAGACAAAAAAGTATGATGAAGTTGGACATAACCTGTGAAATTAAATCAAGTTAGGAGGACAAAAGTGAAGTATTAAACTGTTTCCTTAAAAAAAGCTACTTTGAACAAATGTCAAATACAAACTATGCTTACATGCATTTAAACTCACTAGCAGATGCTGACATGACAGACCCTTATTTTTGCTGCTCTGGTCAACACAGGAACAAATTGCTATGGTGCTCTACATCTTTGATTCCTGTTCTTTGCTTTGGTGTTGATTAGGATTAAGCTCACTGGGCCTCAGTACTTAGTAATTTTATATTAATTCATAGCTTCCTTCTCAGTCTTTTCGTAAGTTTAATTCCATATTGTGTTAGGTGAAATTTGCTTTAAGATAACAGTGGTAATAAAGACTGATGGCATCTTTACCTAATGGAGCTATTTTGTGAATATGTATCAAGCTTTTCTCATTCTGCCAAGAGCAGACCATCTGCGATTATTGTGGTGTAGTTTAAAGCACTCCATTTGAGACAGAGAGACAAGTTCTGCTTTTGGCTGACTAAGTGAATCTCTCTTTCTTTTCAGTAGAAGTCACATGTCTGCAGTGGAAAACAATGTTTGACCCCACAACACAGAGGACTACCATCAGGGCCAGAATAAGAAATGACTTGGAGAGGGACTGCACTAACTAACTGCGTTAGTTCTCTTTTTCAAGCAATAGTGAGCTTTAAGCTGTTACTGCAATTAATATTTTTAGGTACTCTTTTGCAATCTTCACACAAGAACAGCATTTCCAATTTTATAAAATTTTGTCTAAGTACTTTCTAATCTTCTCTTCCTATATGTGTGGGCAGTGGAAACTCACAGAGAACTCAGGAAGGTAGGCTGTAGCTCTGCAGGCTAGAATTTGTCTAGGGCAGCAGGTTTAAAGGTATTTCCTGTAAAAATGTGCTAGGAAATCTTCACTGCAGATAGAAAC
The DNA here is from genome assembly GCA_031468815.1 of Morus bassanus. Taxonomy (NCBI): domain Eukaryota; kingdom Metazoa; phylum Chordata; class Aves; order Suliformes; family Sulidae; genus Morus; species Morus bassanus. Next base: position 34,806,905 of record CM062572.1, on the reverse strand, counting down.
TTTCAAGTTCTTGCATTGCATCTCATCTAGGAGAATATTATTCTGTCTTAGGCATCTGTAATATCCTAGACAGTGATTCAAAACTGGTACAATGTGAGGCTCCCCCATAAAATCAAGTAGACGACCTGATGTAACACTTGGTGTTATAATCTACTTTAGTTCCTTTTTGTTATGCTGTAAGATTGCTGTACTGATGTTACTGTCTAAACCAAATATTAACAGTAAAATACATCTCAATGAATATATTCCATGCCATTTTATTTTCCTGTATTAATGATACATTATGAAACCAAAATATATTAGACTTAAAAACAAACAAGTGAACCTAAACTTCCCCCAGCATAATTAAAATATGTTATGTATACCTTATTAAAATCTTTAGAAAAGTTTAAAGGATATATTTTCACATCATTCCTTCCCATGCGTGTTTATTTCATTCAGAAAGACCTTTCTCAGATAGGGCTGAATACCAAACAAAAATTGCAAGGAAGATTAAAAGTTAAAAATGCAATCAATTTAAAAAAAAAAACAATCCTTTTATTGTAAGCATTGTTTAGCTTAAAGAGATTAGTAACCACACTAAGACAACCAACCATTTAGTGAGGAATCTTTCAAGTTTTCTCTGTGATATGGGAAATGGTATTGGATGGGGGCTTTCTCTTCTCTATTTGTAACCCTTTTCATGAGAAATCATGTCATTGCTTATGGCAGTACATGGTGGCAAACATGGCTTTATGTCACAGGAGCCCAGGATTAACAAGAGAACTTGACCTAGCTTTTTTGCTTTGCTGTGCTCCTTTTTTATTTTTTTTTCTTCCCCAGAATCTTTGTGCTAAATGGGTTGAAGTAGATTTGGTTTGTACTTCTCAGAGTGGATTCAATGTGACATGTTATGGGAAGCTCTGGCAGAAATATGTGGTAAGTAGGTCACTACAGCTACGTTGATTAGCATATTGGTGATTTACAACCACAGCATCAGTTATAATGTGACAGACAGATAACATAAAATTCTGTGTATTTGTTGGGAGAAGGAATTTTTCCAGCATGAGACCAAGCTGAGTAACTATGCTGTACTAGCAGTATATTTATTTTTCTTAAAACTGTAACCCCATCATGAAATGTTTTTAGCCCTCAGCTTAGCCTGAGGCCAAATCCAAGGAAAGTAGCCTAAAGCTCGTGATGAATGTTTACTGACTTTTGTGGTCAGTGTTTCTCAGGAGTAAATTGTAAAGAGTGTATGAGCTGCACTTTATGTTTCCAGCTTCAGGCTGTGGAAAGGAGCTGGAGAAAAAGGTATGCCATTTAAAATTACCCCCAAATTATGTTCGCAAAATATGCTTCACCTTTTCACAATTGTGCATAATGAAATTACTAAACATTGCATTCTCTACTAGGAAGTCAAATACACCTACCTCATGTGGTTTAAATAAAATAAGAAGTAGGTTCATTTAGCAAACAAGACAGATAATTCAGCATGAAAATCTAAGGGCTGAAAAATGATCTTAGGAGCTTCTGGGCGAACCTTGAGGTTTGGCACAAGGGAAGTCTGCAGCAATCCCTTCCCTTGAATCCCAGCAGGATATGCATTGCCGTTTTCCGACTGTCTTTATTCATGTTTCAGCAACCTGCCACATACAATATGCCTAAGCTCATACAAAAACCTGTCTGTGTAGCACACACAAATATGTGCACTCAAACACGTGTACACAGTTCGTTTCAGAAGACTCCACATAACCTTAATAAAAATTGCTTTCTGAAGTAGAGAATTTATTGAGATACTCTTGCACAAGCTCTTTGCTGAACACAGGAATTTTACAAAATATATTTACAAGCTTTTCTGCTGTGACTGTCATGGTTATGATCTATTTCCATAGTTCAATATTTTTCTGTATTAATTGCAGAGTCACATATTTTCATGCATGTCCAAGAAAGTATCATTGGACATATAAGTCAATATTAATAATCCCTTTCTGCATAGCACCAGTATGTATGCATGCAATACTTACCTGTACAACACTTTGAGAGAACTTGGATTCTCTTATATCAGTATTGGAGGTGAACTTTGAGGTTCAGGTATGATAACTTAAAGTTTATTGACTGAAGACAGCCAATCTTATTCCAGACAACAATGAAATTTTTAGATTAGATGTCTATCAATGCAAACTCTCTATATTTTAAATGATTAAATTTTATTGCAAGGTCAACTATGATATAATTTCTAATATAATTTTTCAATACTTTTTTAATAGCAATTTCAAAAGATGTAATTTTTTTACTTGAAAGCAAGAGGAAAAGCAAAACATGGAAAGCAACAACTGATCTGAAAGCCATAGTCTGAAAGCAAATAAATTATGTATATCTGCCTTTGCATCAGGTAAAATCAGAAATCACTTTCAATCAGATCTTCAGAGCTGAATAGCACACTAGTCCGTATAACAGAGTAATAAACACATTGACATTGATTAGAACTGGCTTTTGGAATTATTTTTTTTTTAAGTACACAAAGCAAGGATATACAGAATACTGACCAAACTAGGTCCATCCACTTCTTTTAAATCATCATTTCAACACTGGAAACTATTTTATGCAAAGTCGAGGGAATAACAAACCTTAGTGTACATTCCACTGTAATGCTGTCTGTTCTTTTTAGAAAAAAAATTCCCTTTCTAGACATCTAACGTTTTACTTTTGCTTATGTATAATAAGGGCCAGTTCCCTTTTCTGCATGAGCTTAGGTAAAAACTGGGTTCCTTCTACTTATATATTGTCCAGTAGAGTTTTCTAGCAAAGTAGCAGAAAAAAATAATATACTTGGATTAAAGGAATCTCTAATAAGAGTAAATTATAGACCAGTTATAGTAAAGGGGTTCAGGTAAAGAAAAAGTTATTGAAGTCGAGTTTTTATATTTTCAACAGGCCAACTTAATAAGACATATATGCATATGTAGTTAGGTGAAATTATAATTTTACAATCTTATAATTAACTAATTCCAATTTATGAAGGCAGAAGATAACTCTGTATATCATTGTGCTGGCCATGTATGATAGGAAAGGGCATATAAACCTCCATATTGCTGCTCCACCTAAATCAGCTGAATCAAAAAGTGGTCAAAGGATGCTTTTGAACTGATGGAGTCAATATTTGCCTGACCAAATTAACAAGAAGAAGCAAGATTTCTGTTTAAGGAATGGGCTGGCATAATTTATTTACCTCAGCTGAGGAAGTATGGTAGAACGGATAAAAATGCTGAAATGTGCAACTGTAGATGATCTCTGCGTGCTTCGGTTAGCTTGCCTATAGATAATTTCATCATGATAATAAAATGTTTAAGGCCAAGTTGCCCATTTTGAGCTTACCTCAATTGCGAGCAAAAATATATACATATATTTTTACATATATGCACATATATTTGTATGTAGGAATATATACGTGTATATGTAAAATATATTTAACAAAATATACTTTTATGCATATATATACTTAGGAGCTCTTACTGAATATTGATAAGACCTCCATTTTTTAATTCTCTGTTTTAATATTTTTTTATTTATTTTTTGTGATCAATATGAAATCCTGAAAATACTCTTTATTTGTTAACCTCTTTAGCCTCACTCTGTTGCACATTTACAGATACCACTGGGTGATTTTTTGTTGCCTGAAATATTTGGGAGCATATTTGTAAGTCATCCCTGCGGAGTCCAGTGCAATCCTGATGAAGTGTAAGCATTGGGACAACAAACAAATGCATCCTCAGTATATAGTGTCTCATTTAGCTATGACTGACAGGTGCAAAATGCTATTGAATCAGAAATGACAGGAATAAAAGTGGCAAGCACAGGAGATTCACAAACCAGATTTTCTTGGGAGCATCATCTGCAATGGATGTTCCCATATGCCTAATATGGGAATATCTAATTACACTTTTTATGTGTTAAAACGAGGGAAAATATTGATAGAATAAAATAGAAATCCCCAAAGAACAGAGCCCAGATGTTCTTCGTAGTGATTTTAGCCTTAGGAAAGTTTGGGAAACAGAAGTAGCTAGAGGCTCAGGGTAAATTTTCTGCATGGTATGCAAGGAATTACATACATAATTCCAGCTGTTTTTAATGGGACGTGTCTAAGTCCTTATGTACCCAGTTGAAAAATTACCCACAGACTTCCAAAGAATTTACTTTCATATAACCTTGCTTTTAAACCAGAATCTTCAGGTAGAAGCATTCAGTGAATAAGAAGTAACCAAGACAGAGTAGGTCTTTTTTTCCTGCTTCTAGGACAGCAGAAAAGTTTAAAATAAAAAATCTGCAGAAAGGAACCTGACTCTGCCTCAGTAGTGATGGTGGCATTCTTATGTCCTGACTTAGGGCACTGTTTGAATCAGTGGAATTCTAACTAATCTGAGATTTTTGACCAGAGAGAGATGACTATGGGCCTAGGGATTATATCTTTCTTTATCTGATGGGATGTAGCATTTAAAGAGACCTCCTAGGTCATTGTGCCCAGTTTCACTTGCTAGTACAGGCAAGTATGTCATAAAAAATTAATATCAATCATGTAATACATAAATCTGTGTGAGTCAGTCTTTTAATATGCAAGGGCTTTATTCACCCCTCCCGTAGTATAAAAATAAAAACGAGGCCAAGATTTAGCCTTTGATTTTGAGAAGAAAGAGTTTCACAAAACTGTTTGCATTGAAATAAAGGAAGGTTCAAATGCTGATTTACTCTCTTGGAAAGACAGTAGTGAGAAATGCAAAAGAGACTCAAACCTACATCTGTACCACCCATTTCCCTCTTTCTATTATTCTTGTCATGTGCAAAGTTTTTTTTCCTGATCCTTCTGCTTCTGTTGCCATTAATTTACATTTTAAAAAATAGTTTTTGCTGAAAAGTTAGGGGCCATAAATTGGTTCTTTATGACCCTTCTAGTCCATTTGGCTATGGAGTGAAACAAGATTCAGCCTGAAAGGGAAAAGCAGCTGAGAGTGACAGTGAATTTCATAAAGGGCATATAAGAGGCTGCAAAGAAGAGCCTGAATCATCCCCCATCTCTACTTCTGAGTTATTAGGCCACATCTCACTCAAAAGATTAAACATTTTATCTCACAGGTCATTCCATTTTATTGCAGCGTTGCCTTTAGCAATGCTATAGTTAAGGTTCTGTCAGTGTTTCTGTTATAGGCCCCTATTTTCTGGAATTTATAACTTAGGGCTAGAAATTCCCTCTGGGTTAAAACTTGGCAACAGCACAGTAGGTCTTTTTTCCAGCAGAGAATTTATCCCCCATCCACTCTTCACATTTTAGCCTATATTTGAAGTAGATGGGAATGCCACAACCATCTACTTATAATTTTAAACTATATTTCTTCTACCTAAATCCAAGAAATTTCAGAATGTATTTGGTTCTTCATATAAAAATGCATGCTGGGGAGATTTTAGAATCAGTGAGGTACTGGAAATGCAAAATGGGTACTCTGCGTGTGTGTATGCGTGCACACGTGTGTGCACATGTGCTCATCTGTGCATGCACACAGTCTAGCATTTTTCCACAGCATTTTATCAAGTGCCATGTTGAAATGAAGACTGAACAGCTAATGAACTCTTTGTGAAATTAATAGCACACAATTGCATACACATCTGGCATTCGATAGCTATTGCGTACAGATTTGTTCAACTACATTCAGTGATCCACTCCTATGGATTTAAAGCAGAGATTCTTAGTTTAAAACAATTCAAAACCTCTCAATAAAAAAAATTAAAACTGACATGGTTACATAAATCGCTTTGCAATAAATTCCCCTCAAGATCCAGCCCAAAACATTGAGTCCAAAATGAACCAGAAATAAGAAGGATGAAATCGGGTACATAGTTTAATTGGTTTACCTCCCTATTTATGATAAGACTTGTTTTATATGTTAAAACACTCAATAAAAGGTCAGCTGCTGAATAATGAAATGAGTAATGTGGTGGGGCAGCCAAGACATCCTTATTTGGCAAAGCACTCAAACACATACCAAGATACTTTCTGAAACAAGACCCACTCACATAACCTGTAAGCAAAGGTCCCTGCAAGGAGTGAGGGCTGAGGAAAGAATAGCAAAAAGACCTTAAAGTAACTCAGGAAATGGTCTGGGCAGGAGAGAAAGAAAATCAGTCAAGGATGATATCAGAGAGAAAGTGGAAAAAAAACATCTGGTAAGCAGAGAAAAGGTAACCTGTGTGGGAAGTGAAGGAGGCAATGGTGGAAGAAGACAAAAAAGGTAACCCAACCTCTTACAACTATATTTATTGACAGCTGCAGTCATCAAATTTAAATTCTAAACTGAGATACTCTTCATAATAAAAATACAGGCAAAAATGGGAAAAAAGGAAACAGGAAGGTAAAGGAGGATAAACAGTTACAGAAAATAGGACCCTTCTATTTTTAGCTCAGTGGTTCAAAGCCAGCATAGATCAGTAGTGACTGAAAATTATTTCCATCTGTTCTGGCTGTTTCATGAAATCTTCTGATGATGTTGGTTCATACACTACTGCACAGCTCACCACTCCTTGGATGTTTCCTCCAGAGCTAATACTAAGTGGCAACTGGGCAATTTCAAAAGAAGAGGGCTATAGAATATGGACTAACCCTTCCCTCACTTGCACAGTGTTGCCAGAGCAGAATTGAAACAGTTTGTTTGGACAATGTAAAAAAAAGTTATATTGCTCTTGCTCCCACTTAACTTGCAGTAAGCCTCTTATTCCAGCATCTTTTATGATAATTAAAGCTAATATAGAGTAAAAGAAAGATGGTGTGGTGAGTCGATAGACAAAAGTCCTGCTTTGCTAAACCAAATACGCTTGTCACAAGTTTTACTTCTGTAAGTGCATTCATATAGGTGTTTAACGTCTCAAAGTGATACTCTGGCAGTGCACGTTGCTAGAGAAGCACTCTGTGATCTGACCTGTAAAGTGCTTCTATTATTCCTTCCCTGAGCAACAGAAAAGATAATAGAATCCTGTGTGGAAACTAAACATAGGAAATTAACTGTAGGCTTTCATACTACAGCCATCATGCTGTTTTTGAATGTCAAACTACAGTATTACTACCTGGGGATCCCAGATTTGGATGACCTTAGCCAAGACAACAACATACTGACTAAATCAGTCTCAGATCTGTAAAACAGCTATACAATTAATGTTGAGATGGGGACCTAGAAGCTATTTCTCTCAATACACTTTATAGGGGGAGATGTAATTTTCTAACAAAAAATAAAAAGTTGGATGAGTATGTGCACCTTACATCCTTGTTTCAGGTTGCATATATTCCTCTTACACTTGCTTCATTTAACAAATTCTGTGTAAGAGCATTGTAGACGTTGTTTAAAATGATCCTTTTCCTCACTCCAGCTCACTTTCAAGATGCTGTTACTGTTTGTGTACTAAAAAAGTACATGTACACAAAAAATGTGTGAACAAAAAAGCAAAAACATGTACACAAAAAAAAAAAAAGAGAAGCAAAGATTGAAGAAGATTAGAATTGTGCAACCATCTTACATAGCAAAGTAAATATAGCATATTTTTTAGTCATGTTTGTGCTGACTTATGTCAGGAAGAACAAACTGTAATCCACATTCTCTTCCTACTGCTTGAAACTTAACTGAAGTTGTTTTTCTCCTTCAAAACATTTCATTAAAACACAAATGACTTTCTCCCTCTCGATGTTGCCAAAAGAACTCTCACACCATGTAATTAAATCTCTGTTTTAAAGTACTTTTCTCAGCAAACACAGGCTTCTACGTTGAAGACTGCATAATAGATGTTATTAACTATACATATAAATAGAAAATGTGTCTTGTAAAACACTTGCTGAATGAGCTTGCCTTTTTCCAAAGTCATCTCCTTATTAATGACTCATGAGTTTCTTTTCTATTATTTAAAAATAATGTAATTATAGACTATTCTGGAATAATTTGATGTATCTTATGTTCATATCCAAACCTATTAATTAAATGAAGCATAAGTATTTATAATGTGCTGTATGCTTCTATTATTCAAGATAATCCTTTTAATCCTATTTAAATTGGAAGATAGAAGTTAATCCCAATAATGTCTCTCTACAAACAAATATTAATAAACCTGTTTCAGTCTTTGTTCTCCCTTGTCACCTGTCCTGGAAATGATGAGTGAGTTGTCTAGTTTAGTCTAGGTGATAAACAATGGAAATGAAAACCAGAGCATGCAAAATTGCCGCTTCCTCTCTAAGGCCACCGTAACAAAATGTGGAGGTAAAAGCACTGTATGACATTCTCCTGTGTGATGTCTCTTTAAAAACTAAGCACTGCTTAGTGATACTTCCAAACTCCTGAATCTTTCTGATGCTACAAACCAGCACTAGACCTATGACTAGAGAATATCAACTGGATGGAATTTTTAATGTGTCGTGTATTACAGGCAGTATTTCAACTTCAAGCTATAGCTTAGAGGACTCTAGTGCCTGGTAATTTCTGTAATTTGACCTGTCTTTTGGAAACCAGCAATAACATAAGGAAGCCATGTTGAACGTGCAATTTTGGATTTGCACCACAGTACTATGATCTGCACATATGGCCAGTCACCAGAAACTGGAAAAGAAGCAATTGTTTTTTCCCTGCTGTGAGCAATGGTTTTGAACATAACTCACACTGTTTTCATGCTGGCTTTTCTCCCTTTTGCCCCAAAACACAAGCGCAAACTGAGCTTCTGCAACTCCTTTGGGCAAAAGAAAACCATGCTGTGTCTGCACAAACCTACAGGTCGTTTTTTGTCCAAGGACACTTATATCTAAAATAGATCGGCCTGCCAGGACAAGCCTTTGTTTTATTAGGTGAAGATATAATTTATTGCAGTTGGAAAATTAAAAGGACACTGAACTTTACGGATTGCAACACACAAGCTAATTTTCTTTTGGAAGCCCAGACTGATATTTAGGTTAATTGTTTGTTTCACTTTCTTAGCATAAAAATGCTTAAAAGTAAATAATGCTTTCCCTAGAAGCAGAAACTTCCTAAGAATAACAGTAACATAATTGTATCGAAATAAATGTTTGAATATATATGTAAACTAGAGAGTATTTGTATATGATTCTGTATTTACTAAAGAATACCTGCATAAAACCCAACAAACCTAAAACTATGAGTTGGTGATGTGCCAAGTGAAGAACAGAGCCATTTAAGGAGGATCAAAGTATTGAAAATTCTAAATTATCTTTTTGGAGAGACTATATTAAGAATATCTTTTCTATTTTAAAAAGTTTAAGGCCTGTCAGAGGTTCAAATTTTGAAAAGGGAATGTACTTGAACAAGCTGATAAATTAAAGAAAAAAAAAGTAATGAGAACTGGATACTGTACATGAAGGAATTCCAAAGTAATTTAAGATTGAGTGGTTGAACTGCTAACATAAATATACAGTCTTTGATTTAAACTGGCCACTGTGCCAGAGGACTAGATGGTAGCAGATGTTGTGCTTTTTTCTCTCATGTAACTGAAGAAAGAATCATCCAGGGCAATACAGATCAACATCTTTTTCAGTACCTGGAAAATTAAACAAAATAATAAGTAAACACCAGATTTTAGAATAGAAAGAGGACCTGTTAGATTATGGACAAACAAGCAGAGTTCCATGAAGAAAAACTGTTTCTCAGAAGAGAATGGGTTAAAAAGCAATTTATTTGGAGTTCTTAATTTCTTTTACTAAAACCCTGTAGGATGAACTAATCAGAAGAGTGAGTAGGTGGAGAAATAGAGTTGTTATACATAAAAAATGGTATTAAAAGAAGTAATGAACAGTTGAAACATGCTAAAATATTAAAATCATATCTCAGGACTGATTAAAAGGGGAAAGGACTGGTCAGTGCAGTGGGAAATATTTCATTTGATACAACATTTAGATGGGTCAAAACAAAGAAAAAATGTAGAGTACACTAGAAAAGAGCTTTAAAAGATAAGGTGATGGTAGGTGAAGTTCAGTGTTTAATGTAAAGGTAAAGCATACTGATAAATGTAACAAGCACTGCACTTAGTGACTTTCTGTAATCACAGTGAGTGCTCTGTGCAATCATTGTGAATAGTTGATTGAAAACATTCTATATGCAGTGGAATTTTACAAAACAAGCAATGTGTGAAGAACTATTTTTAAAAAGAGATAAAAAATAGTAACGGATATACTCCATTAAATAAATCAGTGCCACAGCTTCATGCTGAATACCTGTGTCTGGATACCATCCCTCCTAAAAGCTAAAAAAAGTAGGAAACATTTCAGAACTTGTTGTTAAATTGCAACAAAATTCTGTAAAACCAAAGATGTACAGAAATTAACAGAATGGAGAAAATATACCAGACATTGCTTAATACCAGTAAGAAAAGGACTTGAAAAAAAGAACCTTAAAAATATTACTTCTGTGAGGTTTTGTTTCCTAAACTGATATGTTCAGGAATTTTTGTAAAAGTTTTTTTCTAAACATAGTGAAATGCTAAGCTCTGTGAAACTCATTTTCACAAGGAACTGTCAAATTCAATACTTTAATGGGAGTCATAATTTATATACACAGTAGATAATGTAGAAGTGGAAGGATTTCAGAATGAGTTCACAGAACAAATCCTATGTAATGGTAGATTTTGAGAAAGAGGTGCCCATGGATGGGTTATTCTATAAAAGTTATTTTATGGAATTAATAGAAGATTGTTACTTCTGCAGAAGCGGAACACCAGACCAGAGGTACTGTTTTTCTATTTAATACCTTGTCTTCCTACCATGGGCTCCTGGGCTTGAGCCATACGTTCTGGGAATAACTCTGCAGCACTAGAAGATATACACTAAACCTGCAGGTAGCTTGACAGCATAGCAGAGAAGACGGCTCGTGTAACATGTGAAGCATGACAATAGTGGAAGCCAGCTACCAGGTTATCTGGCAGTGTGCTTGATCAGGCCACTTGAACACCATGCTGGACAGCTAGAGTAGAAATAGAGAACATCTGTTTTCATTTGTCGCCCACCATTTGTAACCAGTGTTTCAAATGAGTCTCGCAACACATTTCTTCCAATGAAAAGCTTCTGAGATTAGACAGTGAGCTCCCAACAAGATGTTATGCTGAAGAGCAGTGGTCATCCAGCACTGAAGTCTGCTTCCAAGTCTCCTCTATCCAGATAAGCTAGAGACTAGAAGAAGCATGAGATCTACTGAGGTGCAAATTTTGAAAAGACCTGAATTTTCACTTCTTACGATGATATTTAAAGCCAATATTTCCTTCTGCATTCTGGTATACAACAATGAGTTGGAACAAGCTGGCATTTTTGTTTGCTTTAACAGTCAGGTGGTTGCCTGTGCTTTCCATTCTAATGGTGATGGATGCCCTGGGGCAAGGAATTCTTTTACATCATTTTTTGTTGCTTACAAAAAATGTTCAGGATTTGTTCTGTTTGTTTCCTTAATCCTTTTTTTTTCCTATATACCTTTTTATTTTAAGAGAGGGAGGATGAAGATGTACAAGATTTTATGTTTCTTTTCACCACTGCATTATTTTTTACAATCTGCTGTCATGCTTTTGCTTTCCAGTATTTGAACTGTGTATGCTGTTATGAATCTCAGGAATGAGTTTATGCAAATCTCAGTACCAAAATTTAGAGCAGTCTTTCTTAGTACTATAATTTGTTGATTGAAAAATATTATGAAAAATGTTAATAAATTGAATTTTGGGAGAATTCCAGTGAAGTGCTGAAAAAAGGGAAATTTTTTTCACTTTAAATATGAGATCTGTCAGAGTATCTTTTATCATACCAGCTCCATTCACACAGTTGTAGTAGTGCAGTCTAAATTTTGAACTGTGAAGCTTTCTGTCGGCACCAAGTTCCTGTCCTATGAAGCCTCTAAGTGTGTGTAGGTTTGCCAGTTTACATAAAGATAGGGTTTCATATTCCTTTAATTACCTTTTTGGAGGCAGGAGAAAGGAAGCAATAGTCACAAGCGCTAAAATGAGCATACTGATGTAAGTCAGCGTACTGCTGCTAGTCTCCCTAGCCTCTGCCTCCAGTCAATGGTGACAGACAGGTTATTCTAGACGATGATTTAAGATTTAAGGTCCTGTGCTCTTTCTTCTAAGGGAAGTGATCTCTCCTGATTTGCAGTGGAGGGAGCCTGGAGAGGTTGTCCTTTCTAGGCTGAGGTTAGCCTTTGGGAATAGCCACTTCAGCAAGGAATGCTTCAGAACCAGTTATATCAATTTAGACTTTACAGAAACATGTTATATTACAAGATATACTGCAGAATAATCCAACTTTAAAGCAATGGCAGGGTGCTTGTAGTTAAAGTAAATCAAGCAGTGCTTGGGGTAGGCTGCCATAGTGTTAACTATGTAGACCAAATCAATTCAAGAGATTAAATACTCTCTGAGGCCACTGTATTAGGAGAAGGTAAGGTCCTGTGCATTTCAGTGTTTTTATAAGAAAAGGTAACTACATAAATTTTGAAAGAACTGTATCCTCTCCATTTCATTAATTAGGTTTTTGTAGCTGTCACTTATTCCTACTAGTCATCTTAATTAATCATTATAAACAAATAATGCACAACTGAATTGGAAGATACAGGGCATATTGAGGAAATGAAATTGCAGGCAGCACACAATGCTTCTGATCAATCATCTCCTAATTTTCAAAGTCTGCCAAGAGATGCCAACCCTTAATGTTTATTTGTGCCATGGTGATAAGCAGTGTTCTTAATGGTAGTTCCCTTGTGTTTTGTTTTCTCTCTCTGGGGCCTCGTTGTAAATAAGAGGCTCCGTTTTCATGTGTTTTTATGATGAAGCATTGTAGCTAAATGAATGCCATGGGACACCTCTTAAACAAGTAAGCTACAGAGGAGCAAACCTGTTAAAAGAATATATTTCCTCTTCATATATAAAAGCAAGTCCTGTGTAATGAATGCTTGTACTGAAACTTTATGCACATTTAAAGTGTAGTTTAAAGAAGTGTTGCTTGTTAAGGGAAATGACCTAACAAGGTTTTTGTACAGCAAGCAGCATTACACCATAGCATACACTGGGACCTTTAATAATACACACTAATTACAGAATTACATGGTTTAAAAGAATTGCTTTTCTGTCCACTTTAGAAGACATTCAAATAAGCTTCAACTCTATGATTGCTAAGGATCTATAGAGTAGTGTGTACAAGCAGTGGTGTGTACACAGGTGGTTATGCATGTATATAGAGATATATAAAATAGAAGCTGCAGGGATTGAGTTCTCACTTTAAAATAATTTTACTATGGCCACACCATGCGCTTTATCTACACAAATACTTATACCTTGAAAATAATCAGGGCCAGAGGCATCCTATGAAACTTAGAATTTCCTTTGATAATATGAGTTTTAGGGAGGGAAGAAGCTCTCTGGAGCTCCTGAACTCTTCAAGGTTGCAGGAGACACTAAGAGGCAAGGGGTGGTCAGACACCCTATGGAGCCAAGCAGTGGGGGCTGGACTGGGGACTGCCTGCAGCAGCATCTGCAGCTCAGTGAGGTGACTAAGTATCTTATCCATACCCATGAATCTTTCATAGATTCAATGAGCTTTGGACAAGGACCCCAAACTCCCAGCAGTCAGTACAACAGGAGATAAAATCTCCACATATAACTATTTCTACAGTATATCAGTGAAGATAGACCCAAATGTTTAAAAAGATATATATGCAGTTTTCTTCTCAAAAGCATAAATCTCTTACATCAGAGTTAGAATTTTCCAGTCCTCATTCAAAATTACATTACCTTTTTAAAGTAGTTAATATTGCTTTTCTGTTTTTGCATTCAATTCACATCACTGACAATCTGCTATTTTTTGCCTTGCTGATGAACAAAAGTAACAAACATCCCTGCAATAAGAGTAGCTTGGTAATTATCCTCTTCCCATACAGCTCCCAACTGGTTGTCACATTGCAGAAGTTATATTTAAAGAAACCACATTTTATTAAGTATTGCCAGAAGACAAAAGAATAGAAAACAGCAGAAAAGAAAAATGGTCACCAAGATATTTACTGCTGAGGAATGTGTGCTGTGTTTTTTGCTGTTTGCTGTATTTATTGAAAAATCAATGGTAGATCTCCTCCAGTGTGACTGTTGTGTGACAAACTCTTATTATAGGCTAACGTTCCATTACACCAGTTCATTTGTGTAAAACTTTTTGCTGGAGTGGCAAATATCGATAAGATTTCAGACTGAAAAGCAAAAAGAGCACTCTCTTCAAAAGGGAATGGACATCTCTGACAGCACAGTTCATTAAAAGGCTGGAAAAAAATGTGTTAGGCATGATTTGTGGTATAAAATAAACTAGCTTGTGGTTGTTTTGCAAGGTGCGAACAAATCTTTTATTCAAACCTTGGTAGAATTTTTTTAGAGCATGTTCATGCATACATATATATGCTGCAAACATACCATGCCTACACTCAATATTTAAATTTAATTATGTCTTTAGTGGAAAAGTTGTCAGAATTGCAATTCTAATGTTGTGGAAAGATTTTAAAATGTTTTTGTGATTTCTTTTCAACTGGGGTTGCTGTATGTTTTCGATCTTTTTCATCACAGAAAGAGTGTTGAACTGCACTGCAGATAACTCATATATGTGTTTAGTCTGAACTCTGATTAAGTCACCCAGCTTTTTCTCTCAGTGAGAAACTGTTGCTGTTAGATCAACGTTTACAAAATTAATAAGGAATAAAATGTGGACATGGAGGTGACTCACTTCGTGTTCATGACTCTTGTTGTAGGCATATTAGTGAGTTCCACTTGAGATATTGAACTGCCTTTAATATTCAGCATTTAGCTGTATTTCTGACTAACATTGAGCTTTCAGACTAGTATCCTCCTGACAGTTTCAAAATGGTTTTGACCGTGTTCAACTCCTTTCCCGGTAGGGGGTTAATCTCATAAAGATTTCAGCCACACAAGTACCAGTGTCAGGGGTATAATGATCACTTTGAAGTTTGTTTGCTTTCCAGTGCATTTAAACACTTTAAGTGTTCCAGAAATAGGATTAGATGCCCCAGTGAATTCATTTCATTTACCCCCAGCAGTGGTTTTCCAATACTATATGGTGTTTACATGGTATCAATTTAGTGGCATGCTGATTTCCAAGATTCATCCCCTCCCCTATCAATTTTCTACCTCTTGATCCTACTTGAAAATTGCTATGATATGGGGCAAAGGATGCTGACAAAAGGAATATTGGGGTTCTAGTGTCTTCTTTTTTCAAATATATTTCTGGGATTTTCTTCTATGGAATTCTTCTTAATACAAAATTTAGTGACAAAAAGTCAGCTGTTAGAATAAATAGGTTTTTGAATTCTGAGAAAGATTACATGTTTAAATGCGAAGACCTTATTCTTTCCTTAAGCAGTCATGTGTCACTTAAATAATGATTTACAGTTTTTCTTTTTTTGAAGTTTCAGCTTCTGGACATTACAAAGTTATATGAGCATTTTAGGTGAGAAACCATGAGCACTGGGCACATGGAATTGTCTTGCTTTTCTCTAACAGCATAAGCATGTTATACAGGAAAAGGGAAATACTTTCACTTGGCTTTTTGTTGGGCTTGGTATTTGCCTTTCTTTTGAATCCTTTTATACAAACTATAAAACCTCAAAATCCACTTCAAGGAAGTGCTCTCTGGAATAGAGTCTTTTTAAACTTTGTACTTTAAAATAAAATCCTTTCATTCTGTTATCTGCCCTAGAGAAAAGAAGTTATTAAATATTGTTGTTTGTTAGTGGAAAAGGCATTCTTGGATATCCCTAACAATCTGAGTTTCACCTGGCCAAGTGTGCGTTCTAAATGTTCCCTCCCTATTCACATCTCTCACTTTCAGCAGCCCTAGTGGGAACTCTGTATCAAAAATAGAACAAACCCTGTGAAATAGCATTTTCAATTACATCACAGTCAATATTTTCTGACTTCATGTGTTTTAAATACAATGAGGAGTGATTTTTGCTCTAATTCTCAGAAGTTGGACACGATCCAATTCAGCCCCAAAATTGGGGACCAATGGACACTTTTTTATATAATTCCATGTGAATGGGAAATACAGTAATTTCATCCCATCATGGAAGAAGCAGTAGACTGAGATACATTAGCGGGTGATTTCCTGAAATCTGCATGGGTAGTAAGATACTTTTGAAAGGCCAGGGCTTCTGCAAAGCTCTCTAAGCTACCTGTCTTAATCAATACCTTTTTTCCATTATACACTTAATTCTGTTGTTTCATAATTGCAGTTATGGGAAGCCAATTGAACCAGGGAGGGAAACACATACCCCAAAAACCTGCTTGTTTTCTAACATCAGGTTTCCAGACCCACTATCAGAAAATATGTATGTATGTATGTATTTATGTGTGTATGTATGTATGTATGTATCTCTCTCTCTACCTGACTGCAATCCTACTGAAGCTTTTTGATACCCTGAGCAAAGGAACTTTCCATGAATTTAGTGAGGAAAATCAATCATGGGGCCAGCACTTCTTCTTTTCTCCATGCATCCTTAGCGGATTCTGAATGTTTTCACTGCTTTTTCCATGCAGATTGAGATTCTGTACTTTTCCCAGGTCTTGTCATTTGACACTCATTCCAGAAGTATTTGCTACTGTAGCATCTGTCCCACTTTTCCCTATTCTTCTCCTCATGCTAAGTTCTCACTGAGAGCTAATTGATGCGCCACCTTTCCTGAACTGCGTTAAAATTCATTCACCTGGGACAGAACCTTTCTTCTTTTTAATGCATGAACAGAAAATGAAACTTAGCTGAGATTTCTTTCTTTTTTTTTTTTTTCATTTTATTTAGTTGAAATGGGAATTTAGAATACCTCCTGGTATTCACAAAGAATTAAGAGAACAAGGGGAAAAAAAAGTCTATTATCAATTAGAAAGGGCTTTTTTTCTGCAGCATTTCATCTCTAATGATTTTTTCCATAATAAAACATCCCATGCTGCTGCAGAACCAGCTAAATGGTTTATATTTGGGGCAATAAAGGTTTTTTCACTTCTATTACCAATGGGAAATATTAGGGAGGTCTTTGACTGTACATGCTATATGAGCAAACACCACTTAAGCCAGGCTCTGCTTCCTAAACAAGTATTTAATCTCCTCATTAAAGATATATGAAACTAGAAATCAATGAGCACTGGTGGTTAGAGCTTTTTAGCGGAACTAATGGCTACACCTTGTCTAACATTAGAAACTTCACTTGTGGTTTACAGCTGCTACACATGGAGAAACATGAACCTAGAAGGACTTTCAGTTGTGCTAATAATTACACTAAGAGTTCTGGATAAGCAGGTCACATAAATATGTAACATAAAAAATCAAACATTTTCACTTCACATTTCAATCTCTTAAAAGACACTCTGAGCTCTTACTGTAAACCTGTAGATAAAAGCAATAAAAATGCTCTGTCTTGAATAAAAACTTCATTCAGTCTGTTATAAATCCTCCTACAGCAGAAACAATCACAAACTTGAAATGCTGGTGTTGGGAACAGTGTGCTGGAGAGTGCATGACAAGATTTGATTGAATATGTGCAGTGCAGGTATGATCTATTTTGTTCTCAAAACAAACAATAGACCAAAAAAATTAATCCCATGAACAGAAAAAAGCACATCACTGATACACTTTATTTCTGGTTCTATATCTGATTTGCATCTAAATGATTTCAAGAAGAAATACTGCAAAATGTGACTGATTTTTCAAACAGTTCAAAATGCCTGAAATAATGTAAGAAGGTACCAGAGTGCACTGGAGTGCTGGTTTTGCGTGTTGAAACTGCGTGGTGTTATGCCTGTCTTGTTTGGAGGCATAAGGATATATGGCATTGAAAGTGCAAAGCCTTTTTTTACCACTGGTGCAAAATTTGGGATTTTTCCATCACAAGGAATCTCACTTGTTTTACAGGAAAACAGTTTTGCCTGAACAATCATCCTATTTTAATTAGAATGTTGCCTAACCTAAGCTAAGGTGGGATATTTCAGAGAGAAATGAGTGATATAGTTACCTCCCTGTACATTATACCTTTGCAATTTCAGAAGTCACTATTTCACTGAGATCAAGGGATACCTATTTTACCCTGATACAAAAAGTCAATAATTAGGTACAAAACTTCAAACCTAAGAGTTATATATTTGCATAAAATATTAGCGTCTTTGCAGAACTTCAATCACAGATCAATGGACTTGATGCATTCCTGATTTCAGTTAAGTTGGAACAGAATTACACAGCTGGAGTGGTAACTGCAAGCATCAGAGATTTCAGCATTTGTTGATACTAAAACTTGTCTCTCTATTTGCATACATCTTCAAATAAATAACTCCAAAGGCTTTTATCTTCTTTTTTTTTCCCTAGTATCTATCTCACTGAAGATGAGGAAACTCGTGGAAAAATTCTCAGATACTATTAAAAATCATAATTATGGCCACAGAACATTATAAAGAAATTACATAAGGAAATTCTTTTAAATAATTTTCTGTTACATACAGCATATAAAGCTCCCATTATGCACCAATCCAATATATGGCACATCTGTATCTATATGCTTTTAAAATGTATATGTGCACAATACAGATGGAGAAAAAGAGCAAGAGAGTATTAAATGCTAAAAATATGTATCCCTACCCACCTCCCAGTTCTCCATGTTTTTGTAACACAAAAGTCTAAATAACATCTCTCATTTATCTTTTCCTACAGTTATCTATCATTCTTAGTCACATTTGCTTAGTTACTTTTGCTTTTGGAAGAAAGCTTCAACCTATCCCACCTCATCTTTAGAAGTAACTGAATTTAATTGAAAGTGTAAGTAAGATGCCTTCATGGAAACTCCAATATACCTGACAACAGACTCAGGAGTTGATATAGAAATATTTTATCATGTAACAGTCTTGGAAACACTGCTATTTATCCCTAAGTTTTCACCTAGAAAATTCCAAGTCAAATCCAAAAAGTGTAGTTATAGATCTTCTCTGCAATTGTGCTTATTCTCTTAGAAGGTGTTGAATAATTCCAAGGAATTATCAGAAGTGAAAAAATGCATATATAAGTATTAAATTTTAGGACAGAGAGAAAAGATATTTTCTTAAGGCTATTTTTCTTCATATGGATTTGCAAACTTTAAGATATAAGATATATTTTCAGTGTAATAAGAATAAAATCCAGAAGCATTTTAGGTTCAGCACTGGTTAACAACCAAAGATAATACAGAGACCACTACTTAAATGCATAGTTTTTTGTGCAGTTGCTGTGGGCATTACTTATTCATACATAGTTATAGGCTACCCTTCATGACTTACTCTTTCCAAGAAGGCAACCTTTGACAAAAAAAATGGTTTGAAAAGAATATACAGAAACAATCTGTTCAGGGGGAAAACTAAGTAGGGAGAATGAAGATAACTAGATATTCATAAACTCTTATTTTTTTTGAATTTGTAATCTCTTACATGGTCAAAATGGAAACAGGTTTCTCTAGGGAGAGATTCAGAGCACCCAAGGAATGGGTAAGCCATCTCAAATTCTCTCTATATTATGTTTGACAAGAACGTATATCATATATATATTTTAAAAAAGGTAGATTTTTGTCTGAAAATTAAAATCTGCTAGTTTTTGCTTACTCTTGTTTTACATATTTATCTTAAACTTCAAAATCTCTTCAGATTCAACAAGAATGCATTATTTAATGTCTTTTGTTCTTATAGCAGCTCATATATTAGAAAAAGTCATTAGTTTGGTTAATACGTTACAGTGTATTATTACAGATTTCTACCTATTTTTAAATTACTTCATTGATATTTTCAGATTCTGTCAGCATAATAAAGGTAAATGGAGAACAGGAAAGGTTTAGGCATTGCTTTTTAGTGAGAGTAAGTAAAGCATCCTGCAGGCAATATGTGTGAGTCAGTACCAGAAATAGGTCATGTTAGATTTTTCTTCTTGAAATATATTGTCAACCCAAGCATTTTTACTGAAATTGTTGAGAGGTAACACTGGCTAGTAAAGAATGATGCAAGTTGATGTGCATCAAGGCCAAAGGCAAGTACAGTTGCGTTCACTGACAGCTCAGGTGATACACAGACTGATTGTATAGGTGGAAAGGAATGCTGAATTTTGGAGGAAGAATCTCCAGTGTTATGCACAGATGAGGAAGGAGAGAGATCAGAACCAACCTTGGTTATGGAAGTGCCTGACTGACAGGTAAGACTGTTTTGATGCTCACAGAAAGATCTATGCTAAATACAAAAATGAGTATGCAAAAATTGAAGGGAAGATAGAAAAGCTCTGATTTAGCCATGCTGAGAAGACTGCAAAGAAGACAACAGCAAGAAAACAACAGGAAAACAAGAAAACAAAATTAATTTGTGTAGAACACATGGAGGTTAAGAGTGGAGAGACAGAACTATCAGTTGTTAGCATGGAGACGATATTTGACATTATGCGAAAAGAAAAAGCAAGGTGAAAACAGGGATAGGGAAAAAAATTCCAGCCTCCAGAATGAAGTTTTGTACAACCTTTGATACATCAAATGATGCTTTTTTTTTAAGAATTTTCTGACTTAAGGAGTATAGCTTATATTTAATAACATAATGAAATATAAGATTTAGGTACATGTGCTGGAATAAATAAATAGATATGACTGAATACGAATGTTTAATACTAAGAATATTTAACTAATTTTTTAACTTTTTTTTTTTTTTAAAAAATCCTCTTATGCTTCTGAATTCTGATTCAGAACACTTCTTCAATTTTAGGTAATTTGAGTTTTCCTTTAAATCTAGACTTTTGCAGCTCATGTTCAACTCTAACTGTGGAAAATCATCTGCAAGTAGAAACATTACAGATTATGTTTCAGATGAGCAAATGTGATGTTTCCAGAGTTTAATGTAATGTAGAAACTTGTGAATCTTTCACAAGCAATCACTACAAGATGAAGCAGTGATGCAAAGAAATGGACAAAAATCTTAATTTGAGGACTATTGGTAATTCAAAGCAGTGCCTATATGTCCTATATATTATTTGCAAAGCCTGTGGAATTAGGTCTCTATAATCACTTTCAGACACCTGCAGTTATTGGCGTAAAGTGTTGCTATATAATGTTGCCCTTTTTGTCAAAAGGGACATCAGTACAAAGACACCTAATATTGCTTTTGTTGGCATGGCTATTTTAGAATACTTTGCAGCCACCCATAAAGGAAACTTAGACTTCATGTTAACTTTAGACATCACATACTTCTCCAGGGCTCAATAGTTCAAACAGACT
This sequence comes from Morus bassanus, assembly GCA_031468815.1. NCBI lineage: Eukaryota > Metazoa > Chordata > Aves > Suliformes > Sulidae > Morus > Morus bassanus. The sequence goes on along the minus strand of CM062572.1, from coordinate 34,785,615 downwards.
TAAAATTCTTAAAATTCTAAATTAGTGAATGTACCTGCTAACACAAACCAAAGTGTTATACAAAAGTGTATATATGTTTTCTGTTACACAAACAGAACTTTGTGGGTAGTCATTACTGCAGAATTTTTGTCAATTAGTTCTTCACTGTTCATAGAATCAGAACTGACAAAGAGAAGATTTGCTACTTTGGCCTCCGGACTTTAACAGTTAAGTAGAGAGAACCATCCAGTCTAAGCCTGCAGAAAATTTGTGGGGCCTGGAGATGGAGCTAGCCTGGTTGTAGCCAATCTCTTCTGTCACACAAATAGTGCTGTTGTTTGGACACAGGATTGCTCCTGTTTCCTGATCTGATCTGAACTCACAAAAGTCCAGAGAACTAGAAAATTATACATACACCTGGATTCACACTTTGTGCACATTATTACTGTTTGCATTGACACAAATGGCAAATGCATGGCCTGTTGCCTAACTGTACATGTCATTTGTTACATTGTCACTTGTTAAAAGGTACAGGTGTATGACTAACTTATAGCAGCTTATGCAACTAACCAAAGATCAGGTAAGGTGCCCTAACTGTCCCTGCGCATATCCTGGGTCTGTCACTCGTGAGAGGTTGCACAACTTAATTTAAGCCTTTTTCATACACACTACATATATGCTCTCAAAAGTGTGTTTTCAGTTTTGTAAAACAAATCTGAAGATCTACAAAGGCTTCTACACTGTCACGGTATTTCACGATGAATGTTTTAAGCCTCATAAATAGTTAATTAACACTGCTATTGATACTGTTTGTTCCAATTCTTTGGCAACTCCTTTGCAACTATTAATTTATGGTATCATTTGGAAATGCCTAAATGACAGATTTGTGAAAATGGCCTATTTTAAGAAGGTATTTCAAGTTTTGTTCCATCATGTAAGTATTAGCAATCAAATTCTGCAAAGAATATGCTTTTATAACAGATATCAAGCAAAGTCTCCAGAATAATTCTTGCTGAACAAAAGCTAGGCACTGTAACATGTCTTAATGCAACATGGGCAATATTTAGGTCAGTATGATAAAAAAGCCCAAAAGTCCAACCCTTTTAGGGTTCTCTCTTTCATAATAGGCCAGGATAATTTTTCAGAAGTAGGGATTGTCTTTCTTTCAAGTAATATTTTTACAACAGAAAAAGAAAAAGCCCAGAGCTTTCAAACCACACGTAGACATAGTTAGACCCACAGGTTTTCTGCACATGTCTAGGATGAGAGTAGTCTGATTCCAGAGCTAGGAGTTTATTTTAAAGTTGCACTTTTTATTGACCCTTGGCATTTAATTTCAGCTCCCATGCATCATGTGTCCTTAATCTAAGTCTCTTTACAAATAATATAAATTGCTTCAGTTGTATAATTTACCTCAGTTTGGTTTTTTGATGCCAAGGAAGTCAGCTGAGGTTTCCACCCTGTTTGAATCAGTTTTGCCATCTTCCATGAGCATAAATTAATTTATATTTAACATTGCATGAAGTTTTTTCTCAGTAACCAAGACCACAGTAATTACATGTATCATATTTCCATTTAAATTTAGATATAGTTAGAATGGAGATATCTAGAGCAGCATTAAAATTAGAACAAGAAGTTTATCAGGTATGATATATCCAAGTAATTTAGACAAGAGTGGATAAGTCTCTTGAGGCTTTTAGAATTACTGGTTCCTCTCCAATAGACACTTAATTTGGGAGGAATATGCTTTTTATTTTTCCACCTCCTCTCTCAGGTTAAGTGACTAAATTAGGAGCTCTGTATTGGTCATACTGGCTCTTTATCAACTTATTATACCACCAGAGCTGGCTTGATCTAACACATAATGCGGGAACTGAAAAAAAAACCAAAGCAAGAAACCACCTACAGGACTGATCTATTACTCCATTGGCACAAAGCTGAGATTCCTTTCCACAAGACAGGAAAGGGTGGAGACCATGGAGACAAAGCTAATGGACCTTTGTATAGCTGAACAAAGGATTTTAAGCTCTTAGGCTAATATCCTTACATTCATAAGATTCTTCTTTATTCAAAAACAGACGTGCTATGAGTCATATTTTTGACAGAAAATGCAAAAAGGACTGGGAAATTTTCTGAGCAAAAAATAATTTTTATGAAAAAGATCCTTAGCCTGTTCTGTACCCAGCTTCTGAGTCTTGGATATTCAGGGAAGGAAACCCAAACTTCTGTACTCTGCAAAATAATACCTAAAGTCATCACTCAAAGTCAGCATAACTTCCTGCCAGTTTTCCTTTTCAAGTAAATCACAGCACAGAATTACCTAAATTAATAAATATTTTCCATTAATGATGTTGAAAGCAAAGGAATTGAACTGATTTATGCAAGTATTGGCTTCTAGGCTTAGTCTATTCATAATCTGTGTAAATTCAGACTGAATGTTAATGAACAAAGCCTTGTCCTATTGTCCAAAGAGGGATAAAGGATGGAATGACACACCGAAATAATGGTTTGCCATTTGAGATTTGAATTGGTAAATTTACTACTACTTTACCATGGTGCTAATTCATCTTCATTTTGGATTACATTTATTTATTTCATTTTTTTTTAATGTGGGTTGCACAGAATTCCACTTTTTACTCTTTTCTAAATTAGGCAATTTACATGTCCACTATGTAGGGCTCATACCCTCAAAAGTGATTTCTCCAGATTAGGGCTGACAGCACAGTCAAGTCCACCAATAATATTGCCCTAAGAACTGACAGACACCACAAGGATGGGTGTTTGACCAATGAACAGAACCAGATTATATGTAGATTCCTTCAACATCTTTACCTCAGTAGTGTGAATGACTCTACTTGAGTTTTGACAATAATTTCAATTGTTTAATGCTTCAATCTGTTGTGATAATAATGAATATGAAAACCAAAGCTTTCATAAGTGAAATAATTTTTCTTTTAGCCTTTTGTACACCAGAAGACATATTTATACATCAGACAATTCAGTATGTTTAAATTGAGCCAAAGCTGGGACTCATGCTTAAAACCCAACTCAGCTCTACATGGCCTGGAGTGCTTATACTTCTAGGCACCTAAAGAACTTAAATTAATTTGATATCTTCCTCATAGCCTGAAAATGCCCTGGATACATGTATACACAAAAGTGTCAGTTGGGAAGGATAGATAAAAGCTTTGGAGAGATCCGTGTTTAGGAAAATTAGCATCCTAACTCTGCTTAAAATTCATGAGGTTTAATGTTCTCAAGTTTATGACCAACTTGTTGTGCAGGTAGTTGTCATCTTCTTCAAGGAAATGTAGTGTTTGATCACTCATCTAGTAAGCAAATGGTTCTCTATTCTCTTCTCTGAGGGTGGTGAATTTGTATTTCTAAAAGCTTTCCATAGGAAGCAGCTTTGGAGAAATGTCTTGCTTGTGTGAAAGTTTCTGTCATTGCCCGTATGAGAGCAGAGTGTCTGTTTATTCAGGAACACGCTTGAGTCATGGGACCACACACAAGTCAGAGGAAGCTGACATAATCTTCATCTTTAGCAAGGACATGGTTCCACATTTTAAATGTTCAACTATTCCACATTCAACTGTCATTAATTAAAACCTAAATTAATGATGGAAAAGGAACAGAGACTATTAAGATGAGGCTGTCCGTTGCACGGTCTGGTTCCAAGAATTTCTGATTTCACTCTGGTGTACTGGTTGAAGTGTATTTCTTAAGATTTCTGTTTTCCTGTGGTCAGATCTTCTTCCCCTAACTGATAGACTTTCTTTCTAAGAGGGACATCATTCCTTTACTAGGTGGACTGGCATATTGAGATACCGAAGTACCCTAAATGTTTGATGGGAGGAGAGAGAAAGTCAGGGAGAGACGCCTATCTTAGGCAAACTGGCAGATCTTCAGAACTCCCTCTCTCTCCATTTAGTGTGGAGGTAATTATTTTAGGTGGATCAACTGTCATAATTCCACTCGCTGCCTGTAATTTCAATAAGCACCTAATTTAAGCATAGAAGATTCTACCCACAATAAACAAGTTGCCTTTTCAAGCGTCCATTGACTTTAACTGAAAGTCAAGATGAGATGTTTACAATATATATTCATATAACTGTACATTGCATAGAATATATAATCTTGCTTGCAAATTCAATTTCCCCTTTTTATATAATGTGAACTTTTTCTGCTGTGAAAAGTTATTAGCTAAACCATTTCTATACTTAAATTTTATTTTTATGCCTATTGCATTACTAAAACTTCAAGAATCATAATTTCATTTTTCTGGCTATCTTTTCTAAACACCATAAAAGAAACTGCAATTTTTTTATTCTGCAGGATACTTTTCAGCTCCCCCATATCCTACTTGCCTGTGTTTATCATCTTCAGCCCATGTACCATTCCAAGAAGTGGTTTGAAAACAATGTTGTGTAATAAATGTCCTTAGTCCAAATTCAGATGACTTATTTCAGAGGAAAGTTTTCAATATACTCTGCAGATTTTCATGTGACTGGAGGGCTCATGACAGAACCCAACCGCAATTTGAAAATATGTTTGTTGCAAACTTTAAAGCAAACTGCTATATTATTAGGCATATATGAGCTATAGAAATAAATTGCTATTTGTTAAGGGTATTGGATTTTAGCTTTTTATGTTCAGAGGTCTAGAGGCCAGCTAAAATGTACTCTGAACTGAAAAATAAACACTTTTTTTTTAATATTAACATATTGCTTTTGTTTCTATTGTTTGCTTCAATATTGTGTAAAATATACAAATGTAATTAGTTATACAGCTTGGGTTTGAGAGTCCAAATGAAATATTTTAGAATGTAAGAAAATGTAAATGTAAAAAATCCAACAGAAGAAGAAAGCCTAGTATTGATGAATAGAAGGTCAGTATTAATTTTCATCATATTCTTAAGAAATTTTTGTTTTTAAATGAAACATACTTCATGCTTATTTTCATGAAAAGATATTTTTTTCACAATAGTACTGACATGTTCTCATCTTAAAGAGTGTATAGGTAGTCCATATGCAATAACAGTCGCAAGAAAGGAAGAGATTCTTTCACATGGTATGGATTTCTCCCTGTGAAGCATTATCCACTACTTTATTTCTCATCAACTTTATGTAGCTTATATAATTTCATTGATTCTCATGTCTTCTTATTTCTTAATTTTAACTGGAGTGGCAAAAAAATAGAGATTTTATTTTTCCAGTACATAAGTATTCTGATTATAATGGTTCTTACAAAAATTTGTCTACCTTTAAAAGGGAAGCAATCAACATCTTTAATAATCCTGATTCCTGTAGCAGCTATGAAGAAATACTACGTAAATTCAAATTTCTTAAAATATCAGAAGTTTATCTTTCTTCCATAGCTGTACAAAATCTTCTTCAAAATTTTCTTCCAACATTTTAAAGACATTGCACTGCAAGTGGTCAGTTACTTTTGCAGTATCCTACAGTGCCCCCTGAGGCTTTCAAACATGGTAGAGAATAAATACAATAAAACTTCCACATACATTTTCTCACCACATTTTCCTCTCCTTTTCTTCATGCTTTTCAGTTTTATTTTTTAATTAATGAGGAATAGATATTGGCATCAAGGCTAAAAAACCCAAATTATCATAGATAAGTAACAGTTTATGTTGCTGAACATTTTTTGGCATTCGTTATGATTGCAACTGTGCAATACGCAGCACGAAAATTAAGTAAATTAATATTAATTTAAATATAGGGAGAATACTGATGGTAAATCTGTAACAATTTCAACAGAGACTTTTTAACTTAATTTAGATATCAGTATTTCAAGAGAGTCATGCGTCGTGTGACATGATAGACACTTTTTTTTACAGCCTTTCTAGTTTTAATTCATTGTTCCTGTCTGAAAACATTTACACATCTGAGTGACTTTATGTATAGAAGTTTTCTAATATATCTTAGTAAAAATACTAGTGTTGAAACTTTCTCATATGTGTCTTCTTAGGATTAGATCATGTTATGTTAACAATTATTCACAAAATAAACCCCATTCATTTTGTATGTTGAAAGAAACTATAAGACTTCCAATGGAGTATTTGTAAAGTATCACAGATTGCTGAGACTAAATTGTTTTTCAAAGTTGATGAAAACCATACATTTTAGGGAAGATAGTTTCAAAACAAAAGGCAGAACGTTTCTGAGAAGTCATTTTTATCAATGAGCAGTCCCTCAATATATATCACTGAAACAAATATAACAAAATCCTCTAGTGCTCCTGGTTACACCAGTAGCGAAGTTTAAAAAAATCCATTTAAACAGGATCTGGCAGTGAAAGTTTATACTACTAAAAGTCTTAATGATACATTTTGTATAAAAAAGAAAATATTTTAAAAATCAAAACAATATTACATTTATAATACATTTATACAAGTACTTTGTACTTAAGGTTACGTTTATACTGGCAACACAAACTGTGGGATAAGAAGGAATGATATCAAATAATATAAATTTTTCACATCTATCATACTGCAATATATAAGTAAGGTTTTGGTTTTTAAACAATATTTTTAAAATGCAATATTAACCAAGTAAACACATGCAATTAGGCAAAAATAACCATGTTTCATAGAAAACATCTTGTGAAGAAAAAAGCATTTGTATGGAGAAATCAGGCAGTTATACATGTAACCATTATGAATTTAATAGTACATGGCCAACGGGCTGTACATTCAACTTAAACAGTTTTCCTGAGTTTAACTTAGAATATCTTATTGTAGTGAAAGTTTTGAGTAGAATACAGTTAAGTTCATTGAAAGTTTCTCCTCACAGCTTGCAAATTTATGCAGGACATGATTGCATGGCAAAGGAAAAAACAGATAAGTTAGGGTGATGTGCATAAAAGAAAAAGCAATTTGATGACACTGAACGTTAAACATGGCACTCTACATGGCTGATGAAAGTCATTATCTCATGCCTTTACAAATAAGTTTCTACAGACAAGGAAAAGAAAAGAAAGAAACAAGAGGAATACTTTTCTAGTTTCAATACAAAAGGGATATCAAAAGGTAAGTAAGTGAAGCCTCGAAATTTATTCCATCTATCTCTCTATCTCTCTATCTCTCTATCTCTCTATCTATCTATTCTGGACAGGAAGATTTTAGAATATTTTTTCCCCAAATATGGACCGTACCAAGTTTTGTTAAATGACCTCTGGCACAACACATGTTTTGCTTGGATTCAAGCTACAAACTGCAGTAGACATTTGCAGGATGTTAGCATTTTTTCAAGCTATGCAACTCAACTGTTAAACTTAGGAAATAATTAAAGACAGAAGAGTTTGACAAGTTTTAACTTGTCAAAAATTTCTACCACTCCTACTCTATCCCTGGAACTTCATAGTGCAGTTACCATACATTTGACCTTTATACATTAATTTCCCCTTTAGTTTTTAGCACTGTAATTTAATCTATAATTTTTGTGATTGTCTCCAAACTCTTCAGCATACTGGATGTTTAGGTTTAGCCATGATTTAATGCCCTCAGCATTTCACAACACATTCTCATTTCCAGGCTTAGTCCACAGAAACCTTTCTGCAAAAAAATCAATTTTCTTTCCTCCATCCACAGCCCCTGGATTTATCTCTCATTCTTTGTCCTATTTTTACACAATGTTCCATGATGAGTCAGTCTCTTCTTTGATTTATTAGAAATAGCAAAATGAAGACCATAAACTGAAGATAGTCATATAGAAGAACAAAGTAAAGAGTTTTTTTGGTAATGGAACAAAGGGCATGTTCGACACATATATGAAATTCAGAAAATAAATTGTTGGCTTCTGCATTTTACCTGAGGTTGTTTGTCTACCATGAGGATACTAGTGTGCAGTAATCTGCTGTGTACATTTACTACACATTAGGTACTTCAAATTATCCTGTGTGAACACTCTTGTGTACTGCATTACAGCTTTCAATTATTGTACGAAATAATATCACTGTCGAATTTGGCCCACTATTTGTATGAAATAAAAAGTTACATGAGGTCCTTCAACCAAAAATACTGATACTTTGGAAACAGTTTTTAATCACCGGCCTGAAAATATAACCAATAAAAGCCCATCTGAAATAGACACAGAGCATCTTTACATATTAAACACACCTTGTTCAGTCTTGAACTGCAAGGGTACAGAGATTTATAAAATAGTTATGCTAGATAATGTTATATATTTCTGACAATATGCATAGAAGATGCTCTCAAAAGAGCAATGTGTAACTACTTTGCTGAACAGATAAATATTTTTCCCATTTTTTCTGCCTAGAGAACAATGTGAACTGAGTATTTCTTTTGAATCCCAAAGCCATTTTATGTTGTTAGGTTAAAGCTGCAATGTGATGAAATGTGATTTTATTTCTTGTCTAATAGGAATAATGTACCACATGAGAGAAAAGGAAGATGGCAAATGATCTTAAAGAACATTACAGGATGATGTAGTGAACTATTGACTAACAAATCTTTGGTCATAGGCAAACTGTGGAAGGTATAATTAGAAAAGGATTAAAAGACATGAATAAATATATGCCAGTAAAAAGTCAACATTGCTTTTACAAAGAGGTGTCACATCTTAGGCTTCCATTAAATATTTGAGGATACAACAAGAAACCAGTTAAGGATAATAGCATTGTTAAAGTTTTCCTTTTTTTTTCCAAAAGCTTTTGATAAAGTCTCTCACTACAAATTTTTGCAGAAAAGAGGTTGTCATGGAATAAGAGGGAAAGTTGTCTTATGGATTTATAACAGACTAAAGATAGGAACAGAGACTAGGAATTCATCAGCAGTTTCCAAAATGAAAAGAGGTTTCCCAAGCTCTGCTCTGTTTAGCTTATTTGCATATCACTGACAAAAAACATACTAAAAGTGATGAAGTTCATCTATGATACTAAATTAAGCAAGACAGCCAATTCTTGAGAAGTTGTCAAAGAGCTGCAGAAGAATTTCAGAATAACGAGGTGAAAAATAATACATGTAAGAAATATATAGCCTCAATATGGATAAAAATGATGAAATATAAAATATCGTTGCCCCTCTAGAAGGCCTGGAATTGCTTGGTTCTCAGCTCACATCAGCTCAATGCACAGTGTCAAAAAGGTAAATAGAGTGTTGTAAATTATCTTAATAGAAATAGAAATCAAAGGCAAAATATCATTAATTCAACACAGCATAATTGGCGTATCCATGTTTTGAATACTGTGTACAGTTCTACCACCATCTCAGGAATCATGTAACAGAAAAGCTGTAGAGAAGGAAACAAAGATATATGCTAGTATTCTTGATCTCGAAATGGTTGAATGTGAGTAGGATAGGCAGCTATAAACTCATGAATGGCGTGGAAAAGGAGAATAAGGAACAAAATGTTGTGAAGACTAGCAACACAACTCATCTCTGTATTTTTTTCAGTTTATTTCATTCCTGAGGGTAGTCCAGAGGCAGAATGGTTATTCAGTGCCTGCATACAGGAGTTTTTATAAACACAGTCTAGTTCTATATGGTTAAGTAAGATTTGGTGAGATGCTAATGAAGTATTCATACTTTTGCTTCGAAGTACAAAGATGGTAACTGATAGAAACCTGCTATCATCAACTGATCTTACTTTGAAATAGGGCTGTTTAATTTGAAGGATCCAAATGTAATAGTGAGAGTTGCATTATATACGTTTGGACTATTTGTGATGCAAAGCTAATCTAAATACATGCTGATAATGTATGTGATTTACTGTTCCTGTTCCTGAAGACATTCTGAAAATCCCAACCCATACTTCTCTCTATTATTCTTGTTAGAAAAAATTTTTCCTTTTCCCTTTAAGATAAAACCTGTTATATATATTATAAACATGTACTTGAAAAACTAAATGTGTATGTTCTGAATAGAAAGTACAGATTCTTATTATGCATCCAAAAAATAATCAGAAGCTATTGTTAATGACAGCAGTTTAAACACTTTTTAACCTTAGGAAAAGTGTTTTTGTTAAACTTCTGACATATCTCACTGCACTGATTTATGTTTTGCCACATTCTTACATGTCTTGACAGCTTACAGGATGCACCTTCTAACAAGACTAAATCTAATTTTAAGTTGCTTTTTTTTTCTTAATACACGTTCTTTGGACTTGCAGTATGATTGAAATTAACTGGATGTTTAACTATATTGTTAGTGAATGAAAACATAAGCCCTCCATTATGAGTATATTAAACAAATGGAAATGTTTTCCATTTTGCTAATCATTAAGGGCCAAAAACCTTTCATAGCTGCAAATAACCTGATCTTCAAGTTTAAAAGTATTAAGTGAAAGGAAGTGCTGTTTTTTATCCTTTGATTTCTTATGTGTGGGCTTTCTTGTGCTGTATCTGAACACGGCTCTGAGTCTGAACATGGCAATTTGATTCTTTGCTATATCCTATGTGCTTACCTCAGATTCCAGCTATTTAGGAGCTTATAGTTGTCTTTTTTAATGTAAAGTATCCAATCCAGGAAAGATGTGATATGTATTCATGGGGTTTTTGTTAATAAATGTACAAAGGTTATGTTTTATTCTTCCTTCAGAATTACAGCTACACTATAGAAGACAAACAAAAGTTACATGGAGGAAGGATAAACTGATTACTCTTATGAGTGATAAGAGGAAATAAATAGTTCTCTGTATTAATTACGTGACAATTCACTTCGAAATCCCTTTCTATCACTTCGGTTTTAGAAACAGAAACAACCATGACTCAATAACCTGTTAATGGAATTAAAACATCTCTTTCCACTCTCCTCTCCTGCCACACTCCCTCACCCAATTTTAGCTTTCTGTGTTACACATAGAGACCATTTATAAGAAAAAAAATATCAGGAATTGAGTATTACATACTTAGATAAATTTAAATATAGAATCATCTATACCTTTTCTCGTCATCTGCCATGGCCCTGGGGGCACTCACAGCCCTGACCGTCCCTGCCTGACCTCCCCCACAGTGCTTCCCATCCCTGCCCACAGCGCAGGACCCCGCGTCAGCCCCCCAGGGCTGTCAGTCCCCACTGGGCCCCAGCCATGCCGCAGCAGAGCCCATCTCCAGCTCCCCGCAGCCCTGCCCAGCCCGGCCATGGGCCCTGCTGAGCCAGGCCTACATGCTGGCCCAGCCTGAGCCCCTCCATGGGGAACCCCCCCTCCCCGGCCCCCATGGCACCCTGACAATATGTGAACAGTGTACTTCTCCCTTTAGTGTGGAGCTGACATTTAGTTACTAAAAACAACAGTGCAGAAGGGTTGGTCAGAGGACTGAAAGTAGGCATATCTAGGGAAATTTGTGTTATGGGGAATCAGAATAAACTCAGAAGAGCAGCAGATTTCCATTTAAATCAGTTAATATAAACATAGAGTAAATTAAGTTAGTACTGAACTGCTTCATTCCTACAGTGTCTCCATGATATTTTTACTTATTTCCTATTTAGTAAACACCTGCAGCTGAATCACAGTATGCTCTCATATAACTCCAGCATCTAAAACATGTGCTACTAATAAAACATCTGTAGATGTATTCAATATGGGCCGCCCCTTCATGCCAGTGTAAGATGAATGGAGAAGTTTATGATGAAAGGTTTGTGGTCTGGCAGAGAAGGGAGAAGTCTGGATTAGCCACTGAAAGCAAGATGTTTTCATAGCATGTTACTGTGACTGAAATTGCAGTCAATCTATTTATCATTGCTAATCTTCTACTTGGTGCAAGAGGTAAGCTATTTAAAGGGCAGATACTGAGTGAATGGTACAAGTATTTTTTCTTTGATCCTATGCCTTTTGTGGTGAATTTGATTCAACACATTACTATACCAATATGGAGATACAGTGGCATGAGACTGGTCAAATGCATGGAAATCGGGTTTGCCTGGGAGCAGCAGTTAGTGCAAATGCATTGCTCTCGATACACAATCTCCCACTTGCAAATCATGTACAGAGCATTGTAAATGCATGCAAAACCAGTCTCGTTCAAAATCAATGGACCCACACTGCTAAAGGCAAAGATATGCACATTTTATCACAGTTTACAATCAATGCTCAGGTTAAGAACATCCTGTTCTTTAAACATATCCTTTATCAGGTATGTAAGGAGGCATCTTTGGTATCAGTGTTGCTGTGTTGGAGTGTTAGATGAGTGCAATTCTTTCATATCTGTGGGGAGGAGAAGTCTCTGGGAAAATCACAAGGATGATAACAAAAGAACCATAAACAGAGATACTGAATTACCAAAACTGAGTTTTATTTTCATCATTGCCAGATGCGTCTTTTTTTCTTTTTCCACAATTCATGTCATTTAACTGTTTAGCATCATAGGTAACGTCGGCTGGTAGTATCTTGGGAGATACAAAGTTGTGCAAGGAGACACTTTTGTGGATATTTTCATTATGGGAAGCTAAGATACTGTGTAAGCTCTCCTTGCTAACTGAAAGCTGAAGCTTATGTCAGGCTTCGCTAAGCACACAAGGCTCTGATTTTGTGTCATTAAAGACTCATTATCTCTTTTAACTTCTGTTGAAAGCAGTCATCCATAACCATAGCTACCACTGAAACAATAGAAGTTACTAGATCAGTAATAATGCATTTTTGCCAGCTTAAAAAGCCTTTACAGGATGGATTGGATTTCACAACACAGGAACAAAAAGCTTATATACAAGGAAAGTATGAAAGGTTATTTCTGAAAGTAACTTAAAAAACAAGGAGGTGACAGAGACATGCAATGTTTTTTTAGTCCTGCCTTTAAAACACCTTAGTTTTAAATGCAAATTTGGGATAAAGTTTATTTCCAGAGAACAGGAGAGTAAATATTTTTCAGTGCTGAGTCCTGAATAGAAAATTATTAAGTGGAACAGAATGAAACAATCTCAATATAGTGACCTTACCAATTTGTTCTGGTTTAATATATCTTCTTCTTACACCAAAACTCTCCTTTGAATTCAGAAGTGGATTATATGAACAGTAATTTGTACATTTACAGGTTTTGTTTACACTTTCATTATACCTCTACTGCATTATCTGATGTCTTGATACAGTTTTCAATCATATAGCCACTTTAATCTGCTCCTGCACTCAGCATATCTGAGTGAGTTTGTTGGCATAAGGGAATTTTGAAGGTTATATTGCAGTACATGAATCAACGGAAAATGAAATGCACTTGAGACATGATCAGCCAGTTTTAACTCATTGCAGAAAGTTATAGATACCAAAATGCATTTAATGTAATCTGATCTCTTTATTCAAACTTGAATTTATGAGCAATTCAGCATGAGTAGAATGACAACTTTGTTTTAAAAATAGTAGCCTATATTGAATGCCATTTTAATGTATCTCTGACATATTTACATCTAACAAGTAGAGAAAAGTAGAGTCTTTGAACATAAATTTCTATTTTCACAGCAAAAGCAGGTGAATATGATTCTTTCATTTCCTGCAATATGCCATGTCATTATGAGGCAGGTCAGCTTGATGATAAATGTTAAATAAATCCTCTGCATTTGGAGGCCAGTAAACAGATTAGGAACCTGCTAGATTGTTACTGTTATATTTTAAGAAAGAAGTAAATAACACCAGTGTACACTGTTCTATAAAAGGCTACTTTGTACCTGCAGAGCAGAGCTGTACTTCGATCCTGTCTGGCTGAAGGTTCATAGCTCAGCATATTAACAAACAAGAGTCTACAATTGGTTTCCTTCCTCAGGAACGGACTGTAGCTGACCATAAACATAACTCAGGTGTGGTATTATTACAAGGTATTATTTTGCTACCTACGCCTAGTCTTAAGTCCAAACACGACTAGTGGTCTATCATGTCGTGACATGCTTTTGTGTACTTTTATTTGGGAAAGGCATTGATTTTTCCATAGAAGGGACACACTACAATGGATGATGGAGATTAATTAAGGCTGAAATTTTGGTTTCTTGCCTTGAAAACGTAGTTGATAGCAACATGCCTAAAAATTGCACTAAGATTGTTTGCAATTCTTGACTTACACCATTTATGGAGCTGAGAAAAATCTACTGATTTTGGCAAAATGTGATCACCTAGGTGAATACCTGTAAAAAGACATTAAAATTCTTGCCTTTATATAAAGAAACTGATAGCAAGCAAATACTGTCTGGTTCTTGATGTACAATTTGAGCCTCCTAATATTTTGCTAGGTGAAGGTTTTAATAAATGGCTAGTCTCAGTATGTCCACAGATGGAATCCAGAGGTATGCAGAATCCATTTGTAATGTAGAACTATATATAAACATTTAAAATACATGCTTCCAACAATTTAAAATATGAGTTACAAGACTGTGAAAATCAGACTTACATAGTCATATGTAAAATATGCAAAATACTGTAATCTGTTTAAACAATTTGCAGCTATCAATATTATGCAAAATTGCATGTGTTGTTGTCATGTTAAAACTGAAATATGGGCCAGAAACACTGAAATGCAAACCTAAGATCTAGTGTCTAATATAAGAAGCATTAAAATACTATGGAACAGCTTTTGGTCATAAATTAGCTTTTCCTAAATTTAAAAAATGGGTGGGGGGAATGTAAAGATTTTGATGACGTATTTTTGTTCATGGTCTGCTAGCTTTGCTGTATTTATATTTTGATTCTTCTGTGCATAATTACATGGTTATATAAACTGAAACCTATTGATTATTTATACATTAGATGCTCCTCATTCATTAATGTTACCACTGCAGACATTTCTGTTAGATAAATTTGCTCATTAGGAAGTTAAAATGGATATGACTTAGGTATCTGTGTTTCGGCCTTTCAGGATCCAGAGGGTGAGGTTAGAGAGGCAGAGTAGGGTTCTGCTGTGTCTCTTAGGCAGCCCAGAGGGACTACAAATAACAAAAGAGGCATGGTATAACTGAAATAAAGGTTTCTCTGTTGTTTTGAGAAAAACAAACAGAGTTCTCAAGCAACAAGTTACTCCAGTGATGCCTCTAGCATGGTTAACAAAGTACAAGGTTATGCAGATAAATTTCTTTAAAAAATAAAGGATGCTCAGAAACTCCTCTCTGTGAGGAAAATAGATCAATAAATAATGTGATTTATTACTGCTTTAAGAAAGAAGGAGGAGCTTACTAAGGAAGAAACAAAGAAAAATTATGAGGTAACTCTTGAGAGGGAGGGAGAAAGAGTAGTTGAGTGTGTTTTTTTCCCACATCTAGGGGATGTATTTCTATTATTTTCTACTTTTTTTTTAATTAAAAGAGTGAAATCTTTTTCCCACCTACTATAAATTTGCCCGAGTTTTTGAGCAACTTTGGGTTATATGAGGGAAAGCCTACAGTTTTCAAAGCTTAGAAAGGCATCACATATAACTCTTCTCTAAAGACACTACTAATGGCTTATCACTATTCCACCCACAGCCCACCCAGTATGTGTATTTGCCATAAACTTACTAAATGCTGTATATTTTGCCACAGATATGCTTTCTGACCCTACTTTCATAGAATCATAGAATCACAGAATCATAGAATAGTTTGGGTTGGAAGGAAGATTTAAAGGTCATCTAGTCCAATCCCCCTGCAATAAGCAGGGACAGCTTCAACTAGATCAGGTTGCTCAGAGCCCCATCCCACCTGACCTTGAATGTTTCCAAGGATGGGGCATCTACCACCTCTCTGGGCAACCTGTTCCAGTGCTTCATCACCCTCATTGTAAAAAATTTCTTCTTTATATCTAGTCTGAATCTACCCTCTTGTAGTTTAAAACCATTACCCCTTGTCCTATCGCTACAGGCCTTACCAAAACGTCTGTCTCCATCAATGACTTTCTTTGGTCAGTGTTGATTTATGTTGTTTTGTTTGTTTGTTTGTTTGTTTTTTAAATTTGGAGGCAGCATTTTCATTTCTGTGTGTTTGATTTGGTGTATGAACCTGGAGTTAACACAGCTTCAGTCTGACAGAACCAATGAAATTCACTGTTCTGCCCAGGAGTATGTAGACAAAACAAGTTAACAGCTGAATTAATAAAGCCTGTTCACCACTTTGCATCTCACGATTTCTCCATGAGAACTGTGATTTAAACTTTCCCAGAGTCTGAGGAATACAGAATGTCTTTTGTGCGTGGTTTGTTTGGTCTCTGAATTAATACTGAAGGCGTTCAGTCACTTAAAGCTATTGCTAAAGGTGGTTTAGGATAATCTGCTTCATTTTATACTAAAACACATTAGTGTGCTTACATGATCAATAACAGTGGGCTTAAAAGGTGTTCTTTGACCTGAATATCAGGTGTCATTAGGAATGCGATTCACATTGAGGTAAATGCAGCAAAGCTTTTCTCTTGAAATGCCATACAACATGATTTTAATTCTGTTTTACCTTCACTGCCTTTTATATTGACTGTAGAAATAAAAAGGATACTCAATATGTCATGAAACGTATGGTGACAAAA
The DNA here is from genome assembly GCA_031468815.1 of Morus bassanus. Classification (NCBI taxonomy): domain Eukaryota; kingdom Metazoa; phylum Chordata; class Aves; order Suliformes; family Sulidae; genus Morus; species Morus bassanus. The sequence goes on along the minus strand of CM062572.1, from coordinate 34,769,203 downwards.
TTACCCTTTCACAGATTTTAAATAGTTTTGAGCCAACAGAGTAGGTTTGTACCAACTGAATGACCAGCACCATGTGGGCATGCTGTAGGTGCTCTAAACCCTTGCCCAACATTGTTCCTTACTACCTCTCAGCTATTAGCTAAAATATCCCAGACCTGAATTTCTGGTTAGCTTGCTGTTTTCTGTTCTGATAAGAAAACCAAGAGAACATCAAAATCTGGTTGATTGTCCATGTAGGCCTTTGGTCTGCTGAAGGGTAAGACTAAGATCATGGAGGTGCAGTGGGAAATATCTGCTTTGACCTGCCTGACTGCTTTTGTTTGAGGAAACCCAGCAGACATGGTATCTGTGTCCCTTAGCCACATCAGGCTCAGCCCTGGTATAATGTAGACAGAGCCAACAGTGACAGCAATTTCATTATTTCCTGATTCCCCAAAGTACTGTATTATGGCCAGATTTTATGAGATGGAACAATGCATTCAAATATTGCTGCAAGCCACTGGGAGATGATGAAGTGTGAGGGCTGGTTGGCTGGCTTGTTTATTATTTCACACTTCCCCAGTTTGGGCTAGGCAGTTTATTGTATTCAGAAAGTCTGTGAGGTCCCTGTCTCAAAGATACTGTGGTCTAATTCTTCATAGAAAAATGCAGAAGCAACAGGACAGTGGAAAGCAAAAAGCAACAGCAGAGAGAAAGAAGAGATGATATTAAAATAAGATTATTGACTTACTCAGTGATGGCTTGCAAGAGTCACAGCAAAAATGGATCATGATAGCAATGAATTGGTTTAATTTTTTCTGTATTAAGATATTTTTCATCTGTATTTTGCTATATCTATTTGATCTTATTCCATTCGTTATTTTTCCCCAGTAAAAGAAAACAAAACTGTTGTTCTTATGTTTTATGTTTTTTTTGAAAAAGAAATTAATATTTTAAGTTCACATTACATGAGTTTTTATACTATTTAAGTATATATCTGAATATCTGTAAATTCACATTCAGAGTTCAAAATCCTGACTAGTACTATGAATGTGCAAAGATGTGATCACAGTATAGAGACAAATTAAACAAATTTTAAGTAAAAAGAATAAACACATTGAGTATTTTCTTCTTTTTTGTCAGGTTGTTTCCTGTTTTGACTGGTGGTGTCTTAGGTTGCAAGACTTAAATTTCAGTGCTTTAAAATTCAGCGGTCTGAATCCTACTGATTTGCTTTAGCTTCCTAAGTCTTTTGTGGGTTTGGTAGTTAGGTGCAACTGTATAGAATTCTCAAATGTTAAGCCTAACTCATGCATTCTGTTTCTTAAAAGGTAGTCTGTCCTAAATTTGATTAAGCTCAGCCTTATTTTCCTGAGGCCATTAAAAACTGTGTAAAGCAACCAACAAATCTACCAGACATCTACAGGCAACAGCACTTTTTCTTCTATTTCCAAGCAGTACTACATACATGGATACTTTGTATACCGCATTGCTATTGAAGTTTATTTTCTTTTTCACTCATCTTACAATGAATTAATCTCAAATAAACTCTGCTAAGATCTCACCAAGGCATAGTAAATACTATTGGTACTTATTCTCTATTGGAAGTGCTCTTTGTGAGGGCCACAAGACAGAGCAGTGGGATCAAATGCCATTCTTTTTTCCCCTGAGCAAAGCGTTCAGTTCCACTGCTCTTCCCTTAGCTCAGAGGGCTTTACTCCAAGTCTCACTATTTCTCATATATTCAACTCCAGACTGCTAGGTAGAATAGCTCTAGAAACCCTCTGAGGTATTAAAATAGTTAACAGTCTCTTACCATACTAAATTATTTTGTTTGCTCTGGTTAGGAAATTCCTCCAGCATGTAAAAACTAACTGCCAGGCATTCCACATTATTCAGGGCATGTTCAACCTAGACCTTGCTGATAATCGTTAGTGTAATCCTAGAGTAAATGTAGAATCTGTCTATCAGTGCCCTGACAATGTTTTTGTTAGTATTTTGTTACACTGGACCAATGCATTATATTAGTAAAGACAGAGACATTACATTTAGTCATCCTTAATTATGTTTTCCTGTTTGAGCTTGCAACTTGAATTTGGATCCTCTAATATGATATATTTATCTGACATCTCAAGGTAAGTCTACAAAATCAGATGCCACTCCTGAAAAACTGTTTCTCATACTGTCACAACTATCAATTGCTGATGAACACAGAAATTGCTCAGATTTACTCTAAAGCATTTTTGCAAGTATTTTCCAATTTTGGAAAAAAGCTAACAGCTGTTCTAAAAATGAAAAATTGTATTGACTTTTAAACACTTTGTGATGCATACTCAAAGTTGTTTATTACTGTTAGCTGGGATTTATCACTGGAAAGGATTAGTGCAACACATTGCAAATTATTGAGGCAATCTTGGATTTCTATCAGATATATGTATTTGTATGCATAGCCTGTTCAGAAGATTTATTTTGTAAGTGCCTGTCAGTAAAATATGTTGAGCATCTGTAGTTACCACTGAATTCAACATATGAAGTCTGTATAGCATGAACTGATAACAGTGGTAATGTTGATGACCATTTTAGACTCTGGTCAGGTTATATGTAGTGCAGATAAAGCTCTACAGCTTTTGTTTCTACCAAGGAATTTCAATTTTCATCTTCCTGAAAATAAGATCACTGTAAAGGAATAAACTCCAAAACCTTTTTTTGTATATCAAACAATAGAAAACAACTTCAGACCTCTGGAAAGATTAAACAGCTCTTGGGGCATACCAACCCAGACCTGTGTTAATGTAGATTATGATTACTTGAGTTTGGGAAATGATTCCTCTGGTTTAGTCATGAGATAGCAGATGGTAAAGACTGACATCAGACAGGTTTTGGTCTGTAGAGAGTAGGGCAGCTGCAAATTCATGAACTGGCATTGACACTGGTGTAAAAACTGACATCGCTTTTCAGCCAAATTGCTGAGACTCCCATCAAACCTGGAGAGGCAGTTGCAGAGAATCAAAGATAAGTCACCTCATGGCAGATATGGTTTTTAAGAACTGCAGATTTAGAAGGTGCTATTTCAAGCCAGTTTCCTATGCTGGGGAAGGGAAAAAGTAAAGCTGATGCAGGTGTCACTCACTGAGTCACAGTCACTTATTCTATGAGCAGATCTTCCACTGGGCATCAGCAGAACACTGTGAATTCTGGAGGAGCTTTAGAATAATTCACTACTGATCATTTCTCAATAAAGTGCCCATAGTAAGGCAAATTTTCTGACCTCCAAATAACACTGAAATTTTTTGGAAAAAAGGCAAGGAAAAAACAAGTATGTTTTATAAAATACACTGAGTGTAATGATGTTTCTCTGCAAAGAAATTCAAACTTCCATGTAGTTCACCAGTGTTCTCTACTGTTCACTAACATTAGCAGGGATAAATTTAGAAGACACTTACTGATATCAAGGTGATAAATTATTATATTGCTGAAATGTCATGATAAGGTTTATTCAAATAACGTTTATGTTAAAATAAAACAAACAACAAAATTTCTGCCAGTGTTGCCTACCTCCTTGATGTTCAGCACTTCTGGCATTTTGTGTAAAAATCTGATTCCTCCATAATAATTAGACTGTAACACATCTCCACCATTGTTACAGCATAGGTATCTAACCTTTGCACTTAGTGGAAATATGTTCCCTTCAGGCCATCAAAACCACTGCCTTTAAAGCATTGAAGTATCTGTATATTGATTAGAATATACCTTAATCAATACTGCATTCTGTTCATACGCTGTCTGGAAGTACTTCCCACCATGCCATTTTCTCATTGTTTTTTCTTGTTATGGATTTTTCCCTGGTTAAATTCATATTTACAAATGTACTTTTTTCTGCAGCTATTGAGAACTTTAATATCTCTAAACCTTTTTTATCTCACTTTCTTCCAACATTTTACTGGAAAACTTAGCAATGATGACATCCATTAACAATACTCAATTTTACTGAATAGCTTCATTCATTTCAGTTGAGAATGCTCATATGTTGCAGCTTTCCACAGATATTTTGTCTCTGCTCATACATGCTCTCTCCTGCACAAAGAATAATGGACCAGTTAAAGAAAAATAAAGCCATATCTTGGTCACAGGACAACCTCTTATGCAATATTCAGATGTCAGTGCATCTATAGCTTGGAAAGACAGCATACATGGCCCTTTCTGGTCCTTTATCAGTGAATGTCAGCAAGCTGAGAAAATCTTGTCATCTACCCAAGGTCTTGAAGGAGTATATATAACTAGAATATCCTGGCCTGATCACTGTTCAGAGAGGACTGTTCCTTCTCATTCTGTTTTTCTGAGACAAATGCAATGAACATTGAAAATGATTATGTTATTTTATAGTTACACAGTTTGTATTTTAATTATTTTCAGACTAATGAAAATGTAGTGACATTAGCATACTAAAAACAATACATCGTAAATAACTGCAAAATAACTAAGATACACAAGTGATCACTAAAGTTTCTGTTTATGGTCTTTATGCTTAATTTCAAATTATTTTGGTGGTGTTACTAGTGTTCGGAAGCATGGGTTAATAAGGCTGCAGTTTGGTAGTTCACTAAGGTAAGGAAGATAAAGAAGTCTTCTGTTGATCAGACTAGGAATCTTAATTTGCCAATGTGAAATGCCCTTAATGAAATAAGCTGATCAGACAAGAATTAATCATACTCTTCCAGGACACTTTGACTGAAAGTGAGGTCTAACAATTACTGTTGTTTTTTGCTTGCAAACTTTTTTGACTTTACATGATTAGTCCTCTTCTATATATAATTAGTGGCCTATATGTTATATAATTGTCTAATTCTATGTGACCTTTCTTTTTTAATGCTTGATTCTTACTGATTATTTATCCTCTGATACTACTCTGTATTAGGAGGTTGAATATATTCAGTGTTTAGAATAATTGCATTCTGTATAAAATGTTGGAAAGGGAAGTGCAGTTTCACAATTTTTCTAGATCAACTACAGGATGTTGAATTATTTTCCATTTTCATAGGTTGCCTTATTATTTGAGTTCCAAGCAATATGTTCAAGTTCTTCTATTTAGCCAAAAAATGAATTATATAAAAGGAATTGAGGCTAGAACAATTTTGTACCCCTGGCATCAGATAAAGGTTGTTAACAGTGCACCAGCATGGAAGTGATGTATTTCTCTTGAAAATCCAGTACAGGCGTACAAGAATTGAGGGCACTCTTATGTTTTGTCAGGGAGCAAGGCTTTTATGAGTGCAGCTTGAACACAGCTGTGTCTTTTCCAATATATGGCCAAAAGACAAAATGCAACATGGGATTTTTATACATTCCAAGGCCCATCTGCCATGAAAACCCACTTATATTTGTGGCTACAAGTTTGTTACTGATCCAAAATGGTAAAAAAAAAGAAAAAAAGAGAGGAAAAAAAGGGAGAAAGATAGAAGAAACAGCACAAGAAAAAAGGCAACAAAGGGGAAAAATGCAGGGGAGAAAAGAACCGTAAATCCATTCTTTTGTTGTTCTTCCAGCTGCATCTGTGAGCAATTGTCACAGTTACTAGTCAAACTGTATTTGACTTGTTGCCAACATGAATTTTCCAAAAACCAAATGTAAACAAACTCTGCAAGTGCTTCCTCATTTGCCAAGCCAGTAATTATTTACTTTGTTTGGGCCTAGCATTACTGTCAGTTCAGCTTTGCAGTCTGTAATGTGTTTGCTAATGAAACCATGAGGTCTAAAGCTATGTATTAACCTTGTCACCCTTCAATTTTGAGCTCAATAAAGTTGCACCATGGTTTTGTAAACTAGGGTTGAAGGATAGGCAAATGATTAATTATATTTTCTGTTTTCCTTTATCTAAGTAAATTGTTCATCTTTAAATATGCCTTGCATTTAAGGTTAACTCACTGAATCTGAAGCATTGGGAAGATGTATCATTTAGAATGGTTATAATTACCATTTGTACTGCATATCTGAAAGCTGGCAAACATGCATAACTATACTTGACTTGATAAATCATGAAATCATTTCACAATGATAACTCAGACATGGGAAAAATATAACAAGTAGATGGGAGGCACTCAGCTGGGGGAACAATAGGAATATCTGGGTTGAGTGTTTAGGTACTACATTTTATCCTGGGCCTGAAGGCTGTACATATATTATGTTTGCTTGTCAGGTTTTTAGGATTTAGGATTATGAGTTCTTTGATTTTGGAATGGGAAATAAAGATAAAATCAGGGATGAGTATAGCCTATCATTTCACTACATATCACACTAAACACAATTACCTTTACTTAACATAAATAAGTATGACTACTAATTCTTACTCTAAAACACTGTGGTTTTGCTGTGGATTGTTTAAAGTTAGACACTCAAACTGATGAGAATAGAAACATGCCCTTTATCCCTTATGACCAGATAACTGGGACAGAAGACATTCAGGTGACCTGTGATGTGTGCTGAGATTTTTATCATTGTGACTTGTGATTGAAATGTTATTTTTCCATCCTTTGATCTTATGGTCAATGTTTCTTGTGGTGTCCAGCACCAGGTTAAGGCCATTTGACCTGTCTGCTGTAATATAAAATGCTTTTAACAGGTTTGATGTACTTTAACAGCAGCCAGAGGTTAAGGTGACACAGTGCAATCTTGGTTGGGTCCCTTTTCCTAGGCAGAGTTTCATTTTTCCCTGAAGTAGTAATAGAATGCTAAGAAATTACTGTTGAACTCCACCAGTTTTATTTCTTTTGCATAGGTAATCCTAGCAGAGTTAGGTTAGCCCCTCAAGTGTTGTCCCATCAAATAACTTAGTACTTTGGTTGAAATCCAGTTTTTTTAATAAAAACCTCGTTTTGCTGCCTATGTATTCAAATGCTATGCAAGATGAAATGCTGTTAATAAAATCTTGTACATAATTCCTGTTTCAAGATGAGATTCTCACCTCTGACCAGAACAATTCCACTGGAGAGTGGAATCATTGCTAATAGAAAATCCTCTGATATTTCTTAGGATATTTTTCCATGGAATAAATTACTAGAATAAATGTAACTTCAAAACTGTTAGGGTATCATGTGACTAAAATCCTGTGACCAAACCAAAATAATGCAAGTCAGAACTTGAAATGCATTCCAGAATGCTGCCAACAGCTAAACAAAACAATCTTGTTCTAGTGGTGGTCTACAGCTATTTAAGGACAGTGGCTGTATTTTGAGGAATCCTCAAGCAGAATCAAGTCAACAGAAACTCACTTGGCCTTCTCGCTTGGTGTGAGAAATTTAGAATGTAAAGAGGGCTAGAGAAACCTTCTTGGTCACTTAGTCCTCAGTTGTCACAATGGTTTCTTACAACAATGTGTGCCAAGAAAAACTGAAAATCCTAGGGACTAGACTAATATTCTAGAAGTCTTTGTTCTGGATGGCTTCCGTTGGATAGAACCAAAGATCTAATACCATATTTTGAACTCCAGTGGATGTGGAAATAATGTTGAAAAGTAATACACACAAAAGGATTGAACTTCTGGAAAATTGCTGAATTCTGTTAAGTCCTAGTGGTTTCTGTTCCAGAATTCAGAATTTTATGTAGCTCCACCCAAAATTTTCCTCAGTCCTGTGCACATCGGAAGAAAATTTTTTAGATACAATCTTTGTTTTTTTACTGATGAACAAAAGAAGCAAATTGTGTTTTGTAGATTTCATTTAAAAGAAGTTATCTTTGGGGTGAAAGTTAATATATGTGATTAGAAACTGTTTGGGTTTTTGTCATTTTTTGTATCATAGAGTCCTGTCTCATGCTTCTACTATTTCATTTCATAGGTTTCTTTTGAAGATGTTTTTGGCTTGTAAGCTAAAGTTTTACACTTGAGTCATACAAAAAAATCCTCCTCTGCAACACAAATGTACACAAATCCTGGCAGAAGCTAAATTGTGGATAATTGGATTGAGCTATGAGCTTAAAGATGAAGGGGACAAAAGCGTGTCCCAAAGCTGCATTTGATAGTCTTAGAGTCTTATCTGGGGATGTTTTACACCAGGCTTGAAGACTGTGTTTGTTCATAGTGATTTGTACAATCTACAGTGACATTTTATTTCAGCTGGAGTCATACAGACAAGCCATAACATGCATTTAACTCTTTCTTTTTTTGTTTTGATGAGATATCACAGCAAAACCCTCTGTGGAAGGTTGCTTGAGAAACAGATTTAAAATGTTGAGACAAATATTGTAATGGATCATGATAAGATGCTGCAATGAGCTGCAATGGTAATCTTTTATCAGAGGTAGCTTAGAGAAGAGATGTGTTAGGAATCATGTTCTTTTACAGGCTACTGTAAGCAACACTTTGAACTTGTGTCTTACATAGGAAAAATATTATTTTACTTTAGCATGTATACTTTGCCAAATAAATTTGTAAACTTCATAAGGGCATTTGATTATTTTCAAAGCATCATTATTTTCAGTACACATAGCTGGAAAGTAAACACTGGTTTCTCCTACTTACCTCTAGTTACCATTTTAAAAGGAACAACATTGGAGATAAACTCCTCTTTATAAATTACTGCACTTTACTGACACAGTACACAAAGTAACATGGAAGGAATTTCTCTATGTGAATGTTTCTCATGGTAAAATGCCTCTGAATTTATTCTTCTCCACAATGTTTCTGTCAAAGTTACTACTAAGATAATTAGTTAATCAAGATAATTTATACAATTATGTATCGTCATGATAATACAATGTTGTTCCCATTGAAGTCAGTGGTACAAAATCCCACAAGGCAAAATTAGATCCCATGTCTATTAGGTACAGTGTATATATGAGTCAACAGACTGTAACATTTGTATATTTTGTCCTGGTCTCTTTAACATATTTTCCTACAAACATTTTTAGAGGGAGTCAGACCAGATGCTGTGATTGGTAGGAAGTTCTTGATAGCATATATATTTCCTCAGACTAATGAAAATTTTATTGACATTTTTACAGATGATAAAATACACACCTTACCATGAATTCATTTATTATTGAATAAAAAAATATTTTCGAGAGGCTATTTTAAAGGAATCCAGGATTTTAACTACATAAAGTGGCATTAATTTCTGAGTACCTTTGCACAGTTCAGAGTTCACAAATGTCTTAAATTAGGGATTTCCTAGTGTAAAATTCTCAGCTGCCATCACCAAGACTAACCAATGGTGCCTTATGCCAAATCAGGAATTAACACAAATGTGGACTGTTTTTCATATGACAATGTCTACAGCAGTTTTATGTGACAGAACAAATGTGGAACCAATTTATTTTACCCTCCAGATGGATTTTTGTAGATTACTTTTTAACTGATCAAACCCCACATTACAAATCCAAATGAAAATGCCTATCTGTCTTTAAGCCTTCAATGGAACATCAAAGTGTTTCTGTTATTGTTCTAACTGCTAATTGTAATTAATCATACTGAAGAAAACAGAAATCCTAAGCAAGGTCAGGGTCCCACTGTGGCAAGAACTGTGCAAAATATACAGCAAGAAATAACTCCTCTCCAAGGAATTTATAGACTAAGATGATGCTGACAAACAAGAAAAAAGGAAGTAATACTATTCACACGATAATGATCTGCAGTATGTACTCTCAAGTGTTTGATATGGAGCATTTCAGTAGCTGAGATACTTCTCAGGGACTTGGTTTTCTGACATCACTGTAATATGATGCTTGATAATATCAGGAAGCTCAAGATGAACAGTCAAAACTCGCTAGTTAGTTTTGAAAATGTTGCCTTTTGCAACCGTCCTGCAATTTAAAAAAAACACTGAGTTCTGCAAGAGCAGAACTGTGACCCACTAGTTCTAGTCCTAAAATGACCACAAGACTATTCTTGTATTGCGTCTTCCCTCTGAAACTGGGAAGCCTATATGAGAAGTCAATATTGCTTTCTGTACATGTTATCAGTTGCATTTTTCCTAATTTGTAAGTTGATACATATATGTACTTCTATAATGTCATATAAAAATAACTTGTACGAGTCTTTCAATAGTAAACACCAGTTATTGAAAAATGGTGTATTCTCTTTTGCCTTGTTGAGCTGTTTACTTATATTAAACTGTAACTGTGTCTGCATATTAAATGTAATTGTGGCTTAAATTGCATGTGTTTGAGAATGTGATCAGCATAGAAATAGGATTTTTGCATAATAATCCTTCTCTGTATTTTAAATATCACAGTCAACAATGAAAGGGAGTTCTTCTTTACTTGTATAAAGCAGAACTTTTCTATTTATGACCTTATCAGACAGGACTGTCAACAGGCTACAGAAATTCTTCTCAGAGGAACCTAGTTCTGGCAATAATGCAAAAATTGCTGGATCATAGTGTTCAGTTGGAAGATTATGAAACATACTCTGATTTCCTAGAAAATTCCAAAATAAAGAAAAATGCAGACTGAGTAATTTCTAATACTTACTTTGAATCAAGAAACTGTAGTGTGTCTTTGAATGGGACTAGTAATCACTGTCCTTCATCATTTTGAATGGCATTTACCTATATTACAATAGAAGTATATTCCTTTTAAAGATAAGATTTAATACAAAAATACATGTAGGGCATAGCAACCCAGTAGCAATTTAGACATATATTTAAATAACCAAGACCCATTATCTGAGGTGTTATAGAAAAAGATTTTCAGTAATGGCAGAATCTCAAAAGTCCAGAGGTTTGGAAAAGCATGATTTAAGACTTATTAAAATCAGAGTTACTTGGAAGACTTTTGACATTACTTCATGTTATAAGAATGTTCTTTTCAACCCAAATACATCCCTGATTCAAAATGTTGAATGCTCTGAGACTAGGCATTGTTGATGGTAATGCCAATAGTAAAACCAGGCAGAGTTTTACAGCATTATACTAATGGTGCAGGGAAGCCTCAAAACCTTCAGAGAAAATTGTTTTTTATTGTAGTTATGACAGGTTAAAGATATGAGAAAATACAGTGATGAACGTCAGATGGGTTGGAACTTTGTCTACAGGAACACTGATTTCTAGATGAAATTTCCACATGTACATAGATATTACTTTTGGAAATTATGAACTTGATTACTCATTACTCTGGATTATTCAGTTCCTGATAGGGGTCAGAACTGTTGAAGAGCATTTATCTTTCCCATGTCTATTTGGGCAAAGGGAAACCAACAAACAGGAATGGACAAACTGCATAGCATAATGATATGTAATGGTGTTGGGTGTAAGTTGCAAGGTTTTGGGAGTGAGGAGGGGCTTCAGGGATGGAGGTCATTCCTCTGTGGATGGAGGTCAGGGGTTGGCCTGTGCTGGACACAGCTGGTTCCAGACAGCTCCACAACAGGCCCACCACAGGCCCAAGCTGACCCCACCAGCCAAGATCCCGGCACACATATATCCCCAAAGGGACTGAGACCTGTGGATGAGCCCACACCAAAGTATGTACTTCCCTGAAGGGAGTGCAGCCTGTGGAGGACCCACACTGAAACAGGAAAAAAGTGGGAAGGAAGGAGCAGCAGAAGGAAACCACTATATCCTGACTGCACATACTGCTTGTTGTCTCACTGAAGGGACTGAGTGCAACTTGTGGTGATATCAAGGGGTGGAAGAGAGGTCTCTGTGGTGAAAAAGTGAGGGTGAGACTGTGAATGGGGAGGAGAGGTGCCTGGAGATAAGATGAGTATGGGAGTGAAGTTGGGCCTGGGAATGGGGGAGGTAAAGTGTTTTCCTTAAGTGTGTGAATGCTTGTTTCTTTTTTGCTGTTGTTGTTTTTGTTTCCCAATACCCAAATATTGTCCTCAAATATTTATATTAATTTGCAGTAAATTGAATTCTCAAAAGTCTGTTTTGCCTGCAACTGTAGTTGGCAAGTTATCTCCTTGTCTTTATTTCGACCCACAAGTTTTCTCGTTCTCTCATTCTTCCTATTTCCTTTCTCCATCCTGCTGGGATGGAGAAAAAGTTAGCTGAAAAGTTAGCTGAGGCTAACTCACCACAGTGACTGTGGATGCTTTCCTTCTCATGCTGAGAACTTTGAGAAAACTCCTCTGGGTGCATCGCTTTTGAGAACTGGGGACATGTGCCAGTTTTGGCTGGGATAGAGTTAATTTTCTTCATAATAGCTTGTATCATGGTGCATTTTGGATTTGAGCCCAAAGCAGCGTTGATAACACACTGATGTTTTAGCTATTGCTGAACGGTGCTTGCAGAGCATCGAGGCCATTTCTGTTTCTCACACTACCTTGTCAACAAGTAGGCTAGGGATGCACAGGAGTTTTGGAAGGGACACAGCCGGGACAGCTGACCCCAACTGACCAAAAGGGTATTCCATACTTTATGATTGTATGCTGAGCAATAAATTTGGGGGAAACAAGAAGGAAGGGGGAGCATTTGGAGTTATGGTGTTTGTATTCTCAAGTAGTAGTTATGCATGATGGAGCCCTGCTTTCCTGGAAATGGCTGAACACCTGCCTGCCGGTGGCAAGTAGTGAATGAATTCTTTGTTTTGCTTTGCTTGTGTGCACAGCTTTGCTTTACCTATTAAACTACCTTTATCTCAACCCATGAGTTTTCTCACTTTTAGCCTTCCAACTCTCTCCCTCATCCCACTTGTGGAGAGTGAGCAAGCAGCTCTGTGAGCCTTAGCTGCCTACTGGGGTTAACCCACAACAGGACACCACAACATGTAATCTGTCGCTAGCACAACCCATTCCAAAATAACCAACAGGAAGCACCACCACCTGAAGTGTTTCTTGGGCCTTGCTGATGCCAGCTGCTTGTAGGGACTGGGCTGTCTCCCAGCCTACATTGTGAAAAACACTGTGGTAGATCATTATCATTCACCTCATTCTGCTTGTAAAATGCTTTGATGTTATTTGCCCCTTTGGGGTTCAGCCATAACTCTGCTGGATTGGAAATATGTACTGGTTCAGCTGTGCATATTCTGCCTGAATCTGCTTCTGTATGATGGTTACTTGCAGACAGCTCAGCTCATACAGCCTAAGCTGTGTCTGATATCCTACTTGAAGAAAGTAAGACCTGTGCCATAAAATGACATACGATACTTATGTATTTGCCAAGTTCTCTACATGGAATTCATCACATTTTATTGAATGAAAAGTTTTAAAAGGAAACAATTTATTTTCACAGAGAAATGGCTTCAGGAACTTATTATATTTGATCATGATATTTAACAATTGATTTTTTTTCTTCAATAACCCATTTGCTTGTGGTTTCTAGTAGGTGTACTTTTTTGCATGTGTACTATAAAACAACATACTTGTCCAGTTATTTTTCTGACCTCAAAAAGAAAGAAAGGGGAAAGCACTGCAGGCATTTAAACTTTAAACTTTGGTTTCACTTTCCAAGCTAAAAAAATTAAAGATTTATATAATGACCTTTAGGATCTATTAGTGTTATATAACTTGAGGAACTTTCAGTTTATCGACGTTGCAAAGTTAATTTAAGTACATGGAGAATAGAGAAACTTTTAGATCGAATGAAAATTTCTATGCCCTTTATATCTTTGTCTGGAAAATTACGTAAACCTGAAGAGAAAAGGCTGATGCTATAAAGAGTGCGGAAATACCTTAAAAACATTCTCACAGTGCGTAGAACTTCTCTAAAATGCTTGCTACAAGATCTCCCTCCCTCCCACTGAAGTCAATAGGAGAGCTTTTTCCATTGACCTTCCCAGGTTCAGAGTTCAGGGCAACAATGAGGACATTTGAAAAATCATCCCAGTGTTTTCAGCTGACCAAAAAAAGAGTCTGAAATTCTCACAAGAGAGGCTGTTCTTCAGAGGTTTCCTGCCCAGTGTTACAGATCCAGAAGTAACCCAAAATAGCTCAGATAAGCTTTTGCTAGAATCAAATGCTTGAGAAATTGTTCATAGTCTTTGAAGCTTTTGCACTTCTACCACCATTAGTTACAGAGCTATTTCTATTCCATATACACATATGAATGCTGTTCCGTTAAGTATAATTTGATTTGATGCACATGAAAAATACTTTAAAGAATTATTTTTTAGCAAGGGTCGGTTTTTTTTTTTTCCCTTCCTTTTTCTTGTTGCCTGTAAAAGTTTATTCCTTCAGTAGACTGGCTTTTGGCTCTGTTATTAATTTCCCCTATTTCTTTTATATTCCATTTTGTGGCTCAGTACACATAAACTTTTAAGAAATGTGTTCCAGTTCTTGAAAATTGCTTCATTTTTATATTCATTGTGTTAAAACAATTATATAGCGCAATATGGATGTTTCTATACCTTTTTTTAAATAATCTGTTGAAATAACTTGGGACATTTCGGAAATTATTTGAACTTCTTCATTGCTTTGTTCCCTTATCTGGTTCCACAACTATTTTTTCATGTATGTGTCAGAAATTTGTGTATATCAGATATGCTATGGTCATACAGAAGATATTCTTTTCCTTATAGCTCCGTGTTCCACAAAGATTTATTACATTTGGGATTGGCCTTTTCAAGATGATCTCCTTCACTTGCTAATGCTCACTCTGCTCCCTGTAGTGTAAGAGTTGATAATTCACAATCTAAAGAAGAGAACAAGGAGGTGGCTTATTCCAGCATGGCTATGGAAGCAAACTGCCTATGCAAATGTTGTCATATAGGCCATAGAAAGGTCTTTGTTCAAAAATAAATTCTTTTTAGTGTACATTTTCTGTCCTAACTTCTCCACCATGCATTGAGTCTGTGTGAAGGGATGACCAGTGTCCTGGATGGATGGTCAGAGCAAAGACAAGAGCATGGTGCTCATTCAGGCTTAAAGGTGAGTGAACAACCAGCTCTTCTCTCAAAGATTTTTGGCTTGCTGCATTGGTTGCTGAGGGCAGATCAAACAAACAGGTCCCTGACTCTGATTAGAATTGATGATTTAAGGTTCCTCTACAATATATCAAATCCGGATTAATGAAAACATTTCTGCCCAACTCTCAGTATAAAATTCTGTGGAAATCACAAGGTTTTAGTCTCTGATGTTACATTCATTTGCATCCTTTGACCATTCTTTTCTGTGGCTGAAGTTTTATGAACAGGTTAAACCAGCTTTAGATGGTGTTTTTGCCAAATGGACTCCTATCTTCCCCAGTCCTAGCTGTACATTGCCACTACCTCCTTTTGTTAATACTGCTGCTTGTGTGGCCATTACTCAGCTACTGAAAATGAATTCAATGAAATAGGTGACCTATTTTCAGCTACTCACATCAGTGATCTGGCACAAAAGGGGTTGCAGAAATTTGTATTTGAAGCTATGGGGAGGTAAGGAATATTTCTTTTGGTGGTAGCTGAGCGTTAGAAGGACTTAAGTCCTGCTTGTGATACTGCACCCTGATTATGGATTTTTCTTAGTAATAGTTTTATTTTTATTTGGTACAAAAGATCATTTTTTTTCTCTTGATTTAGGTAATTAGAAAACAAGCTTTTCTTTTCTTTGATAATAATTTTATTCTACTCTCTACTGCATCCATTTTTCTTCTCATTGCACTAATCTGTGTGCTTTCTTTGCTGTAAAGCCACCAGTGTCTTCCTTCTGAACCTTGCTAAAACTGCCTTTGTGCACAATACTGAAGAAGTGGTTGTAGTGCAATACACCTAAGTGAAAATACATGCTGTCTCTGCAGATGTATGCTTAGTGTAAAGTGAATAGATCCTTAAATCTGTTATATAATTTGTGAATTTAGACACAGATTGTTAAGGTAAAGATTTGGTTGTCATAGTGCCAAAACGTGCCCTTGGGATTCAGGCTTACTGAATGTTTCAGTCCCCAAAATGAATTTGTGCCACAAAAAACAACACAGGACTTTTCTCCACATCCTCCTCTCAACCACATAATCTGGAAGAAAGCTAGTAGAAGCACTTCCATATGGAAAAAAGATAGCTGCAGCCAAAACAAGTTGTTCAGCTTATTAGAATCAGTATGAATAAGTTCATTGAAAATTTGGCATGTCTGAATGTTATTTTCTAAAGAAATGATTAAATGTTGATCATATTTCTCATTTAAATGAGATTTTGAACAAATGACAAAATATTTTGTGCGTGAGGGCAATAAATATTTTTACTATGTGAAAATTTAGATTGTTGTAATAATTTCCAAGTTTGGTGAATGGCAGCATTCTAAAGCTAGTAAAAGCAAGAAATAATAATAAAAAAGCCCAAATATACCAAACTCCAAATTAGAAATTTACCTTGCAGAAAAAGATTTATGCAATGGGTAATTAGTTTTACTGTTACTGTCAAAGTACAAAAGATTTCAAGAAGTTTTAAGATTTATACATAAATCAAGCAAGTATAAATTGTGTGTTAGGTAACACAGGTAGCCTATACTCATGGCTGTCATGAAGGTACCTGTGAGATGTGAAGGTGCATCTTTCTGGACTAGTTCATTCAAACTATATTGAGCAAGAGTTGTCCTATATGTGAAGGAAGAGTATATTTTAATTACCATTCAGCCTAATCTGTTCATGGACCTTCTGCCTTTCAAAAGAAGGGATTGAAGCTAGGAACTGTGGGTGTTTTCACCTTTATACTGAAGTCTACGAATTTTTTGTCCCAGTTCTGTTCTCTGGAATGATAGTGCCAATTTCTGAAATCACCGTCTTCATCTTCCCAATCCACTCAGTTCTTTCCTACTCTACTCAACACTTGTCAGGCGACACCTGGAGTACTGCGTCCAGTTCTGGTCCCCACAATTCAAGAAAAACATGGACAGACTTGAAAGGGTCCAAAGGAGGCCATGAAGATGATCAAAGGGCTGGAGAACCTGCCCTATGGGGAAAGACTGAAGGAGCTAGATTGCTGCTCCCTGGAGAAGAGAAAGCTCAGGGAGACCTCATCCCAGTATCCTGGTACTTAAAGGGCAGCTACAAAATGGACAGAGGCTCTCTCTTCACAAGGAGCCACATGGAGAAGACAGGGGCAATAGGTACAAGTTGCACTGGGGGAGGTTTTATCCTGATATAAGAAAGAGATTTTTTTACAGTGACAACAATCATTCACTGCAACAACCTCCGCAGGGACGTGGCAGAGTCCCCATCACCAGAGGTTTTCAAAATGAGATTGGGCAGTGCTAGACGATCTCATCTAGGCTCCCTTTCCCATGAAAGGTTATACCAAATGATCTTTCAGGATCCCTTCCAATCTGGGTTGTTCTGTGATTCTATGATCTAAATCTATGATCCACTTGCAAAGGCAGGTGTGGGTCTTATATTGGGTATCCTGTTTCTTATCCATCACTACACAAACTGAATTTTTCCCTTCTTAGTTTTAAGTATTTAACTATTTTTTAAGTTACTTGTTATTAAGGTAAGAGTCTATATAAAGATCCTTAACTAATATAAAGCTATTTATGTCAAGGAACAGAACATTCAGTGCATGCTAGCTGAATAGCTAGAACCTAGTATGCAAAATGCTTCAAGACGAAAATTTATTTCTGATGAAAATTAAGCTCGGGACTGACTTTGGAAACATTTGTTATGATTAAATCTTGGCCAACCACTGTCTACTAGAAATAGCAATGCTGTGACTACTTGATTCTCATTCAAGGTACGTATGGCAGCTCTTCTATCATGTCAGAACAGGCTTTCCATTCGATGATCCAGGACTTTCTGTCTGGCAGAGATTATTTTAATATTTTAGCAAATGTTACTGGCATAGGCAGTATCAACTGAGGCACATCTCTTTGCACAACTTGTTTTTAGCTTAAGATTATCAGGCATTTAGTGCTTACTGCCAGTTACCTATAACAACACTTCCACTCTGCCATGAAGGGTAATTATGGCAACTCTGCACAACAAGACTTATTTTGTCTGTCTATAAATTTTTTTTCATGATATACAATTTCCATGATATTTTGACAGACCAGGCTTATGTATATATAAATATTTGTGGTTGCTAAGCTACGAAATATATTTATTTTAGACCTTGTATAATGTTATTTTGAGGCAGAATAAGTTGCTTTTTTAGACCTCATAGTGAGAGAGTTTTACAGATTAATGTATACTTTTCTGTCATTTCCAATGCAAGTCTTTCATGGAATGCACATTGCTGAGCAAGTCTGGCCTGTTTTCCTATGGTGTCTTCCCTCCTTTTTTCACTACTTTCTTTAACACATGGTTTGTTTTATGTAACAGAATCAAAGAGCCTACAATTTCTCATACAGAACTAAACCATGTAAACTAAAAAGTAAAATGCCTATGGTCTACTTTCAGAATGGTATTGGGAAGAAAAGAAGAAAACTGGATCTAGAAGAACAGAGAACTCTGTTGATTAGCTATAGCTGTGTCTGCCTCTCCACCTGCTCTATTTTGTCATCAACATATTGCCTGAACCCTCTCAGTCTTTTCTTTTCTGGGAAATGTTTTTGTCACAGGGTGGTGAAGAATCATGCAGGGAAGGACCATGAAGTTCACCTTCAACAGGCATAACAATGGCTGACTAAGCCTCTCTTTATTAAGCAGACAGTAGACATGAACTCATAGTTACTTCCTCTTTCCTTTTCAGCCTCTTTGTGCCCCTCTGGCAGCACTTACAAAAACTGCCTGTTTTCCCAAGTGAAGCAGTCTCCCGATTTGGAATGACCTTGTCTGTCATAGGATCAGTCTAACCAATTTTTACCACCTCTGACAAAAGACCTCAGGAGGAGAACACCTAGTCACAGAACCACCACCTTCTGGCTCCTAGTATAATATCATCTTTGGGCTATAACCTCCTGACACTGAGGAAAACATTTTGATAGGCTGCAATAGATCTGACCCTAGAGAGAATGCTGATAGTAACACGTATTTGAACTGGTATGTATGGCTTGGGTCTGCATTTTTAAATTCATGTAAGATCTTTATTGATAAAGAGGCTTCATTTGTCCATGTATTCCAATTCTATTTACTCCATTTTAGGGTTTTGAATCATCCTAAAAATCAAATCTTGCATGCTAATGAGGACCGCAATATGATTGTGTTTATTTGTTATCTCTGGCCAGTATATAAAGATTTACTTTGGGACAAAAGGAATCACAGTCCAGAAGAGAACTTTTTACACATTTGGTCCATGATAGAACAATGTCTAGCACAACAAAATCCTTTTCTGTGATTACTGCTCTTAGGTGTTACGGCACACAAATAATATATAAAATGTTTCAGGCCAGCCCTTACCATGACTTACAATACTGTCAGGAAAGTTTTGATCTTATTCAGTACCAAGCCAGTAGCTTTATCACTTGGAACAATTGAAAAGGAGCCAATACATTTTCTTCTTTTTCAAGCTGTGACACACACTGTTCCTCCCATATTCTTAAACCCTCAGGAAGCACTGAGTGCTTTGGTTCCTCTGTCTTTCAGCACTGCAAGTTATTTTTAAGTAGAAAGAATGAGACCTTTTGCTGTTGAAATGTGACAGAATAGTGAACTGTACTTGAGAATATTTTTGCTGTAAATGAGGTAGCGTACCAAGTGTGTTCTGATCTAGCCTTCATTTGTCATTTTAGAAAACAGGTTTAAGAATTACTCCCACTTTTTTTCTCTTTCTTTTGTACCTTAAATAAGGAGAGATGGCATTTTTCTTGTCCCCCTCAATCCTCTGAGTCAGGAGCAGGATAAAGATAAATGCAAGCAGTAAACTGTTCAGTTGCAGACTTAGTTCTGGATTGGAACAAGTTGGATTCTCCAAACACATAACAGAAATAGGTTCTTGGCTGTATTAAATAAGCCAGTGAGAAATCCAACTGATCCTGGGGGCAAGCCACGTATCACATCTGGCTAAAATTCAGAAACTGGCAGAGTTTCACTGCTTTAGGAAATTTAAAGTGAATGTGAAGTTCAACTTCATCAACAATTTTAGTTACTGCTTGGGAAATGGAAATAGTACAGATGTCTAGCATTTACAATCCTGTACCAAAACTTGTAAATCAAGAAGCAAAGCACTGCTAGTTTTCACTGAGTATTTGGTTTCATTATAGTCTATTTCTGGATCCCTTCATTTTTCTCCTAAAAATAGCGATTGTAAGTACTAAGTAGTTCATATAATGTTAAATAGTGTATATTTATACAACAGATTGATCACAATAGTGTTTTAAAATACATGTGAAATTGTGAGATTGGCAATTTAAATGTTATCTCAAAAAAAAAGGTGCATTTACACAGAGGTTGTTTTTTTTTATAAATTAAGCATCTAGCGAAAGAATATTCTATACATGAAGTAATAAAAATCCCTCACATAATAGAATTGCTTTATCAACTTCATATATGATAGCTTCACTTTGAGTAGCAGTTTTTACAATATAAAGCTGTTGTTCTTACTGAAAATATTGCCATACTATAAAAATTCACCACATCAAACTGCTGTTAATCAGAAAAGTTGCCTGTTAAGCTAAGCCAAAAATATACAGAAGAAAGCATTGCCTGTCACTTTCACCATCTACCTAACTGAATGAGCTAGCCTCATAAATTAACTATTTCTTTCTGAACATCTTCCCTCTATCAAGAGCTAGTTTCATAAATCAACTATTTCTTTATGAACATCTCTTCTCTCTCACTTTCCATGTGTTTGTTTTGTGCCTCCTGTTTTTTCCTTTCTTCCCTAATCTCTAATTACCCATTATGTGTTTTTTCTGTACTCCATGGCTGAAAGTCCATTTTCTATTTCTCCATAGCTGAAACTCTTACTTGGAGTCTGATTGGATTTTATCTTAACTAGCACAACTCCCTTTGAGCTTTCTCTACTTCACATCACTTTCCCTGTGAGAATTTTTGACCACCCTAATGTTTTCCAATTGCTTGTCATGCTCATAGTTACTTTTTTTCCTGTGGAGGAGATATACCACAGTTTTCTGATCTCTTCTCATTAGGGAGGAAAGGCATGGGTCAGATTCTCAGTCTTCATGTGAGTTTTTCAGTTTATTTTGACTGAAAATTTCATTTGTATGTAACATGGAAACATTTTTCTTAACTAGCAATTTATCTCCATTTCAGCTATGTAAATTGAAAACTCAGGCACAGATTCATGACCTAACTCTGGGTGTTGTTTTTCACTAATATTTTTAAAAGATTGTAGTGAGGTGGGTGTTGGTCTCCTAAGTACCAAGTGATAGGACAAGAGGATATGAACTCAAGTTGTGCCAGGGGAGGTTTAGATTGGATACTAGGAAAAACTTCTTCACTGAAAGCGTTGTCAAGCATTGGAACAGGCTGCCCAGGGAAGTGGTTGAGTGACCATCCCTGGAGGTATTTAAAAGGTGTGTAGATGTGGCACTTGTGGAGTTGACAGTGTTAGGTGTACAGTTGGTCTCAATGATCTTAAGGGTCTTTGCCAACCTAAATGATTCTACTAATACTGTAATGAAATGAGGAGCAGAAATTGTTAATTTCTGCTTGGTAATTGTAGAGTAGGAAACCAGGAATCCATAAAGTGTTGGGTTTGGGAGGCTTTTTTAAGAATAAGCTTGTGGTGCCACACCTTTTCAAACCTACTTATTTTTCATGTCATTCATTTACCCATTATTTATTCAGATGATCTACTACTACCAGTAGCCATCACTGTGGTTGCACCTGGCCCTCACTGTACTGGTATCCTTAAAATCTTAGATTGGTTTCAATACTGGAAAAAATACCAATGCAATGTAAGATGTGTGATTATATATATGTATCTCCACAAATTCAATTTTATTTAGACGAGAGATGTTAAATAGAATTCCTGTAGATCACTGTCTGAGTTTCCTCGTTGCATGTTTTGGTGTTGATATCATGGTTCTGCAGGTGGTTCTCTGCCAACTGACTTCATCTATTTCATAAACATTCATTTTTTGCTAGAACTGTGGTGGTCCTAATGGGCATATATCATTAATCTGCTGTTTTCAAACCACCATATTAATTGTCTTTTTTCTCACATGAATTTTGAAATTTCCTTTCTTTAAATAAAGTACAGCTGTATCTCTTAAACATGAGCTGTATTTGGTAATAGGATAATGCCGAATTTGAGTTTTATCCAGTATTTCAGTATAATGGCCTACAACGAATATCATATTTTCAAAAACATTTTGTAAGACACTCCATGGACGAGTCAGTCCTGGTAGTGAATGAAACAGGCTTCTTGTTTGCGAGAAATGAATGTACATCACCTAATCTTCACACCTTGACAGCAACAAAACTCCTAGGGAGCAGATATCTTTGTCCATGATCATTGACAAAGATTGAGATGTGTGCACAATTCAGTGTTCAGCCTTTATATTTCAGCATATCCTCTTAGAGGTTGTGCAGTTTTGTTTTCTCTGGGGTTTTCTTTAGGATATTAGACAGAACCCATTAATCTCAATAAGGTTTACTGAATCAGAGAGAAATCAAGAGTATTTGAGTGAAAAGAAATAGCTTGCTTACAATATGTAACTTACACACAGAAAGTTTGGTGAGATATTTCATATCTAAACTGACAGCACTTTCTGTTGACCAGATACTACTCCTGGAGTCCTATGTATATGCACCTTTGGTAGGACTGGTATCAGCAGATTTCTTTGATCAGACTAGCATCCTCTTTCTGCACCAACAGGACCTCTGATGATATAATTTGTAAACATGTTAGGGTGAATTTTCAATAGCATCTTGGAAGATTTTTGGTTGATTTTGATTTGATAGGAAAGCTATATGAATTCTGACCCCAATTTTCTCTGGAAGTTTCCACCACCTGTGTTTTCTCAGGCCGTTTACAGGGGCCTCAGTAATCCCCAGTGCTAAAGGCAACAGTTTTATGACTGTTGTGAGAATGATAGTCTTATTATTGTTTCTTTCTGTAGCTAATAGCTTATGCTGTGATCTCCGGCAGCAGCAGCAGAGCCTGTTTCTGAAGGATCTCTTAAACTTTCCCTTATTTTTTCAGTCTGCTGTGAAACAGAAATGATTGCCATTGAATAGCCACAAAAGTTGTCACAGTGAAGGCAAATATGTGAAGCATATCTTTAAAAGCACAAGAAACATGCATGTGCACCTAAGAAGTATTCTCTTGTGTTAACAGACCAAGACATGAGTTTGAATCTGTATCTGATTAAATTTTAGAACTTGAACCATGTATAATTAACGGCATGTGGTACTTCATCCTGATGACACATCCTATCTGTTTAAAAGCAATTTCTCAAAGAAAGATGATATCTATATTTCTAAGGCTTTTTTACTTCCTGCCTTTTACTATGGATGGCAGTCCAAAATGGCAATTTAGAGTAAACTTGAAAGGTAAAAAGTTTTTTTTAGTACAGGAATTTCTAAAATGCAAATGAGATTGTTCTAAAATTAGGAATGTAGTAGCAACCACAGTTTCACCATATAAAATAAATATAGCACAGCTTATAAATATTTAAGTTACTAAAAAGCATTCCTTAAATGTATGCCTAAAATTAGTAGTGAATTTTCTCTTTAACAAATGTATTCTGATGTGTTTGCTTTTAACATACATCTTAGGAAATCTATGTAAATGAACAGAGATGATCAAATGTGTATTCCATTAAAAAAATACCATATGGCTAGGCATTTACTGTGTTACAAAATGAAAAACTGAAGAGGAGGGGGCCTATATTTCCCTTAATGCGTATGTGCAACTGCCATTAAAATTAATGATAAGCATACCCTAAGAACAGATAGCATCTCATGTTTAAGACTGCATCCTGGTTTTGTACTCCTTAGAGGTGGATCATTTAAAGAGTAACACATAATGCCGCTGTACCTTATTACCCCTCAGAATCCGTTACGATAGTTGAGAACATGTTTCCTTGTAGAATTTAGAATTTAGATCAGTTCTGAGAATATAAATTCAAGGTAACTGTGCATTCTTATCAGCTTAATTTCTTTACATTTGTCAGAGCCTGGTCACAGCATGCTTTGTTTCAAGTGACAGGTTACCATTAGTAAATCACTTCTGTAATTTGTTAAATCAAGGCTTTTATAAGAAGCCTCGCTTTATTCTACTGCTGAAATCTTCTTTAATTGCAGAGTACAATGTCAAGTTCCATCACCATATTGTCTCTATAAACCAAGGCACTATAAGGCATCCACACTTAACATATTACGTATCTTAAAATATATACTTTTTTAACTATATACAGAGGTTCTGCTTCACTGAAACCCCTAGGAAGAGGGGCCCTGCTGCCTCTCTTGTCCTGGAAGTCCTTGTAATGCAGAGGAGACAGATTGTGATGGAAACTAATTAGAATTTACATCTAAAAAAATAGTGTTCTTATTTTGTTCATCAGTGATATTACTGACAAACTCATGTTACAATGCATGCTATGCAGTGGATTGCAATATTCCTGGTACAAAATAGCCTTTGATGACAGAAAAGTCTAAGATAAGGAAGTAAACTCCTGCACACTGTGCACATCTTTTCATCAGCATGCAGTGAAAAAATGTCAGATAAGATGCAGTCATGAGAGAGCTGATTAAGGAAAGAAAAATATGACCTTTCTTCATTTTTAATGCACAAACTATACTCTGTTCCTTCTGTGCTTCTAGAAGCCCTTGTCCTGCAAACACATATGTGTAAAACTTTTCTCCTTCAGTCAACAAGGTTATTCACCTGAGTGTATTTTTTTGTGAGCTGAAACTATTTTAATGCTATGGATTGTCAATGTATGAGCTAGTATTTTTTAAATATATGCAATCTGAATCCAAGTGTAATTGAATCTCACCTGTTGGACAGGGTAATATTTTATGACTAATGCCATTCTTAGAGTTGCATTATACATGTTTGCATCAGTACAACCAAACTACCATGGAAAAACAAAAACAAAAACAAAACCAAAAAACCACAAACAACAAACCAAACCCTAGCAAACAACCTTGCTGTAAATGAGAAAGAAAGGCAAATGAGAAAGAAAAGAACAATGAAAATATAACTTTTAGAATGCTGTGAGCCAGGAGGGATCTGTTGGGGGAAGGAACAGACTTAATTGCATGTGGTAAAGGCACCCATGGCTGTGATTTTGCAATCTAACTTATTTTTTAAATCTCTTTTTTCAGATCCAGTGTTTCTGTTGGTACATTTTCAACTATCAAATGTTTGTGCAGTTAGTAATTCAATTAATCATTTAATATGTCAGAGAAATTATTTGAAAACTAGAGAATTTCAAAGTCTTCCATTCCCCTCTGTGTCAATAAGCACGGAGTGCTACAAGTATATCACCTTTCCTCTTTGGGGTGGGAAAAGAGGGAAATGGAAATGCTTACAGTATTCTGCAGAAATAGGAATCTTTTTAAAAGAGATGTTTCATGATGAATTAAAACAAGATCAAAGAAGAAATTTACTTTTAAACTACTCTGAAATCTAAAGTGTTTTCTCACTCATCTGCTTTCTTATTATACCAACTGATCTGGAAATACTTAATGTTTTATTGCAGCATGGTTTGAGGGAGCAGAGAGAGGCTTCTCTTTCGTCATTTGGCTAGTTCAAAATCATCCCCTAAAGGTCTGATTCTTCTTCCAATAAAATCAATAACAAAACTTATCTTTACTATTCTGGGCTCTGAAACATATCTTAAGTACATGATTGAGTCCCGTAGATACTTTTATAGCTGATTAACATCTTTCAAACTTGGCCACTGATGGTGGACAGTTTTTTACTTATATATCTTGACAACTACAAATACAGAGATAATTTTCTACATAAAATTATTGGGAAGTATTAGTAAATACTTCTGTCATGGTTTCAGCTGGGATAGAATTAATTTTCTTTGTAGCTAGTATGGAGCAATGTTTCGGTTGCTGACTGGGGCTAAACCACGACAACTTCAAACAGAGACATTACCTATTCTGGATAAAAATTGGCACAGCCTAAAGGACTGCTGCTTTAGGTAATTATGATGTTAAAAATAACAGAAAGTGAGCTTTATTACGTCTGGATAAACACATTCCAAGATGAAATCACAAGCTGAGGACTTAGTCTTCCTTCACAAGCCTTCACAAATCTCCTGCAAAAGCAGAATGTGTGTGGGAAGAATATTCACATTCAGGCTAAATTGTCCACTGAAATGGGCAGACTCCTGTCAACAGATGATTAATGATCCAGCCATGATGGTCCACATCATTAAATCAAAACCGCAAACCAATTATAAAAACAAAACAAAACAATACGCAAAGAGACTAATCTGAGCTACCTCCTCCATTCTTTAATGACTACCACTGCAAATTTTTTCCCTAATATTTAATCAGACCTTCCTTCGTTGCAACTTGTGTCTGTCTCCTATTGTCCTTTGTAATTCCAAGAAGAATCTGGTCTGTCTTCTCTATAACCTCCCATTAGGCAACTGAAGGCAGTAGTGAGATTCCCTCTCCACCCTCTTTTCTTAAGAGTGAACAAACACAGATCTCTCAGCCTTTTCCCATATGGCACGTTATAGCTGTAATAGTTTAATCTAATTTACCAGTTTTTAGAATATTTAAAATGTCAATGCTCATTAGGCTCTCTGGTAAAATACTAGTTCATATGGTGTTTGCTGGTCACCAGACTGAGCATACTCCTGATGCTGAAGTCCAGGGTCAGGAACACATTTAACCAGTGCTGTGGCACAGATTTTGAACATACTTTTTAATTTGTTTAACATAGGAGTCAAACCACATGCATTGCTGTTCCAATTCCATATTTTATAGTTTGGACTGAATACCATGATGATCTAAATGGAAAATACAGTAGTCTGAATTGCAGCACAGCTGCATACTTTGTTGACTGGGTTGAATACCAGTCAAGCTGTGAACTTCGGAGACTGAAATTTCATATCCTTCTTTAATCATTCTGCATTCTTTGTTGATGAAGCAATAGAATTTAACTGTAGAGAATATTTGTTGATCTGCAAAAGAGTGTGATTTTGTTGCCAAATATATTTTAGAAAACAAACTAGTAAGACAAAAATATTTACAACCTATAACTTAGTGAGCATATTTACAGACAGTATGTATCTAAAACTAATAAAGAGGCTTATTCTGCTTTCAGCTACTCTAGAGAAAACCTAGAAGTAACTTCTGTGATTCAGAAATTTAACTGAATCTATAACACTCTACATGAAGATCACAATATAGTCCAGATCTGTAACTGTATCTTTACTCATTATTTCAGTTGTCATAAGCCAATATTAATTGTGGTAATTTTTCTGAGATTCAGAAAAAAAACCCCAACAATTTCTCTTTATATGTGCAATACTTACTGAAAATAAATTAATCTATGAATATTGAAATTGCTAAGTTTTATTATCAAGGCAACATTAAAGTAAGTATACCTAGGAAATACACAATATTAATTTTTTAAATGTCTGCATAAAAGTGGTAAAAGTAAAGTATGTGTAAGTCAATAACTAAATATATATCCAGACAGCAAATTTTTTGAACTAACAGATAATATGTAGCACACATAATACTCAGGTTGAGAAAGTATTGAATGAAGCAGTAAAATACTTTACAAAATGTTGCCAAACTAGAAAGTTTCTTTAGCTAAATATGGACAATTTCTCTCTCTCAAAAAAAAAAAAAGAGACAAGGTAACTGAAGTGATGATCTCATGCAGTCACATAAGTCTTCAGAGGAGCAGGAAAACCAGCAACATAAAATGTATAAAATGCATATAAATATTACTGACCTCTCACAACAGTATTCCTACCAAATTAGTTAGATAAGTTGATGTGGTCAATATGGGTCTGAATGGAAGTCCAATTCTACCTTCTGTCACTGATTTGCTGGGTCACTAGAGCAAATCATTTTTCTTCTTGCACAAGCTTTTCCTCATACGTAAAATTAAAAAAAAAAACCAAACCAACTATATTTTCTGAAGTGGGCTTTGAGCTCTGTGGATGAAAAGCACTACATAAGAGCTGAATTTATAATTTACTTAGTGGTACATAAAAACATACCTGGACTGGTGAAACAGCATCAGGCTATGTTCATTTCAGTAATGATGTAAATGATAAGATGTATGTGATCTTGGTTTATGCCTGTCAGATGCAACATGTGGAAAGTGTCACTAGTCCTATTGACTTCAGTGATCTTGGCTAAGCCTTTTTGTTCTATTTAATCTACTTTCTGCTTTTCTATCCTCTTCTGATGCTAGATTCAAAAAAGTGACTGGAATGATGAGGCTGAGAGGTGGCAAGGAGGCGTTTTATAACTTATTCTAAAGGGGCTGAAAAAAAAAAGCTATGCTGTGAAATGACTCTGCTAATGAGAAACAAATTATATTTGTAAACATTGTGAATCTATGAAATTATCCAGAAGACAAATAATTTTAACGTGTTACTAACTTGTTGCCTGAAAGTCTTTGCTCTGTTAAAATAAAGGAGATGCCCAGACTCCTAGGAGTACAGTAGAAATAGATTTACTTTCTTGAAAATAAAGTATTATGCTAGATGGTGGAGTATGTTTTTCCTTATCTATGGGATATATGTAAAAGCAACATTTGTTTAGCAAAATGATTTCTAACTTTGTATATGAAGACACACTGTAATTCACCAAGAGTGGGAGAGAAGAATTTTTTAAACGAAATAGGGAAGCAAAGAAATTCAGCATAAAATCTTTGTACTACCAGATATGCCTGTCAATAGTGTTGCATTACTCTTTCAATAAAAACTGCAATGTTAGCATACTACTGACACATATCACATTTGAAATAGGCTAAAATGAATGCAAGTAATAAAGTATCAAAAACTATGGCAATGCTGTATTGTAAACTCACACCCTGCAGCAAGAGATAATATAGGATGATATATCATCTTTTTAATCCAGGTATTTCTTTGGAATACCTTGTAATTATTAGACCGGACAGAGAGACTGTAGGATTGACAGGTAGTATGCATGTCTCTGTAGTTTTTGTCAGAGTGCTGATATGTGTACAGTCATGCTGATAAGAGTGGTGACAGAAATAGAAAATCCCCAACTGCTTCGGGGAATGAAAAAGAGGTCTGCATAGCAAAACTTCCTCCCCCGGCCCTTCTCCACACAATATACACCACATCAAAAGGCAGAAAGAGCTTCTCTGTTCTCTTCACAGTTAGCCAAAATTCCTCTTCACTCATCTCAGGCAAATGACCATCAAACAGGCATGCAGCTTTACTCTCTGTAAAACAGGAATGAGGTCTTCATAGCATCATCAACATTCTTTAAAATTTTTTTTGGATATCAATCAGAAATCCTCAGTGTTGGACCCCTGAAATATATTTTCCCTGTAACAGCTGTGTTTATGGTATGTATCTCACTATCTGTTTATAAATTAACACTTACATTCAGAAGGGAGTTACTCAGCAAGAGATAAATTCTGTCAAATATCACGTAACTGATCAGAAAATGTTCATTAGGAGATGTGTAATACTTGCTCTGACACTTGTTTGCAATACATCCAAACATTCTGGAATGGGCGCTCAGGCTTCTTGGCATGAAGACAGATATGCAATCCAGGTAGTAAACATATTTCTCCCAAAGGCCTGGATTTAGATCTATTGAGGCTTGATAAATTTGCACTTGACCTTTTATGGACACACAATCTCCCTGTGCAAATGTGAATGTAAGTTTTGTTCATTTGTCTACAGAGAGGCACATTACAAACAGTGCAATTTTGCACTTTACTTCATATCATAGGGTTACTGTAGCTGGAACAAGCAGAGGAATCTCTCTGCAAAGAAGCAGAAATCAAAGATCCATAGCTGAAGAGGAAAATCTGGATACCTTCCTCACCCACCCACCAACAATAAAAAATATCCCCAAATGAACAAAAAACCCCCATCAAACTACAATAAGATTCAAGGTTAGAAGCTTTAAAACTGTTCAAACATTTCCAAGTTTGGTCTGAAATTGATTTAACAGGGCTGTTTTCCATACTACAATATAGTTATATAGGTCCAGATGATCTGAAGTTAAAAAAAGATTTGGGTTCAGACTCCCTCTTCAGCTTGGGTTCAGATTTCACAGGCAAAATTCAAATTGCCCTGCCTGTGGACTAACACATGGAGTTAATCTACTACCGTAGGCTACAACTTGCAAAACACGCATACAAGGCAGCATCGATGCCCATTTTTGCATGAAACTACTGCACACAGCAGCAGAGAAGAAACTTTCACCTTCAGAAATTCGCAGTAGTATTCATGAAACTAAAAGTGTTTCTATCAACAGATAGAAATAAAGTCTTAATATTCATTATGGCTTCATTAAAAGAAAGCCATGTCCGCTTTCATTTACAGAAATGTTTATGGCAGTCAGTCTGAAGTGGTTTTGAAGGTATTCCAAAAAGACAAAATACTTACCTGCTGCAAAATATGGAAGCATATTTTGTTTAAATGACTTGGAACCAAGCTTGTATGCAGAATAAGAAAAAAAAATACATGATCTGTGTGTTTAATTTCCAATTCCATGCGTTGTAAGAAAAAAAAAAAACACACCCACACCCACACCCCCATTTTAGCTTGCTGATAAGTAATAACTGAAAAAGAAAGTCAGTTCTTCTTTGGGGGAAAAAAACCCAAGCTACCATTTAATATTCCTTAGCGTCTTGGTACCAAAAATAGGTATTTTGAGACATTAATTGTCCTTTGAATAATTTACTTTCATTCTTATGATTTAATGTAAGGCAAAGAATGTTACATATCAGGTGCCAGATAATAACAGAGAGGACTCCAAATTTCTCTAACTGGTTATTTGTAAAAGAAACTGATTGCAGAGATGACACAAATGCACTTAATATCCAAGCCATGTGGAAACAGAGGAGTATCTCTTCCAAACCCTCACTACTAGCAGTGTTCTTGCTTCATCCAACTTCACAGATCCACAGCTACATCCTCCAGTTTTCAGGCAGGGTGGACCAGGTGGGAAAAATATCCCCTGTTTTTTCTTTCTCAAACCATAGACTTTGGGATTATATGTAACAGTGCACTGAGGCTTGGGGAATTAACTATGGATTGTTTTCAGGTATAATTAATAGCTTATATGTATCTCATTTTCTTATGATTACTATCATATCTTGCTATTCTTCCTATAGAAAATATCAATAACATGTGAAGAAGAAAAAAAAAACCATGAAAAGAAGAAACATACAGTTAAAAGCACTACATTAGATTAAAAAGCCAAGTCAGTATCTGCTAAATTGGTGGTTGCCTATGTACTCTTAAATCTCTCCCATGTGTCTGTCCTGTGTACTGAATGAGGCAGGGGTCCTGTGGGAAAACAAGATGAGAGTATGTAATTAAAGACTCTATCATAATGCATATGCATATAACACTACATTGCACACGCAATGTGTGGTTCATTTTCTTTCTCATCCTGTCCCTGCAGAGAAGATGAGAGGGAAAATGAACTACACATGACAGATGTTAGTAACATCAGTTAATGCATTTTTGGAAGGCAGTCAGATATTAAACTTGTTTAAAGGATGTTGTACAAATGAATAGAATAGAATAGAATAGAATAGAATAGAATAGAATAGAATAGAATAGAAAATGAGCAGAGAGGAGAGGAGAGGAGAGGAGAGGAGAGGAGAGGAGAGGAGAGGAGAGGAGAGGAGAGGAGAGGAGAGGAGAGGAGAGGAGAGGAGAGGAGAGGAAACAGGTTAAATGACCAAAATTGATTTCAAACATTTTTAAACAAGTCTTCTAAACTAAAACCAAGAACAATAACTTTCTGATAACAAGAAGGTGATAGATGGTGTTGGTTTTCTAGAGTGCTAAAGAAAAAAATCTAACACATACAAAAAGTGAAATCCTATGGATAGTACAATTCTAATAATTTGTAATAGTGATTTGCAGTACTCCTTTCTGTGCAGACTATTACTTCCATTGTGAGTTATGGCTGCAGTGAAATAGAGCAGTTTCTTTGCAATCCTTAGGTAGAAACTCTAGCATTAGATACTGTGCTTCTCCAGGTGATGTACATATTCCTTATGTTTTCATGAAGATTGGATTAAACTGGTCTTACATGCAGAAATACAGACTGAAATGACTAATAACTTCATTTTCTTCAATTTTCTTCTGGAAGACTAATATTCATAAATATGATCATCCTTAGTCTTGGAATACAAAGTTAATATACCTAAAGATCAGTCTTTAAAAAATAATCTATTTTGCTTGCAGTTTACATGTATTTTATTTTTTTTAATTGTAATGAGAGTGTCTGAAAAATTTCATACTTCCATCTAAGTTTGATTAATATATTTTAAATATAAATAAATCCAAGTTTAACAGAGGGCATATTCTTGACTTTTATGTCAAATAGTTGAAATAGTTGCAATATTAGACAAGTCCAATGAAATAATATTTAGCTGTCGTATATATTACATTGATAAAGAAATCTAGACACATCCGGTCTGTGATTCATCAAGTATTTAAGTGTATACGCTATTCTAAATGGCACTGATGATTTAAATATGATCAGGACAAAGGAGCTAGAAGTTAGTCACATGTTTCCAACACATGATCTAAAGTCCACTGAAATTTGATAGGAAGACTCCCAGTGACTTCAATGGATTGTGGATCAAACTTAGTCTAACTGAAGGACCTCTTGCAATGGAAAGACCTCTTGAGGAATTGAATTGCTGTCACTATGGAACTGGAAAATTTTTCAGGATTTTAAAGTGCAATAATGATAAATTACAATAAATGATAAATAAGGGGGTGGGGAGCCCAGGTGCTAAAAAAATAATTCAAACTCATTAGGTTTGATGCATTCATTGTGTGACAGGGCTGAAAATTAATTCAGCTTGTAATGTTTGCCTATCATGTAGGCTTAAAGAATAATTATTTAAAGCCTAAAGTTGCATTAGATGTTAAAATATTTGATCCTTTTCACAACTGTAATTCTTCTCTAAATACAGACCTACTTGGCGTACTGGTTGTGTATTTTATAGTTTTCAAATGAATTTTAAAAGCTTGCCTTTTCAGAGCAAAGAATCTAACCACCACACCAGGGAATCCATGCCTGCCAGCCTCTCCATATGTTCCCTACACTCATAAGCCCTCTTGCAGTAATACTTGCATAACAAATGTAAATACAGTTCTGGACCAAGTTTTCTCTCAGATGAGCACACATCAAAGACTAGTGTCAGTGAAGAGACTTTTCCTTCATCTATTGCTATCCAGCTTTGAACACTGTCTTCTATTTCTTCATTTAAATTTTACAATAGTAACTGCATACAATTAAAAAGCAGATGCTACCTAAGGGCAAAATTTGCCCCTTACGCATCTTGACTAGTACCTTACTCTCTAAGTGATCCTTTTAAGAAAAGCACTAGTTTTTCAAGTAATACTTTGATACCAATGGAGGTTGTACAGAATGATGAGTGGATATGTAGAGCAGAATATAACTCAGTGTAGTTCAATCATGGGAATATCCACATGGAGGAACTGCAAGTGTCTCAGTAATATTGGTGATCAGATACTCACATGAGGTTTCCACTGAAATCAGAGACTATTCGTATAAGCAGCTCCTCCTTAGGGTTATGCAGGTCATAATGAACTGATTCTGAGCAATAAATTAGCTCTTATAATGAAGGGTTAGAAGGTAGCATATATCATACTCATAAGTTTTTTAAATACCATATGGGTGATCCAGGGAATTGCAGAGGAGTAAACCTTAAAACTCTATCTGGTAAAAATGTTGAAATGAAATTTCAAAACAGAATAATAAAACACCTGGAAGGTCATCTAATAAGAATGGTTAAACCAGTATGATTTCTGACAGTGGAGAAACAATCTGTTCAATTTCTTTGGATGCACTAATAAAGGAGAGGAAAAGAGAAAATCAGCTGATATAATGTATTTAGTGTTTTAAAAGGCATCTGACAAGGTGTGTTACTATAAGCTTCTAAAACAAAATAGTCATGGGAAGAGATGTAAATGTTATGTTAAACTGGCTAAGATACCAAGAAAAACAGAAGCAAATGACAATTTTAAAAAAGAAAAAAGATTTGTTAAATATATGTATATTAATGAACAGACAACACAGTGATAGATGAAAATCAACAGTGATAACATAAAGAAGAACAGCTAACACAGAAGGGAGACACCTTAAGTACTCATACTACTCTGATGATTCCAAATTAATCATATCAGCTCGGGAAATGAACCTCAACATCACTGAAAACAGCTCAATGAAGTTTTCAGTTCAATGTGCATTTGCATTCAAAGAGCAAATGAAGTATTGGATGTGTGAAAGAGGTGGTAGACAATAATGTGAAACTATATAATACCTCTGTATACATTATGCTTTTTATCATATCTAAAATATTGTTCATATGTAGGCCAAATGATTTCTATGAATTTAGAGAATTTAGAGACAATTTAGACAAGAAATAGAATTTGGAAATGGAAAAGACTTGTATGAAAACAAATAGAAATATTTGGGCTGTTTTATTTTTGAAAGAAAAAATTTATATAATAAAGTTATATATCTTAATAAAGAGCATGGAGAAGACAAATTGAGTGTCTCTGTTTCATGATAAAGGAAAGCAACATTCTTCAGAAGTGGGAAGAAACAATTAAAACACTGTTGCTCAAAATTACCTTTCTCCTTTAACACATAATTGACTTCAGAACTCCCTGCAAAAGATGTCACTGAGGCCAAGAAACACTGAGGCTGAAAATTTGGCTGAAATTAAAATAAACAACAGGTATAAAAACCTAATAGATTGGTGTGAGTTAAAATCTCTGCTCTTCAGCACTTGATCTCAATTCTAAACTTTACCAATTAGGATGCAGGAAATTTACTCTGTATCTGATTAACAGAGTATTATAATTACCAGATGTCATTCAGACTGCTCATGCAGAAAGCTCAAAAGGCTCAGGAGACCTCTGGGCTAGGAACCCAATGGTGAGCTTCAAAGGGCCACTGATTAGGGTTGGTAGGAATTACCATTTCCTGCTCAAGATAGAAGAGCATTGTGGAAAATGAGGGGACACATCTTCAGGAGAAGGTCTGGGATGCACTGTTTTTCCCTAGAGTCCCATTCCTGACCTCAGAAACACCCCCTGTATGGATCTCTGCCACTGCAGAAGAAAAAAAGAGTTTGTCATAACATTTAATTCCAAACTGTCTGCATGATAAAGCACCCATTGCACTATTTGAAGTTTGAATGTACAGATGTGGATGGACAAATTTTGTCCTCTTTCCACTAGTAGGAAGCTTGTTTCAGTAGAGTTTTTTGACTTCAGAATTTTCCTTTGAAAGTAGGTCAGGATCACATGAAGGTATCCAGAGCAGAGCTAATGTCACCAGTTTGGACTGATTTGCCACTGGATGGAACTGGCTGTTGGATGGCACAGAGGTAAATACCATATAATTCACATCACACGTGGTGGAAGCCATGCTGCCTGAGCCACAAGAACAGAACAAATGGCTTGGTAGGCTCCACAATTAAAAAATGGCATGTCCTCTTCTGGGAAGCAGTTAGCACTAAGGGACACCTGTACAAAACACAGGAGAAGCATGAGCTGTGGTCAGTCTTCTAAAGAACCTGGATACAAGACCAGAAAAAAAAGGAAGATATTCAGACCCTTTCCTCTGACATCTCATGTTGGCTGCTCTTAGACCTTGACATAGAGGAAGCAGAAATGTAAAGTGGCTGTTAGTCTTAATATATAACTCAGTAAGTATAAGGGTGATTGTACAAATTCCTACGTTATATTCTTTGTCCTCAACTAAAAGTAAAAGGGAAAAATCTTTCATGTGACCATGTGGAACAACAACTTAATTTGCTGTCACAGCAGCAGTCTGTGAATGCTATTGATGATATAGGTTACAGAGGAGTTACTTGTAAATAAGTACTGGTGCACATTAGTATTGTAACTATACCTGTGTTTATAAGCCTGGACTCTAAATTGGAAATGTCAAATGCAGCATAAGAAAAATGTTAGTAGTGCCATGACATCTGTAAGTTTTATATGAATGTATTATAATCATCATAAGTCATTACTGAACATGCTGATATATCAGTATTAAAGTCTCGTTATTTGCTGCACAATCAGAGTAAACAAGATAAAACTATTTATTGGAAACCAATGTCAGCCAATACAGAGGGTAATGAAATAACTTTAAGAAAAACAGAATTTATGCCATGAACCCTAAATCCTATGAAATAAGTTGTGTTTTTTTTTCCTCGGAATCACTGAAGCAGCATATACTTAAACTACAGTCGGAGGTCAATAAGCCTTGTCAGCATGGGTCCTCAAAGGATTCATTATTTGTAGAAGTCAATCTGCATTGACTGTATGATCCTCTCATTTTCTGAATATCTTTGGAATTACCTAAAAGACTCAGTACTGGATGAAGAAAACCAAAAGGCCTGTTAAGAAATTACATCAAGCACCATACCAAGGAGAGAAGTTCACTAGTATTGGCACTTCAGGCATTATGACCCACTGGAGTGTGGGGTTCTCTGGTGGGGAATGCCTTTGGTTCCCTGTGTGGGCAGATGTAGGCTGGCTTTTACTACTTGATTTTATTTATGGAAGATTGTATGTTAAAATGATTCTACAGGGCTGCCGTTGTCAGAGAAGCACATTGTGTGGCCTGTCTGTGGTATAAATTGAAGAAAATAAAAGGGAAAATATATTTTGTTTGTACATGAGATGTATAAGTGATTTTAAATCCACTTACTGGTTTCATAGTGAATCTGAATGTTTTCCTGGTCTTTCCTTTTATTTTTTTCCCTTCTGTTTTGAAGAACTATTTTTCCCTGTAGGCTGGCTGAAGGAAAAAGAGAGGACTTGAGTCGATTGTCATTTTCATTAACATGGACTACAAAGTAGACGACAGAGGTGGAAAAGAGTATAATAACATATGACAGGCATGTATTGTTAGTATGAGGCAATAAGAAAGAGCAACTAGTAATTCTACTGTTTTACTACATCCAGATAGTTTAAAAAATGGAGGTGCTGATAACATCTATAGTTTAAAGCAGCTGAGCAGTAAAGGAAAAAGGTGATAGGAAATGCAGATAAAAAGTTACTTGCAGTCTAACAGAGCCACAACTTCAGAAACAGCTGTAACACTGTAGCTGCTAGACTTACAGGCTCAAAATCTGCAATTGGATATACCAAATACTAAGACATAGGTGTTAGATGTTATTATAGATGTTACTCTTGTGAACATTGTGACTGAAATTTAAAAGCTGGTTCAAATCATGCAAGTTATTTGCATTCTTGCTTTTATTGATCTTAAAATTTTTTTTAAAAATCCTCAAGGAATAGAAATTTTCAGTAGACGTGAGCATTTTTTTTGTCTTCTGTAGACTCTTGAGAACATTCTAGAAAAAGAAAAAGACACAGAATTCTGGAAACTTCTTACTTTTATGGTCTGCTATCAAATCTGAAAAGAATTCTCTGTGACAAGCTAAGAATATATCATTATACGTAATTTTCCATCTTTTAATGAACATTGTCAGAATAGATGGAGTTACTGTAATCAGATAATTCTCAGAATAAGGAGCACAGTATTGCAGTTACGAATCAAATACAATTTGGATGCTAATCCATGTTTTCCCTGGAGTTTGAGTAGGATAAATGCTGTGATAAAAACAAACAAAAGCAAAACTCATGGAATTAATTCCTGCCAGAACTGTTAGCATGCTAAACAAATGATGGACCACACCCAATAATCCTTTTCAAATGTAATTCAGAACAATTGTTGCCAAGGTCCCTTCCTCAGTGAACGTAGCACCATCTAGACACTGGTGGAAAAGGCTGAATAGAAAACAGTGCCTGATTTTCAGCATTTATCCTAAAATCTCAGGGTTCACATAAACAGAGAAATACTCACACATTAAGTAATGGTGTGTGTATACGCAGCCCACTAGATGCCCTAACTTTCCCTGCAGACAGTGGTAACATGCATGGATGTACATTTATGTTCCCTGTGCTGAATTTATTTTAAGGGAATAAAAGTGTGTTATTGTACCACCAATCAACCTTCAATCAAAAAAATCCCCAACCAAACAAACAAAAACCCTACATAAAAAAAAAAAATATTTGAAATAAAACATTGTTAAGTGACGTATTGTCTTTTGAAGCCTGTAAAACCAAAATGTGGCTGAACATCATAAAGTATTTCTGTTGATGCAATAGAAATCTACAGTGTAAAACTGATGTACAAGGAATCACAGTCAGAGTTTGCCTTCCATATTTTGTGATCATTCACTTTCTGAAAGGCGAATGTAGAAATGTCACCAAAATATAGAGAGGCACTTTATTCAGCTAAGGAAAACAAGAGTGTGCACATCAGTTATTCAGTGTTTACAGCTGGAGGAAATCATATGAGTGGTTACAAAGTTCCTCAGCAACTGGATGACTTGTGACCAGTAAGCTTGACCTCAGCAAGAAAAATTTAAAGCAGACAATATAATTCAGAATTGTAAGTGCCAAGCAATCTTTTCTGTATGGAACTGATCAGCCTTTCTTGGAGGTCAAATAACTTAAAATTATTAAAAAATTCAGTTTCCTCTTAAAGTTTCACTTATATCTTCACATGTTAATTCTGGCATGTGACGATTTAAATGTTACTTATTTTTTCCAACATAGTTGCTTCTGTCATAACTGAAGTAAGATTTTCCAATCCATGTATAATCTAGAAGTCTAGTAATATTACTTTTGTCAAATCTGAACAGAACTGCTTGACGGTTTTATCCGCAAAAGCAGACGGTATGTCAGAATGCATTAACGGTCAACATCTTTATGAGAAGATTAGAGAAATCAATTGTTTTTGAAAAATGTAAACCTTTGCACAAGCGGTTATCCTAATTTGCATTAATGGATTTACTGGCAAAGATCTTTTCCTTTGCAAGCCTTGTGAAATATGTTTAGTACTGAAATACATTTAATATTGAAATATGAAAAATATTTAGTGTTTTTTAACATCTTTGAAACTAACCAAACTTTTTGCAGGTAGGTGACCTTAGTAGGACCACAGTAATAGTGACATGAAAAATACAAACCTATTTTAAAGTAGATATGCTTTTGTTTGTTATCTGAAGAACAATGTATACAAGGAGAAAAACCTGTCCAAATGTTAGATCT
This sequence comes from Morus bassanus, assembly GCA_031468815.1. Taxonomy (NCBI): domain Eukaryota; kingdom Metazoa; phylum Chordata; class Aves; order Suliformes; family Sulidae; genus Morus; species Morus bassanus. Next base: position 34,730,205 of record CM062572.1, on the reverse strand, counting down.
GAGGTGAATCAAGAAAGAAATAAAAAACTACCACAGCATCTTTGTGGTACGCTAGGTATTCTGTTGCCCTTGAAGCTGCCACAGTGAACTGTCCTGAAGCATTCTCTTCCTTTTTTTTATTTACTGTTGTTCCCATGTTTAGTTGCTAAGAATGACTTTTAAAAAATCAGTCATTTAATAGTACTGAATATTTAACAGGTACTAAAAATAGGGAAAAAAAAAGAATTCTTTGTAATAGGCAAAGTAGTATTAATGAAAAAATAATAGATCTTTTTTTCAAGATCAGCTCACTGAGAAGGAATCGGTACTTAGAGTTTGGCAATATTGTCTTATTAGACTGCAAAGCAGGTATTTTCAAAGGCACAAGTCACAGTTAGGTGCCTAACTCCCTTTATGCCTTAAAAAAATGTCCCCATAGTCCTTTTCTGAAGCAGCAGTTCTTTCCCTCTCACATGTTCAAAGTCATAGGGCTATTCTTTTTAAGATGAAAAAAACCTGCAGGCACAAAGCTTATGCTGTGATGGCCTTTTCCTTTGGATGGTCCTTTGGATGAGGACCCCTGAGTACAACTAAGGCAGAAATGTAAGGACAAATAACCAAGATTTTGCCCTAAAAATGACCTCTTACATTGGCCAATCTTATAGTCAGTTCTAGAACTTCAAGTTCCTCAGCTATATAAGGCTGACCAAGAGTATCACTTAGAAAAAATTAACTGTATTTCAGTACAAAGCCAAATGGTTGCATTTGATGTTTGAATTAATCCTTTCTCAAATATGTAAATTTTATAGCTTACAATTTTACTTCAAAGGATTCTGCCTTGCTTTGACTGACATTTGTCATGTAGATACAGTAGAGAAAGATTATTTATCTCAACAGCAGGCTGATGACAAAACATCTATACTATGATTAAGCTCATTTCTAGATTAAAAGGATGAGACTAGCACTTTCTACAGCTGGTGTCATTGTGACAGTTGTAGTTATCTTAGTCTGCATTTCAGTATTTGACAGCTTTTTCCCAAAGAATGCCTGAACATTTCTGATTTATAGAACACCCATCAGGACTACATAAACACAAAGAACAACAGCAACATGACCTGCAGAATTTTTTAATTACAATATCCTGCCATTGATATTTATTTGATTTTGAGGGAAATTTATTGTTGATCACGGTCTTGAAATTGACATCATGTTTATAGGGGCAGACCCATGTTTGTCCTTTTATTTCCTAATTCTATAAACTTTGGACATCTAAGTCTTGACTTTCTTTTGGAAGTCATGCTTTAATTTTTTGCAGTTTTCAATATGCATGTGTTTCAGCATGTGAAGGAGATTTCTTGAGGAAAAAAAAGAAACAGCAGTCTGAGTTGGCTAGCTAGCTAAATAGGACTGCAAAAGAGTTGTTAGGAAGTGGTATCTTAAAATTAAAAATCTCAGGAAAAATGGAATTTTAAAATTTGGGTTATATTCTGAAGAAGCAAAAGCTAGAATTAAGACAAAATGCATGATATCTATTTTCTAGAGAGGTTAAGGTCAAAGAGGAATTACTAGGATAATTGAACCAGACCATTTTTCAGCAGGAATTACTAACCATGCTAGTGTTTTATAGACCTTACTAAGCAGATCATATACCAGTACAGATTGAACTTAAGTGTCATTCAGAGCCAGTACATGTGGTCAGGCAGAATACAGGTGGAATGGCATATACAAAAGCAACTTGGGGTGGGACACAGAGTGTCACTTTAGCAGCTTGGATCTAATTCAAAAGACTAGGCTATATTCCTTCCTAGAGACAGAGTTTGTAAAGGAACACAGAAGCATTCTGTGATGCTTTCTGTGTTACTGTTTGTTTTAGTTGTTGCTGGGTAGTGTTTACACTAGTCAAGGACTTTCTAGCTTCCCATGCTCTGCCAGATGCACAAGAAGCCGGGAGGGGAGGAGATGCAACCAGGAGAGCGGATTCGAATTGGCCAGAGGGTATTCCATATCATGTGACGTCATGCCCAGTATATTAACTGGGGGAATTGGCTGGGGGGGGCAGCGATCGCGGCTCGGGGACTGGCAGCGTCGGTCGGCGGGTGGTGAGCGGTTGCAGCACTTGTTGTTCAGTTTTGGTTTTGTTTTTTTTTCCTTTCCCTCTCCTTCTACTGTTTCATCTCTCTCTCGCTCATTATTTTCCTTTTCATTATATTAGTATTATTGCTGTTTTATTCTAATTATTAAACTGTTCTTATCTCAACCCACGAGTTTTCTTACTTTGGCCCTTCCGATTCTCTCCCCCATCCCACAAGGGTGGGGGAGTGAGCGAGCGGCTGTGTGGTGCTTAGTTGCTGACCGGGGCTAAACCACAACAGTCCTTTTTGGCGCCCAACGTGGGGCACGAAGGGTTTGAGATAATAACAGTTGCTGGTCACAGCATTGATTCATCTGTTCTCGATATTAGTAGTCAGACCTACACCATGCTGATTTTGAAGTACATGTTAAAGATTGGCATTGGGTTTTGTAGTTTGCTGTGCTCTGCAGTGGTTAGAGATGTTTTGCCTAGGAGATTTGTTATTAAAACACTGGCCTTGAGTTTTATCGGTTATTTGGGTTTTGCATGGAAGCCGTTACTGTACTTCGGCTACCACCTCATGGAGACAATTAGCAATTATACCTCCTCTTCTGAGAGGTTCTTTATGGAGGAAATACAGAATGGCACCTTAGCTACCATCTTCTGTAATGTCTCCTTCTTCATTACAACAACTTTTCAGTCTCTTGAACATCCTTGGGTAGTTAAGATACATCTGTTGATATTCCTATGGCAGATTGTTTCGGTTTTGTCTAAGGTTAATAAGCAATTCAAGAATATCATCCAGAGATCTGCTCCAAGGCTCGATAATTATGGGTGGCAGGGTATGTGGGAGAGTATGGGCAAATGCCTGAGACGGTGGGCACCCCCAGTGTTTTGGGACTTTACCCCTGAACAAGTGCAGAATCCTGAAAAATTAGTAGAATATTTGGAGGAAGTATGCTGTCACCCTAGCAATTCCAGAGAGATACAAATCACTGCAATGTGCTGGGGCCTGGCCCATGCCTACCGAGCCCTATTCAACAGTATTCAGTACCACCAAGGGAAAATGACAGGCCCTGCGGCTACTCCAAGCCCAGCGGCTACTCCAAGCCCAGCGACAAGCACTGTGGCCCCTCAAACCCCCCCAACAGGCGCTGCAGTAGCTCCAAGCCCAACGACACGCACTGTGGCCCCTCAAACCCCCACAACAGGCGCTGCAGCAGCTCCAAGCCCAGCGACAAGCACTGTGGCCCCTCAAACCCCCACAACAGGCACTGCAGCAGCTCCAAGCCCGACGACAGGCACTGTGACCGCTCAAACACCCATGACGGACACTGAAGCTGAATCAGAGAATCAACCCGTGCCAGTATCAGTTGCCCCTATACAAAAGAAGAAATCTTCAAAGAGAAAGTCAACTCGTTTAGAAAAGGATGATGGAGAAGCAGCGCCGTTACTAAGAGAGGAGAAGGAAGAGGAAGAACTTGTACAAGAGACGGAAACTACCCGATCCCTATCCTTAAGTGAGCTACGAGATATACGAAAAGATTTCGGCCGTCGTGTAGGTGAGCATGTTGTCACCTGGCTGCTCCGATGCTGGGATAACGGGGCCAGTAGCCTGGAATTAGAGGGTAAGGAAGCCAAACAACTGGGATCCCTTTCTAGGGACGGGGGCATTGACAAAGCAATTGGAAAAGGGACACAAGGCCTCAGCCTCTGGAGGCGACTCCTGTCTGCTGTGAAAGAAAGGTACCCCTTCAAGGAAGATGTTATATATCGCCCTGGAAAATGGACCACCATGGAGAAAGGTATCCAGTACCTGAGAGAATTAGCTGTGCTTGAGGTGATTTATGGTGACCTGGGTAGTGAACAGTCATCCAAAGATCCAGATGAAGCCCAGTGCACACGACCCATGTGGCAGAAGTTTGTACGGAGCGCACCATCATCCCATGTAAACTCCCTGGCAGTAATGTCCTGGAAAGATGAAGAGGCACCAACGGTAGAGGATGTGATTGATAAACTCCGGGATTATGAAGCACATGTCTCTTCCTCCCTCATCTCAGCTGTGGAGAAACTGTCCCAGAAGGTTCAGCAGCTTGAAGAGGATATGTCCTACTCCCTACCTGTACGGACCAGTATCTCGGCCATTAGGAGTAAGCGTCCTTCTGCTCAAGAGAGAAGATACACACCACGGGGCACCCTATGGTTTTACCTGCGTGACCATGGAGAGGACATGAAGAAGTGGGATGGAAAACCTACGTCGACCCTGGAGGCACGGGTACGTGAGTTGCAAGGAAAAACAACCACTCAAGGGGGGACCTCCAGGAGAGTTGCTGCTCCAGTTTCCAGTAGGCAGTTCCCCAGACAGAGGAGTAGAAGCGCTGATTCTATCCGTGATCTTAATAGGGAGACTTCTGATTCCCATTCACAAGAAGTGGGTTGCGAATTCTGCAATTGGAATTAGAGGGGCCCTGCCTCCAGCCAGGTGGAGGAAAGGGACAACCGGGTTTACTGGACTGTGTGGATCCGATGGCCTGGCACATCTGATCCACAGGAGTATAAGGCTCTAGTGGACACTGGTGCACAGTGCACCCTAATGCCATCAAACTATGTAGGGGCGGAACCCATTTGTATTGCTGGAGTGACAGGGGGATCCCAAGAGCTAACTGTATTGGAGGCTGAAGTGAGCCTAACCGGGAATGAGTGGCAAAAGCACCCCATTGTGACTGGCCCAGAGGCTCCGTGCATCCTTGGCATAGACTACCTCAGGAGAGGGTATTTCAAGGACCCAAAAGGGTACAGGTGGGCTTTCGGTATAGCTGCCTTGGAGACGGAGGAAATTAAACAGCTGTCTACTTTGCCCGGTCTTTCGAAGGACCCTTCTGTTGTGGGGTTGCTGAAGGTCAAAGAACAACAGGTGCCAATTGCCACCACAACAGTGCACCGGCGGCAATACCGCACCAACCGAGACTCCCTGATTCCCATCCATGAGCTCATTCGGCGACTGGAGAGCCAAGGAGTGATCAGTAAGACCCGTTCACCCTTTAACAGTCCCATATGGCCAGTGCGGAAGTCTAATGGGGAGTGGAGACTAACAGTGGACTATCGTGGCCTGAACGAAGTCACTCCGCCACTGAGTGCTGCTGTGCCGGACATGTTAGAACTTCAATACGAACTGGAGTCAAAGGCAGCCAAGTGGTATGCCACAATTGATATCACTAATGCATTCTTCTCAATCCCGTTGGCAGCAGAGTGCAGGCCACAGTTTGCTTTCACTTGGAGGGGTGTCCAGTACACCTGGAATCGACTGCCCCAGGGGTGGAAACACAGCCCTACCATTTGCCATGGACTGATCCATACTGCACTGGAACAGGGTGGAGCTCCGGAACACCTTCAGTACATTGATGACATCATCGTGTGGGGCAACACAGCAGAAGATGTTTTTGAGAAAGGGAAGAAAATAGTCCAAATCCTTCTGAAGGCTGGTTTTGCCATAAAACAAAGTAAAGTGAAGGGACCTGCACAGGAGATTCAGTTTTTGGGAATAAAATGGCAAGATGGACGTCGGCAGATCCCAATGGATGTGATCAACAAAATAGCAGCCATGTCTCCACCAACTAACAAAAAGGAAACACAAGCTTTTTTAGGCGTTGTGGGTTTTTGGAGAATGCATATTCCAAATTACAGTCTGATTGTAAGCCCTCTCTATCAAGTGACCCGGAAGAAGAATGATTTCAAATGGGGCCCTGAGCAACGACAGGCCTTTGAACAGATAAAGCAGGAGATAGTTCATGCAGTAGCCCTTGGGCCAGTCCGGGCAGGACAAGACGTAAAAAACGTGCTCTACACTGCAGCCGGGGAGAATGGCCCTACCTGGAGCCTCTGGCAGAAAGCACCAGGGGAGACCCGAGGTTGGCCCCTAGGGTTCTGGAGTCGGGGATACAGAGGGTCCGAAGCGCGCTACACTCCAACTGAAAAAGAGATATTGGCAGCATATGAAGGGGTTCGAGCTGCTTCAGAAGTGATCGGTACTGAAGCACAGCTCCTCCTGGCACCTCGACTGCCGGTGCTGGGCTGGATGTTCAAAGGGAGGGTCCCCTCTACACATCACGCAACTGATGCTACATGGAGTAAGTGGGTCGCACTGATCAGCCAACGGGCTCGAATAGGAAACCCCAGTCGCCCAGGAATCTTGGAAGTAATCATGGACTGGCCAGAAGGCAAAGATTTTGGAATGTCACCAGAGGAGGAGGTGACACGTGCTGAAGAGGCCCCACTGTATAATAAACTGCCAGAAAATGAGAAGCAATATGCCCTGTTCACTGATGGGTCTTGTCGTCTGGTGGGAAAGCATCGGAGATGGAAGGCTGCTGTATGGAGTCCTATACGGCAAGTCGCAGAAACTGCTGAAGGAGAAGGTGAATCAAGTCAGTTTGCAGAAGTAAAGGCCATCCAGCTGGCTTTAGACATTGCTGAACGAGAAAAATGGCCAGTGCTCTATCTTTATACTGACTCATGGATGGTGGCAAATGCCCTGTGGGGGTGGTTACAGCAGTGGAAGCAGAACAACTGGCAGCGCAGAGGCAAACCCATCTGGGCTGCTGCATTGTGGCAAGATATTGCTGCCCGGGTGGAGAACTTGGTTGTGAAGGTACGTCATGTGGATGCTCATGTCCCCAAGAGTCGGGCCACTGAAGAACATCAGAACAACCAACAGGTAGATCAGGCTGCTAAGATTGAAGTGGCTCAAGTAGATCTAGACTGGCAACATAAAGGTGAACTATTTATAGCTCGGTGGGCCCACGACACCTCAGGCCATCAAGGAAGAGATGCAACATACAGATGGGCTCGTGACCGAGGGGTGGACTTGACCATGGACACTATTGCACAGGTCATCCATGAATGTGAAACATGCGCTGCAATCAAGCAAGCCAAGCGGGTAAAACCTCTGTGGTATGGAGGACGATGGCTGAAGTATAAATATGGGGAGGCCTGGCAGATTGATTATATCACACTGCCACAAACCCGCCAAGGCAAACGCCATGTGCTTACAATGGTGGAAGCAACCACCGGATGGCTGGAAACATATCCCGTGCCCCATGCCACCGCCCGGAACACTATCCTGGGCCTTGAAAAACAAGTTTTATGGCGACATGGCACCCCAGAAAGAATTGAGTCAGACAACGGGACTCATTTCCGAAATAACCTCATAGACACCTGGGCCAAAGAGCATGGCATTGAATGGGTGTATCACATCCCCTATCATGCACCAGCCTCTGGGAAAATTGAGCGATACAATGGACTGTTAAAGACTACACTGAGAGCAATGGGGGGTGGGACATTCAAACACTGGGATACACATTTAGCAAAAGCCACCTGGTTAGTCAACACTAGGGGATCTGCCAATCGAGCTGGGCCTGCCCAGTCAGAACTCTTACGTACTGTGGAAGGGGGTAAAGTCCCTGTAGTGCACGTAAAAAATATGCTGGGGAAAACCGTCTGGGTTATTCCTGTCTCAGGCAAAGGCAAACCCATTCGTGGGATTGCTTTTGCTCGAGGACCTGGGTGCACTTGGTGGGTAATGCGGGAGGATGGAGGAGTTCGATGTGTGCCTCAAGGGGATTTGATTTTGGGTGAAAATAGCCAATGAACTGAATGGTATGCTGTTAATTGCTATATGATATTGTATGTCATCACTCCTATGGTTGCTATATGCTGTATCAATGGTATCATAGTAAGAATTTCCAAAATTAATGAAGAATGAACTTTGATTAAACCAAGCAACGTGTAGCGGTGGTGGGACAAAGACTGGCTTCAGCATGCAACAATCCAACACCACGCAGACCATCTCTCCAGCCTTGAAGGACTATTACGGTAGATGGAGCCCAAAGTTATGGACTGAATGAACTCAATGGACATGTGTGGACCCTCTACAGATGTTCTACAGGGATGGTCCATAGACTACGGGAATGATAAATGATATCTACGTATGTCATCAAAGGATGGGGAGGCGGGTGGTGGTTATTGAGGTCATATTGGATAGTATGAGACCTGAGCATGACGTAAATGGTATGGAATAAGGGGTGGATACTGTCATGGTTTTAGCTGGGATAGTTGATTTTCTTCGCTGTAGCTAGCATAGTGCTGTGTTTTAGACTTGGTATGTAAATAATGTTGATAACACCCTGGTGTTTTAGTTGTTGCTGGGTAGTGTTTACACTAGTCAAGGACTTTCTAGCTTCCCATGCTCTGCCAGATGCACAAGAAGCCGGGAGGGGAGGAGATGCAACCAGGAGAGCGGATTCGAATTGGCCAGAGGGTATTCCATATCATGTGACGTCATGCCCAGTATATTAACTGGGGGAATTGGCTGGGGGGGGCAGCGATCGCGGCTCGGGGACTGGCAGCGTCGGTCGGCGGGTGGTGAGCGGTTGCAGCACTTGTTGTTCAGTTTTGGTTTTGTTTTTTTTTCCTTTCCCTCTCCTTCTACTGTTTCATCTCTCTCTCGCTCATTATTTTCCTTTTCATTATATTAGTATTATTGCTGTTTTATTCTAATTATTAAACTGTTCTTATCTCAACCCACGAGTTTTCTTACTTTGGCCCTTCCGATTCTCTCCCCCATCCCACAAGGGTGGGGGAGTGAGCGAGCGGCTGTGTGGTGCTTAGTTGCTGACCGGGGCTAAACCACAACACTGTTGTGCCTGCTGATGCTCAAGCACGCCTAGCTCACAGCTGAGTTAGATGCTGTGTGGTTGTTGCACCAACCAGTTCAAACGAACAGCAGTTTGTGTACCCAGAAGTCTTGGATCAGGAAGAAAGGGTGGCTCTATTCTTGTACCTCTGTTAGGATTAGCATCTTTTCCTAGTCTTATGTTGTTCATGGACAGATATATCAAACCACCCACTTTTTTAAAAAAACTATTTTTGTAGTAATAATAATTTTGTGCATTCTAATGTAAGGTACTTGAGCTAGTGCTTTGTTTAATCAGAGAGTAATGCGCTCCCATATCTTGTTAGGCAACCTTTTGCTCTTAGCCCCCAAAAATTCAATTAATCAGGCCAAAACTGCAGGCCAAAATATCCAGAAAGGTTTTTACATGTAAAGACAACTGCTTTTAATTCTTATATTAGGAGAAATTTTAAACATTCCACCCAGACAACAAATCCTACAGTAGCTTATTTTTCCAGGGAATGATGCCTTATATGCCACCTGTGTGGCCGAGAAAGGAAAAGGAAAAGAAACTTTATACTGCCACTGTTTCTATACTTGCCTGATGAAAAATGGCTTTGAGTGAAATAAGGTTTTTAAAGGCCTCTGATGTGACTTAAAGTGGAAGGTATTCAGCTGTATAAAATATGAATAGGTGAACAATCCAACAAGCAATGCCTCAGAACATCAGAGCCCCCACAAATCACAGTTTCAAAAATATGTTGAAGCATCCATTTAGCAATCAGAGGCATGCTCAACAACTCTTCTTGAGTAACCACAGCAAATAGAAGTTATTTAATTTTATAACTACAATATGGCAAATAAATAACACTTTTTCGCTTTCTTGTGTTGCAACAGGTTCAAAAGTTCAGCCTCAATACATAGACTCATCATAGTATACAGATTATTTTACTACTGACAGATGCTGTTAAATATGAAATATTTTTAATGGACTTATTAAGTATTACTTAAAGAGTCTTGTAAAGGAGAATCAAAGTGAATCCATATGGTATTATTTCTTTTATACCTATAGTGTTTATACATATACATGATTATATGTACTTATAGTTTTTCAAAGTCCCTCATTGTTCCAATATAAAGTTAATATGCAGAGATAGACTGAACATTGGACTTTGTAGTTGCAATTAGAAAAAAGTGTACTTCTTCACTTTAATAACATGGGGCTGACTGTAATACTGAAAACAATGGCTAGATTAATTTGGACTGGTTTACATACTTCAAACGATCCTCAAACTTGTGATTTCTTAACTGTTATTGTTGTTTAAAACAGAAAGACCTCTGGATTAAAAACCTGTCCTGTGTTTTATTCTCTGTGACTCTACCCTGTGAGAAGCTGCTATAAAACTGTTAAAGTAAGTGAGTAAAAAACTTTAATTCAGTAGTATATTACACTTGCACAGGTGTTAATGAGTACAAAAGATGCAAGCAATGAAGAGCCAGCCCCAGATACTATATCTCAAAAAAAATTATCCAATATATCCATCTCCATCACTCTTCATGTCTTCTCTTTTTCTCAGTGGTTCACCAGACAGTAATGTTCTCAGATCAAATATTCTCTATAAATTGGGAGAACATTTAACTGATTTATGAGGCTTTTAGCTATTACATACTTACCTACTCAATAAAAGTACTTACATCATATGACACACAAGCTACCTCCACAATCCAAGAATCACTCTTAAAGTGACACATACATCAAATTGTAATGTGATTTCCTTTACCTAATATATCACTTAAGGGCAAATAACAGGCATTCCATTGTAGATATTTTTTACTTCTTCATTAATTGTTCTTTGTTTTCTCAGACAGCACGTTTTTGCTCTTGCAGCTTTCTCTTACACATAAATATATTCTTTAGCATTAAGAAAAAAGAAAGATAGAATGGGGAAAGGCAGACAGAGACGGGTTGTCGGAGTGAGAAGAACACAGAGATTGTAATTTTCTTAACATTGTTTTTTGTTTTCACGCTTGTAATTAAGTCACAGTTGATGTTTAATAAGAAAAAAAAGTCAGAATTTTAAATTGATTTTGATGAAAATATGTGTCGTGCTTGCAAAATAAACCAGTTGGTTTATACCAGAACTATTAACCTTAGATTAACTAGGCATCAGAATACAACCAGGTATATTTGATTTATAATAACAATGCTATTTCTGGCCAACATCATCTATTAAGTGCACATTTCATTGCATTAGAAGAAGACGTATTACTTAGGCTATTATTTTAGAACCCAAGTCCCAGTATCATTACAAGCATCTGGAATAAAGAGAAAATAGAGGGGGAAAATGCCATGAAGAGGCATTTGAAGATAAGATTGTGTGTATTTTCCATGGAAGCTTAGGTCAGGGTCTGAGACTGCAAGTCCCAACCAACTTTTGAAAGCATTATTGAGAATTTAATTAGAGATTTTTGACCATCCACTTCCTGAAAAACCATATTCTAGTCTGTAGGCAGCACTCCAGAAGATGTACTTCCTACCTCAATTCCACCTGTAGCAGAAGTATTTGAATGAGCTATCATTCAATAGATAGAACTCACCTATTTCAAATATCTTTTGTCATCAAGTTTTTTTTCCTTTACAACCACAGGGCTGCCTTGTTCCCGGATCTCTCAGCCCTACTAGTTCTTAGCTTGTATGTCGCAAGGTCTCAAACAATTTCTCAAGCAGCAAAAATTACATTCTTTGCAGCTTTTTATATGATTTATCTTTGCCAGAGAGCTGAAAACTGGACTACTAGTATAGAAACAATGAAACTCAAATTCTAACTGTTGTCAGTAAAACAGAGCGAACATACTGCAGTATAAATAACCCTCAGGCTCCTACACTTTCATAGTTTCCATAAAGTTTCCCAGATGCTCATCTCTCTTCTTTTGGTTGCCTGCTTACTCACACCTGAAATCAGCAGTCTGCTAGCCAACAGCGGCAATAGGTGAGGCAAACCCATAGTGGCTTCACAGGGACAAGTACCAATGAACTATTGCAATACCATAAATAATTGTAATAGATAAATGCTAGTGATTTTATGCCACCAAATTTGGACAGAAAGTGGCCGAGCAGCAGACTTGACAGGTCAGAATTTCAAGACCTAGGCATTGTAAGCATGCTATAGAAAATCTAAGGGTATTTTGTGAATGAATGATGGCCAAAAGGGAAGGATTTCTATTACTAAGGATTACATTTTATCCTCTGCTGAAACTGAACAAATAAAGCTTTTGGGTAGTAGTTAAATGGTATTCTAAACTTCCTATTCCAGCTGTGGATTATTAATTACAATATATGCTATATAACCTTTACTAAACTTAAGAACTTGAATAGAAAATTTATTCTCAGGGGAAAGCCCTAAAGAATATGAATCTCACACCTATAGAGATGTATAAAGGCTTTATAAAAATAAATGTAAAGACCCCTTCAATTCTACAGGAAAATCTGACTCTTATCTGATGTTTTATAACCTTTAAAAATGTAGGCTTCTGCATATAACTGTTAGCTTTTCTTTCAGAGTGACATCGATTCAGCTGGATTTATTTCTGGAGGGCACAATAATTATTTGGTTGACTTTGGTCCATAGCAGCAGTGATGAGACAAAATTTAGTTTCCTTACTATTGCAATAAGATATTTCTATGGCTAACACAAACAAACTTGAAAGGCTTGAGAATAAATATATCTGAAATAATTTATTTTCTAGATATTATATTTCTAGTGTTGTTTAACAAAGACTATACTCAGCCATATGATGCAAATGCAGAAACTAAGGCACAGACATCTGCAAAATGCATGAAAGTGAGGGCTTGTAATGTCATTAAACTGTGTTACTGTTGATAAACCTGACCTATGACAGTCTGCCCAAACATGGATTTCAATTTTGCATGAACATCTGGGTTAGTTATTCCTTGCTCCTTTTTGAGAGCAAGTGCTTTCACTCACTACTACCTAATCAGTCTTCTAACCAAATTCAGGTGGAATGAGCAGGCAAAATTTTCTTGATGCTGTATGAAAGAGCCCTGCCCAAAACTTTTTCTTGTTGAGCATGGTTATAAAGGTGGAGAAGAGAGAAGCCTCTTTTTGCTTCTATCACATTCTTCAGCTTCTTTGTAGCATAGCCCCATCCTATCATCTGGAGTTACTGTCAATATATTAATATCTGCTTCTAGCTAACCTCCTCTTCAGAGCTTCATTTCTTTAGTTAAATTTAAAGTAGGCACCTTATTAATTTCTTTTTTGTTACTCTCCCTGCTTGAGAACAATGTCTGTGACCTTATTTTACTGTCTATTCTCAACATGTCTTTTAAACTCTATTTTACTATGGTGTCTAAAAATTTTAAGAAAAGTTGTTGCTGTTGGGATGATTAATTGTTAAACAAATAGCAATACTGGTTGTTTATACTCTACTTGCTGTCTCTTGTTTATACCTGGAGTATAAGCTTCTTGGGGCAGGAATCTTTGTTTGCTATGCTCCCTTACATCACCTAGTATAATGTGATACTGCATTTTGACTACAGTTCCTTTATCATGAAAACAATAGTCACATCAACAAGTATTGAGAATCAAATGGAGTTTGTTACATAAAGTATGGTCTGTAGGCAAGGATGGCTGATGATCATTTTACACACCATGGCTGCAAAAGGTCTAAATATTTGCACTGAGAGATTAGAAGGACAGACTAGCTTCTCTCATGAGAAGTCTTCTCTGCATTGAGGTCGTGTCATGTTCTTATTGAAACAGTGCAGCAAGCCAAGCAACTAATAATTTTGTAGTAAGTGGTCGATGATCTTGAAACTGAGCAAGTGCTTTTGAGCTCGGTAATCTGCCAAACAGATTTCACAAACTGTGATGGAAATGGTATGCACCAATTATTCTATTTTCTATTTAAGGAAAAAACATTCTAGCATAATTAATGTATAACATGCACTAAGTTTAGTTAAATTGAAAGAAATGAAGTGCATTCTCTTGCAACATGCTTCACTGTATACAATCTATTTTTAGGAATTCCAGTCTCTGTTAGTGATTATTTTATGCATCAGGTGTGTTCTCACTGAAGTTCATAAAAGCTGCATTATTCTCAGTTCCGTGAAATATTAAGATAACTTTGAAGGTGACTTTCAAGGTCATATATCTTGACAAAATATTGTAGAAGCGACAAAAATATTTGGCAGTCTGTTCTGTAGAGTAAGACTTTATTAAGAACCCAATGGTTAATCATGAAGTTAACACATACAATGATTGCCTGCTCTGCCCTCACCTTGTTTCCTATTAATTCAACATCACACCATGACAGTAGAGCAGATTGTCATCACTTCATGGCATTATACATAAAACGTGTTGTTATAAACATTGCATCAAATCAAGATGTAGGATATAAAGCTAGAGTAACATGTTTGGTGAAAAGTGATACCTTATCTCTGAATTTTGTTCCTCAATTTAAACATCAGTGAAAAGATTTTTGCAAAATCTGTTTATCGTTATTCAGTGCTGGAAAAAAGACAGACCAGAGAAACAGAACATTCTTTCAAAATCAGGAGGCTACAGTGAGAGTCTCGGAAAGCCTCTGAATACATTGAAGCCAGTATAAAAGAAACAGCAAAACAGCACCTTCTGAAGTGGGAGAATTAATTATGCTTCCAGTAAGTTGAAGATGAATTGGTTATTTTGTTTCCTGGGAAATTTTACAAGCTATGGGATAGGGCCTAAATTACAGAATGTAAAGACAATAATTCAAAGTATCTTTAAATCTAAATTCTGAGGAAAAACAAAGAGTTTTGAATTTTCAAAATTATATGTTCTGTTGCAATCTTTCATCTCTACTGAGATTTAAGTTTAAACTGATTAGGATAAATGTAAAATAATTTTAAAACGTATCAAAATATTTCATTCTAACAAATCATCATCTTTATCAAAAATACCTTTCAACTCTTCCTTTTTTTTAAATGAATATTATATAATTTTTATGTCCTTTCATTTTTCCAGAATGGAAATTCCAGTAGAAAAAGTTGTAGTCAAAAAATACCTGCCAGGAGAATTTAAAAAAAAAAAGTAAATAAGAATAAAGAAACTGCTGTACAAAGCTACCATAAAGTACCTTAAGTTGCATGTGCCCACTATAACTTGGATGCCCAAAAGTATGTTTTGTAACACAATAAAAAGGAATTAGAACTAAAAGATGGTCACACCTGCAGCACTGCAGTAAATCTTTCTATGCTTTATTCAGGTTTGTTAGTCCCAGATTTTTCTCCATTTCCCATGAGAATTTCATAGCATATGGAAAGCTAAGCAAGTCATTTCTGATATTCAGCAAAACTTTACCCCTACTAAAATTTGTTATCTTTTTCTTATATAGCCTTTCAACCCCACAAATATATTTTTTTCAACCCAAACAATTTTTAGAAATGGAAAGATAATTATCATGTTATCACTTCATCCTCACTTGAGGTAATACATTTTTTCATCCAGCTTTTCTTAGACTGAGGTCACAGCTCTCAATATTACTTTTATTTCTTTAGCTTGCACTGCACTCACTTTTATTTCTCTATTTTTTGGAGCACGGAAGTGATTAGAACAGAACCTAATGCACAAGGGACTGTCTTATCAAAGCTGTATAGAGATATACACTCATCTCTTTTCCTGATGATCTAATGTGTCTGCAAAAACTTTTTCCCCTGATCAAAAAAGAATCAATGTACAGTGTCGCATTACATGAGCTATTTTTCCTGTTATCATAAAGAGAAAGGGCTGACTCATCACCCCCCTTAATTACCAGATGTACATTGACTTCAGTGACTGTACTTGGGTGGATGGGTTGGAAAGTGATGTTACTGAGGGTTAACATGAGCTATGCTTACTACAGCTATGCAGTGGACTCCAGACATCATGTTCTTTTCAGAAAATAGACTAACAGTACCACGGATTCAGTTAAATATTTGGAATTTACCAGTGCAAATGCAAACACCTTCAACCTTTAGGCATGAAAAGCAGTGAGTTAAATTGACGCTGTCTTCCAGAAAGATTTTAAGAGAAGGTCTCATTTTACTCTCTGCAGTGTGTGTAGGGGAACTGGTGTGGTACTTGATTCCCCTGCAGAACTGGCTGAACATGTGGTGGCTACCTGATCAACCAAAAAATTGCACTGCTGGATATTTTGCTTGATATTCCCCATAACATCTATCCTGAATCAAAAGATGCTTCTTAGATGGGGATTGCTGAGCACTGTCCTAATTAGTGAGCACTGATCTTTTCTCAGCCCTCCCACTGCTCTGTCCTATTGACCCAAATACGAATGTTAGCAGTCCTAACAAATATTATTCTTGCTCTGACCAGCAGCTAGTGTGATGACCTGGAGCTTTACATGGGCATTGACTCTGGAGTTTGAAACAGCTACAACAGTTGGGGCAGAAACCCCTGCCACAGCCATTGAATTGCATTCCTGGAAAGTAGGTAGCTGCTCTGAGATGCAGACCAGCATTTTTCTCTCTCTCTCTTTCACAGGTACTCATCTTTCATCAGGACTATGTGCAGTGACAATTATTTTTCCTGCTTGATAAATTTCTTTCCAGTTTAATGTGATAAGTTAACATTTCTGCTCAAGTTACTTGTACAGACAATACTGGATGCAACAGTTTTGCTAAGGTACTGGGGTGCACAGGTCTTCCAGCTCTTTATCACAGCATGGGCCTAAATGCTTCCTCAGTACTTCTAGCATACTTCGGAAGAAATCCTCTGCAGAGAATTAATATGAATACAACAGATAAATCAGAGAAGAATTAATCCTGATGAAAAGTTATATACATAATTTCTCTTTTTTTTTCCTTCTTTCAATGTTCTGGGTTACAGAAACTGAGAAGTGTGAATTCAGGTGCAAGGTGCAATGAAGACAGAAGGCGTTCTTTAAACTCACTGTGCTGGCCAAATAACAGCTGGATCTTGCTAAGGAACACCCTAACTCTTAGCTTGGATTAAACAATCTTGCAATATCTTGTTGCACACATTATAAAAGGTCTTGGTAAGGTCAGAGCTGAAATGCATTGGAAATAAAGCAAGTAACTGTAACTTCTCTGTGTGACATAGTTTAAATAACAATTAAACGTCTTAAACAAGGGTGTTGAAAAAGTGATGTCTTCTATTCTAAGCACAGGCATATTTCATAATCCCAAATAACACATATATAAGTGTACATTTGTAAATGTTTCTGCCTTTGTGAACAAGTGGGAGATTGAGAATTGGACAATCAACAAGGAAATGTTGAGAAAATACCATGCACAAAAGGGACTGTAGAATGCATCTGAAAAATGATCTGAAATAGCAAAAAAGAAAGGAAAGAGCAGCTTGGGATATAGTGCTGTAAACAAAAAAAAAAGCTTCCTTCCTATTGTTTTCCTCAGGCAGTCAGAGAGCCAGAGATGTATATGTTCATTATCAGTAAACAAAATTATATCAAGGATCTGATTTTTCTACTGTTGATGAAAAAAACCCACACAACTCTGAATTTTTGTTGGTTATTCAGGTACAAAAACAGTAATGTTGCCTAAAACAGCAGCTTGTCTGGAGTCCACACTTTCCCTACAGAGTCTATAAATTGTTATGGTGGGAAATTAAACATTTCAAAGCTTATCACTTTTTTCCTAAATCTTGTCATTTTCTGGGTGATGTCCAGAAAGATTATCAAAGAGACTTGGGTTATGTTAACATTCCCCCATGCATTCCTATGAGGAGTGGCCTTCCAAAGCTGTTCAATAAACAGATAAATCAAGGGAAGACATTCATAGGCATATCAACAGTGGGATATTTAATATAAGTTACAACTTCCTCTCTTCACACTAGCAAGCTGTTAATAGCATTCGATTCTTCTGCTGCAAAATTATACATTAATTTTTAAAGGATAGCTTTAGACAAGTGAAAAATTGGCAACGTAACTTTCCATGGATTTATTTTTAAATTGTTTTCCCAGTTGCAGGGCTGGCTGTTTCATACTTTAATAAATATATCATTCAAATTAGCAAGAGTCATATGAAACTAAATTGGGTTTTGAACAGGAGAATTCAAATGACAAAAATTGGCTAGGTTGCTGCTTGTTTTTTGTTCAGCTCACCTTTACAAAGTGACCATATGTTATATCTTCATTTCTTGGCAACTGTAAGAGTTGCATGCAGATACAGTCCTTCTGTTGATACTCTCTTTTCATTGTAGTGCTTCTGTCTAGAGGCGTCATTTTGTGAACAGCTGTAATGTTGTTATTAAAAGCAATACATATATTTTAAAACAAAATAGTAGACATATGTGCCTACTGTCAATGCAAGCAAGTCTATCTAAATGTCATGTCGAGTGTTGCAATGGCTGGAAAACAAAGCTGCTTTCTCCCATTTGCCTTTCTGAAATCAATTTTGTGCAGGCTTACAATCTGTCTGCTTAAGAAAACCTATTCTGGGAGATGCTCAGGTATGAACTTGGCACACATAACTAGAGATACAGAACTTGATTCTTCACTGCCTTGATCCCTTTATAACCATTTACCCCTGTGGAAAATAGGTAGAAAACACAACTGTTCATTTTGAGTAATATGGCACACTCATTTTTCATAAGTGATGACACAAGATACAACCAATTTAAGTAATGAAGAGTGTTCTGTTTGATGTTTTTATTTGAAGTGTTTGGCTATTCTAGCACTATCTTTACAAACCCCCCCCCCGATATCATAACAGTGTGATTTCTAGTAATCGGGGTCAAGTACGATAAGGTTATGATCTTGTGAACTTAATTTTAAAACCTGCAAAATGCTATTGTTTTCAGATCAGATTACTGTTTATGATATTCTTGTTTATGATTGTCTAAAAGATCTTTGATTAGAAGAACATTAATTTTCTAATTGTGCAGTAAAATACCTGATTATAATCTTATGCTGTTGGACAAATAACATCTATGAAATTGTTATAGATTTATGCTACAGTATTTTTATTTAATTTTATTTATTTCATATTTTGTCCTGCATATCAAACTAATAAATTCAAATGTTGGTTATATGTGCAAATGCAAATTTCTGGCTGATATAGTGTAGTATGAACATCTGGATTGTAGATTCATAAATACAATACAGAAATCAAAATGTTATTTGTTAGACTTTCAGATCACTATGAATATAGTATCTCCAAAAGCAAATGGAAATGGGAGTTGCACAACTGATTTCAGAGTAATTCTGTGGTTTTTGCTATCACCAGACACAACTTGAGGATCACCAACAGAAATTTCCCTCCTAACAGAGGACCTGACAAAGCTGTTTTTCTACATCTCCACAGAAGAAGCTGGCATGTTCGAATGCACAGCTGGAAGAGTTTGGCTTCTTTTCAGGCAAATCTAAATAAAACTGTGCGATGAGTGTTTCTAGACTAAATGGTCTTCCTCTGAGAATCCTCAAAAATGCATTGGCTTCCGTGTTACAACATCCTCAGCAGTGTTTCCCTGACTTAAAGAAAACTATGGATGAATATAGTCATAAAAGAAGAAACTGGGGGAAAAAAATCCAAATATTTTTAGACACCATAACTGTTGTGGTTTTGTCCTTTTAAAATTCTCAGAACTAAGTTTAGTAGCATTTTTTTTTCCTTCAGTGTATGCTAAGTTTATTAGATCCCCTCCCATGTATAAATCTGGCATATCAAACCACAATTTGCATTGTCAGCTCCTATGAGTGAAATCTATTGCAGTTACAGAGCTGTCCTGCTTTTGCCTTCATAGCAACTTTCAGACCACAATAACCATCATCAGTTTAAAGCAGGCAGATCCATTACATTTCCTCTGTTCCTACAACCCCACATTAAGCTAATATTATCTATTTCCCAAGTGAAAAAAAGCCCTTCCAGTCCTATCAATTATTAATTCCTTGCTTGCAGCTAATGTTTTGTTTGAATTATTTAAATGCATCTTCATTTATCAATAAACATAAAATGTTAAACAAAGAATACTGATGAAGGGCATTATTTAAGCCATAACATTTTATGAGATTATTTCAAGCGCGTTTTTTGATTTATTAGCACAATATGTTTTATAATTATTTTTCCATTTCTAAAAACAAAACAAAATGAGAAACACCATGTTTCTGGGTATCATCAAGAGATTTGGAGGCTTACCGAGTGCTTTCAGGAATGTTACATTTTGGTCTGGTTTCTAAAAAAAAAAAAAGTAAATTCCCAATCCATTTGCTAAGAAAATTCAAGATGTGGTTAAGATATAAGATGCCTATGATTTATTACGAGAATAACAGTTACTGAAGTTCACTTTAGCCTCCATTTCTTTTTTTTCCAATTGCAGCCATTATATCATAAATGGATAGAAAACAGTGCCTATTGTTAAAAGACTTGAAATTAAAATAATTGAGGTGAAAGAACAGTAAGTGGTGCATTGTTTTTATTATCTTGATGTGCCTGTCATGGTTTTAAAAGAAAAAGGGGAATAGTCAGGTAACAGAAATAAAATCAATATTATAATATTGATGATTTAATTTAAGTTAATTCTCTCAATTTAAATAACCCCTGCTTAATATATAACACTTGTAAAATTACTATTTTTTTTCTCCTGGTTTGTAATAGAATAAAATAAAATAATTTTAAATTAATATCACAGGCATATGAAAGTTATATTTCTTGAAGTTAAAAGAATACTGAAGACTATAGCCAAATTTTACCCCATGTCCACTGTGCCCCTTTACCTTCAGGTGTATAATTTTCTCTGTTGTTAGAAAACCATTGAGAAGCTTGGAGAAAATAGCAGTTCATTCATGATCTTCAGGCAAAATCCTTTGTGATCATAAACCAAAGATTTTTAACAAAAAAACCTTCAAAAGACTTTTCCTTTTCTGTAATAGAGAATATTGTGGGATTTCTTTGGCAATCCAGATTGATTATGAATAGATTATGTGTGTGGTCTTAACACAAATGTTAATCTTTCCAGTTTATCACAACTGTTATCCATTGAAATATTCCTTTCAAATAATTGCTTATGACCATTTGATACGATCTCAGTAAAGGTGTCAACAATGATCTAGGTCCTATTGTTTTATGCACTTATAAAAAACTGTGCTTTCCCTGGGGGTTATTGGTCACCTAGCAAGAAAGACAAAAGATGAAAGTCAGGAAGTGTTAACTGCCCAGTTTTATGATAAGCAGCTAAGGTACAGGAGTCCCATACACACTGAACAGTTCCACTGACTAAAAGTATAGTATGAAGGATTTCTCATGGCAATAGGCTACAGTATTGGATACAAATATTGTTAGGGGCTCCAAACTATATTCATGACTTTTAACCTTGTGGAACTGTTGCCCCCTTCCCTTCCCACCATGAGCTAAAAAAATTCTGGATATTTATGTATATAATTGGATTTTAAAGAGTATGAAAACATCCAGAGGTCTGCAAAATGATCCTGAGGTACATGCTGGCAGAGACAGTTTCTAAAAGATTTTTAAAAATGCAATAATTCTCACTTCCAGTTACCCAAGCAGACCAAACTGCATTGCTGCTGCATTGAATGGAGCAACAATTTGCCAGAAGCAAAGTTTGAAAGTTCATACTAAATATAGTTTATATTAGTTTGCTGTGAAAATATTTCAGATCAAAGTCTACAACTGACTTTGCTGTTGACAACAAATATTAATATCCTACAGAAAAACTGGTTCAGCATTGATGCTCTGTATGTGTAAGGTGTCTACAAATATGGACCAAGACCAGAACTGCAGAACCAAAGATACAGTCTATGCTGCTAAAATACAGGCTCATTACCACACTGAAAATTTTTCATTCAAAGAAGGCATAAATATGGGATATTTAGAAACAAAGTAACTTACCTGTTTTAAGCTTCCAATTATAGTTACAGAAATAACTTAATTTCTAACACGGAAATGCTTTGATAATAGATATCTCTGGAAGATTAAACTTATTAAATCCACACATTGAAATAAAGAGATTTTTTGATGAAAGATAGAGCATTTTCAGTATAACAGCAGTATTTATTGCTTGAAAAAATACTAATAATACCCTAACGACATTTAGTGTGTCTGGTAACGTGCAAGTAATACTTCAGGGAAAAAAATCAAGTAGATTATACTAGAAAATTGTATCTTTTTTCTACTGGTAATTTGAATCATATACGCATGGAAGTGTTGATTGAAAGGTACTACTTCAGGTTTAGTCCAATTTACTGTTCAAAGTGGGATTATGATCACCATTTCTGAGTTTTACAACCTTCCATAGAATATAAATGTTAGGTGACATTAGGGATGCAGTGGATCTACACAGTGTTTTAAGTAGAAAGGTGGTTTACTATTTTTGTGTCATTGTTTTTCTTATGCATTCTCATATTTTAGTTTTCCATTTCCTCCATTTGACTACTCTCCATTAAGTTTTGGTCCTCAGCACTGATGACAACCCCAGCTGAGGGCTGCAGTACCTCATCAAACTCAGTGCTGTGTTGAGTGGGGAGGACTCTGTAAGGAGAAGGTCCTTTGCTATTCTCCAATGCAGTGCCTCATGCCATACCATCTGCATTCAAGAACTGGTCACATAGGATGTGTGTGTTTTGAATTATTACCATAACACAAGAATATCGCAGAAGTCAGTTTTGAAGGTTCTCATGGGAGGCGTATCTGTGAAGATGTCCTCTCCCTCCATGTGTAAGGGTGTTCAGAAAACTGACTGTACACATGACTCCCAAACTCCTCCTAGACACCAGTGAACATCATCACAGCTTTGATTCCATTCCCAGAACTACTAATCTCCCACATCAATATTTCCTGGAACAGAACCATAATGTTGAAAAGCTGACTGGCTCTTTCTGTATGCAATAACTCATGGAAAATGCAAAGCAGAGTGTTAGCCTGCCTGCAAGTGTGGGCATGGGAGTGGGATGTGGGCACCCTCCCGTCTCCACCAGAAGGTAGCATGTCAGTAGATTCATGCCTACCCCTATTTAAAAAGCTTTTCAGTGTTATTTATCAATTTACGTCACTCTTTAAAACCATGGTACATTAGTTAATTCCTATATTACAGTGAAATTCCTATGGAAGTACATATTACAGCCACATTAATATCACATTAGCTCATCATGATTAATGTTATTGCAATGAATGAATTAATAATGATTTGCCTCTTTACCAAGTTTTTTTTACCTTGACATGAAGAGGATCCATGGCATTGATTATCACAAATATAATGCATTGATTCATCATTTATGGGAAAAGAGGCTGCTCTTCCCATAAAGCTTATTCTTTTATTGCTTTTTTTTTTTTTTTTCTTCCGTTCCTCAGTAGATGTATTATCTTTGGCAGGAATTCAGACCATCTATAGATCATTCATAGGAGTCAACTCAGCTTCAAGTGCTGTGACTTGAATGCTAGCTGTGAGAGAATGAATGGAACTCAGGTGAATGAGTTGTCACATGTAAACTCTGTCAGGAAAGGAGACAGTTATCCCGGGTAATGAAGGTTTGGCATTAATGGCTGCCCTCTGTACAGTGAGATTAGTTGCTTTGCAGCTATTTAATTGTGGGTAAAGGTGATCGACCAGCATATGCTTTGGCATCCAGGTATGTAAAAGCAGTATGATATGCAGTGCTGCTGCTTTTGCCTAGCTGAAGGGCAGGGTTTATGTCCACTCTGAAGTGGGAATTTCTTGAAATCAATCTCCTGACTGGTACTCTGCTCATATTACTAGAGGGTGGTCAGTATATGTACACTGTGTACATGACTATATATTTAGAGATTCTCTTCTTAGTAAGCATTTGGACTTACTTTTCATCACAATATTTTGTGATTATCTTAAAATTGATAGTTCTGCCATCATTTTTTTCTGTTGTTAATTTAACACTAAAAATGGAAGAGATTGTTCAGTATTTTGGTTTTCTTTTCCCATCTTTATTTTTTCAAGGACTTGATGGCTAAATCAACGTTGCAAGAGTACAATGGAGCACAAACCAATGAAGAAGGACTAATTCCTTATATAAAATAATCCACCTTTCCAAACACTGCCCTTGTGATGCCAATAGGGTCATTCACTCTAGCAGTTACAGTCTTTTCTAAATTGGAAAACCAATTATTTTGCTTTCAGAGATCGTGCCAACAGATGCAATTTGGAGCCTCCAGATGTGGAAAAGGTAGAAATATAAGGAAAGGATTCACAATGGCATTCAACTGCTTACTCCAGTCACACTGCCATATATCCTAGTTTTGTAAGCATGTATGATAGAGGGGCAAATTTTTAATGCTGATGTCAGTTGTGACATTAGGATTTTATTGACAGTACATTTCAGATGCATGTTTAAATGATCAATGTGTTTTAAATATTTTGCTATTCTGATTTCACTGATTTCAATTTTACTTCTTCCTCAAATTGCAAATGAAAACTTAATGGTTTAAAATCAAACGATATTTTCATTGGAAAAAGATCTCAGTGAGAAAAAATTGTAAATATACCAAGATTTACATATGACATATAATTTCAAGAAAAATAATACAGCCTTCCAAAGTATTGACTTTGGATGATATCAAGTTGTCTTGCTGTTTCTTAAGATTTTCTTTTCTGAAGTCCACCGCATGCTGATAAAAATTCTTAATATGATCTATCAGTAGATGTTGTATACCTTGATGTTGTATTTTGCATATAAAACCTGATTTTCTCCACCTTTCTTATTCTTCCTGCTTTATACAGGGAGTTTTTTAAAATACTTTGCAGCTATATAGAAATGAAATATAGGTAGCCTCATAAATTCAAAAGGGGACTGCCTGTGAGCTTTCCGCATCTCCAAAGTTGAAAAATTGAAATAAAATATGGCTGGAGAAAGTTTTGTTTTCCATATTGTTTCTAAAAGTCAGAAAACCATATGTTTCACCGCACTGCAAATGAACATTTTTCTGAAGGAGAGGGTCATATAAAGGGCACTTCCACCCCAAACTGAGAGTTTAGGAATTCATTCAAAACCTATATATTAATAGTAAAACAAACCACGTGAATTTTCTTTGAAAGTCCAGTCTGACCTTCAAGCTCTGAATCTAGAGCTTGTTTGCAATTACATTCTGCACTATTAGAAATTAAAGACATCTAGCACATATAAATGAAAATTCAATGTGGTATTTTGATGACTGTTTAAAAAATACTTTCAGAATAACTTTTCAGTGTAAAATCATGTATTATTTTACTCTGCAGGTTATTTATTTTAATACTGTGTTCACACCGTTCCCAAGTGTTTCTTTAAACTTCTGAGAACACTTCATTTAATCATGTTCTCAAAAAGAGAATCATATATAACACTCTCAGATACATCCATGTAAGTAAGTCCAGATCGACACCTCTGAAGATACTTGTTGTTGTGGATGCACATTGATATAAATGAGAAAGGCACCAGGGTCTTCTCTTCCACGAATCACTCACCCTCTCCTAACCTCTTCTTGTCCACAATTATTATACACGTCTCTAGGTTCACTTAATAGTTTATGTGCTGACTCTTCAGGACGAATACTCAAATGGATCAAACACATGTGTAGTGGTAGGTAGGAGGAACATTTAAACTTTACATCTCACCTCTCCCCCAGATCTTATACTGCACGAATGACTGAAAGCCAGTTGCCTCTAATGAAATTTTTAGTTGTATTTCATGGTCTTGCGTTTAAAAGGGAAAGGAAGGGAAAGTGGTAGAAACATACTGCTTTTTTTGAGTGAGATTTATTAGCCCTGTTTCTGGTGAAGAGGCTTAGACTAGCCCTACAGAAGTCTCAAGGTACAGTCTGGAGCTGTGATCTCCATTCTTCCCTGGACTGTAAGCAACACTGCTTGAAAACAAATATGCTGTGAAAACCACTTAGCTTTACTTGTCAAGCTGGAATGGAGTGGCAGTGACTTCATGGGACTGTTAGCAACATCAGAGGATGGTGGCTGGTTTTTTTTTCTGTATGAACTTTGGCTTTTGAACAACATTTTAGTAAGAGGATACTTATTCATTAACTATGCTTTTTTAAGAGCCAAAGATTCTTTCTCCTTCCCTAGAATCTCATCAAATTTCAAAATCAATTAAACTTATTAAAACATCTTAGGTGTTTCCCTTAATTTGGCAATATCTTAGTTACTGCTCTATTTTATAAACTTTTTCAGTTGGATTGTTTAGTCTCCCTCACTGAAAGAAATCAGGGAGAACCATCTCTTCTGCAAAACATGATAGAATGTGAGGAGGTTTTGGTTCTGGTTTTTTCCTGTAGGAATTTTCCAGGCCACAGATATGGCAAAGCTACAGGAATACATTATGTCAGCTTATTGTATGTATCAGCCTACTGCAATGTTTGTACTAAACTCCCTTCCTGTGTCTTAGAGCAACCCCAGACAGCAACTAGACATTACGTTTAGGATTACAGTAAATGCCAGTGGATATTCATGTTGTTCTATCAGCCACAAAGTAGGTCTGAACTACCTTTTTCAGTGAAAGACACTGACACTTCTGTATGGACTGTAGAACCTACTCCACAAATATCTTGGAGCAAATTCTGACCTCTGTCTGGGAGAATATAGGGGCAATAAATGATTACACAATTTGAGGAAAAACCCGTAGGTAAGAAAGAATACATGGCTGAGGTATCCTTGAAGTAGGATACCTGGAGGGCAGCACTACAACAGAAAATAATGTAAAGTTACAAGGACAGTGATCTATAAAACAGAACACAACAGTAAAAAGGCCAGTATCTACTGCAGCATGGAACTTGAACGACTTTTTTGTACATCGTCATCTTGCTTTGTTGACATCCTGGAAAATGACTGTTCACGAAATGTAACGTATGCATGAGACCATGATATGTGAATTGTCTGCTTTTTTATGGGAATACTCAGCTGTAGACTCTCCTGCAAAAGAAAAGGAAAATTTACAGGCCATAGCCTAGGACATAGGCTTCCTAGGACATAACCTTTCCTGACAGAAGAGTTTTTTAAATGTTATAGTCTCTCAAAACTAAACAAAAATACAAATGCCAAAAGCAAATAGCAATATTCTTATCTTTGTCTTGATTCCTCTAAGACATCACTCAGTGCAAATACTTTTTTGTAAGATTCTTTTCAGACTCGCTCTTTTGTTTTATGCACCAGTCCACTTCCTTTAATGTAATAGATATTTTATATAATATATAAACCATGCTTTTCTGCTTTTTGATTGAGGGATTTCTTAATTTTTCAGGATGAGAATTAAAAAAAAATCCTTTATCTTTGATTTTATTTATTATGCAAACCTGGCAACCTATTTTGGGAAATTCCAACAAATCTGGATTTTTGAATCATATTCCTCCACATATGGTATTAATTTATCTTTGTCTTGCCTTCATGCAACACAGCAACAGATGTTGAACATTTCTGCTTTTAATAGGCCTCTGATCTTACGAAGATCCTTTTCAGGAATAGGCAGAAATATGTTTTTAAGCTACAGATCTTTTACAAGATTGCCTCTGATGAAGTTTGTTTTGCTAACAAAATGGATTTCATCCCTTTTTCAGACATTTTGATTTCACATTGAGCTTTACAGTGAATTTGCACTGGGAAAAAATGTAATGTTTAAGAATTGTCCTTTTTGTAGATCAGATTAAACTAGACATGGGATTAGAGTGCTGACCTATATTCACGAGTTTAATTGCTGCAGTGTACTTTAACTTCTTACAGATGTTCTATTGAAATGGTTAACCTTTACTGGCTATCTTCACTAATATGACCTTATCTCTTCAGATTCTGATTTTTAAGGTGGATATCTAAAAAAATTGTTGAAAGGTTAGATTTTCTTATGCATTTTGAGCAATTTCAGAGGAGGTATTGGCCAAGTCTCATCAATATATGTGGACTGATTTGTGTGGTGTCACCAAGCCAAAGTAGCTGTAAATCCATCTGAATCAGCCAGATGAGACTTGCATACAGCTGGTTTATATTGGATGGAGCAGTACAAAGCAGCTGGAATTTATTGGTGAATCTGACCTACTATTTATCAGTAATTTATGTAGTGCATGGCGCATGTTATGTGGGTGTGTATCAGCAGATAGATGCATATGCACAAACTTGCTCACAGGTGCTATACAGATCATTTGTAATGCAGACAGAGAAAGAAGAGATGCACTGTGTGCTTCTCAACTAACTTGATTTAATAACATCAGGGAAGAGGGCCTAAAACCTTAATTGCACACCTTTTCTCATGCATAATCTACAAGACTTAAGAACAAGTATGGAGAATGGTCTTTCTGTACCCAGATAAACAGATTTTGTGCATCATACGAACATTTTACAAACATACGCAGCTAAATAGCTAGAGTAGGTTTTGTTCTATATTTTTTCCCCACGTACATGTGTGCAAAGTGCTTATAAAAATCCATCTCAGGAAGACTGTTCACTAGTATAGAAAACTTTGAACTCATTTTACGGGATAGGGAAAATAATTTTTCATATAATTATTAACCATTATCAAACCGGGCTGTTCTACTAACAGAGAACTTGTCTCCTATTGCCATTACATCCCTGAATGGTACTCAAGAATATTCATAAATGATTCTAACTAGGACAAAAAAAAAAAAAAAAGAAAAAGAGGGAAGAGAAAGAACTCCAGAAAGTGCTACAAAACATTTGTTGTAATGTATTGGACTGTTTTAACTTTCAAACCTAAAGTTGTTTTGGACTGGAAAACTAAAATTAAGCCTATCAAAGTGTTGAAGTAGGACATTTCAAAACTTTTTCATCCTTTCAAGAGTTAGTGAATTCACTGATAATGATATTCTCTTTCAGTTTCAACAAAATATCTTTTTATTGAGACCTATATTGCTAATAATTATTAATTATTATATTGCTATTTCTTAGTAACAAATATTCAAAAAAAAAAAAAAAAAAAAAAGGGAAGGAAGAAGGAAAAAGAATAAAAACAACCAAAAATTGAAAACTGAGATTCTAAAGGTTTCAGACCTTCCCACAACTAAATATCCAAATAATTTCCCCCAGAAAATTTACACCTATGTTATTGAGCATACAAATAGATTCTAAAAGCATACTCCATAGATCAGCTTTTCCATTCTACATTGTGGCTTTTTTCTCAACTCTCAGAATCATCCAAATTATACTTGGTAATCTATTTCCAGTGTTGTCAAGGATTACATGGATTACATGCTAATCACACTGGTTTTATCAGACATGATAAGAGTTGTTTGAATAAGGTTGAAGGAGATGCACTGGATATCACTAACATTAACCTGGTGTTTCCACCTGAAGGGTGTTTGCAGCTATGCTACTTGGAGAGCCTGTAGGTAATAAATGCATCAGCCCTAAAACACAGTTAAGTCTGATGCTTAGGATTCAATTTTTAGGGTTATAAGGACTGAAGAACTTATATTTAGAGCCTATATTATGTTCCTTAAGCTACATAAGATCTGGACACTGGTATTATTTAGTATTAGTTTTCTCTTCACACTGACTAGTTTTCAAAAAGATAAATTTAAAATGTGAAAAAAGGTCATGCCCAGGAATAATCAAGTTTCTGATGTTTCCAAAGTTTTCGATGAGACTATACTATGGTCAGAGTTTCCAGAGGATAAATTTTGAGATGTCATGTCTTCTACTTTCCGTTTCAGTCCATAAATGCCTAAAGGGTACTCACTGAAGGTAGGTGAAGAAAATGAGCCTGAAGTTTAAACTTCACAATTTTTCTTTTCTTAAAATTATAAAATTCAGCTTTGTCAAAGAGTATGCTAATAAAATGTATCATACTTCAAAACAACTATTTAGGAAAGTTAGTTTTGAGAGTGATAAATGAGTACATAACAAAAAAATAGCTTATACTATATAATTGACTATACAAATAATGCCTGGGCTAAAGGACAACGGTAAAGTAGGGACCAAAATGTCAATAGGTTAAAATATTACTGAAAGTTTTTAAAAATATTTTTTTTACTGCTGCACATGGGTATAACCATCACATACTTTATTATTTTGGATATCTGTACAGCAATATTTTTCTCTTAGTGTATTTTCTCTGTGTTGCTTGCTCAGAACATGGGGATATCCAATTTATTTTCATGAAAACATAAGGGAAGACATCAGAGAAGTCAATCACCTCTTTCTGAGGGCTTTGCAAATGAACTATATGCTGCTTGGCTTGTTCACTCTTGGGTGCATGTGTCAGATACAATTGGTGATGTCAGACATAGCCTCCATTATGCATTATTGCCCAAGAGTGCTTTGCTCATATTAAACTGCATTATTTTCTGAAAACACTAAGTAGATAACATGCAAAAGGATCTGGCAAACTTGTTTATCTATTTGGTGTGTCATACAGCACACTGTAGGTAATTGTGTAGCTCTAAAATGAGTTTGCAAAGTGTCTGAGTTAGTGGATGGACTTACAATTCCCTCCAAAACCAAGTTTTTTTTTAATTCTATTTTTTTTAATGTTTTATGAACTAACCAAAGTTATAAAGGGACTCAGTTTGCACACAGTGGACAGAATGTTCATGTTTTTTTTAGGTGGCATTTTTCACATTAGTCAAGAATGGGAATGCTGTCTGGGTTCTGAAGGTCTGCTCTATGAATTTATACTACAAACTGGTAATATTGCCTCACCATAAAACAGAGCGAACAAAACCCCAAACAAACAAAGATGTCCTCAAACCAGTTTTCAAGTCTAATGTAAATCTGATGTTAGAAAGAGACATTTATTGCCAGTGGGCATTTTGAATGGCTCCTAAGCATTACATTGCTGTTCTACAAGAAGATGTTAAAAAGCGATGTCCGAAGAGAAGCCAGCTTGTAGAAAGAATTCATGTATATAGAATAAATATTTTTAACCTGGAACTTTATTACAAAATTCTCAGTGAGATGTTACCTAGCTTCCAATTGATGTGGCCGTTTACTAATTACCTATACAAAATATCATAGAAGAGTTAAACAAGATGACAGTATCTTACAAACATACATCTCATGCACGATCTGTTCAGTTGCTCTCTGTTCACCTAATGTAAGACACAGGTGCAGCCACATCGGTTCTATTTCTCTTTGTGTGCAAATCAGTTCAACTTTTTTGACTCAGTAGTGAATAAAAACTCAGTAAAAATGATCACCTATCTCAAAAACAAAATCTAGTTTTTGTTTGCTCCTGTTCTGGTTTAATTTTCACATTAAATTAATCACTTTTATCTTTAATTTTATTAAAAATGAGATGCTTTTAAAGTTGATTAGCATTTCAGTTACAGAGGTTCATTGTTGGTGCACTTCTCAAGGCTCCAGATAAATCTGGCTCCTATCACAGTAAGACAATAACATGCTAACAACCATTTAACCTCAGGATCACAGAAGGAAAGAAGGAATTATTGGAAAATTATTCTGAGATCTTTGAAGTGCGTAAGAACAGAGTAGATTATCTGAAAAAAGAATAATGGAAGATTTTTTTTTTCCATCACTAATTTATTTTTTGCTTCTCAGTTTCCTACACGTCTTTCAGATGGAGTGGAAAAATTTCAGAGCTACAATATATTCTCAACTGAAATTTACCCAGTGTAGTGCAAGTATTATTAAAAGGTTAAAAAGTAATTAGTTGTAGGACTTGAAAAAGCTTTTTTTCCCTACTGAAGTACTCATTTTCCCTATATAATTTAGGTGTGGAGTTGGGAAAGACAGGCAGACAGATCAAAAGCTATTCAGTGATAACTATAATCAGAGGTAAATCCCATATATAATTGTATCAAGTAAGATCCATTACATGAACTGGAGTTTTGCAATTTTGCTTCTTTTGTTTATGGCCAAAATAATTATTTCTTTTTTTTTTTCTGTTTTTTTATTTCCACAAAGAAAGGTCATACTGAAGAGGTAAAGTATGGGAAATAAAAATAAATAAAACCTGACAATTCTCCATTTGGTGTTAAAAAAAAAGAATATTTCAAAATTTCAGGATTCTAATTAATTTTCAAATTATTTTTCACAGATTTTTGTGAATCAGGTTCTTCTGTTTGGAAAATGTTATTCAACAGGTAAAGCAAGTACCACAGTTTCTTTTAGGCTTGCAATGATGATCGACTAAAGAAAAGACACCTTCAGAAAACGGTCTGAAAAGCAGAGTTTGGATGACAACTAGGACTGACCTTTCAGGATTGACTAGGATTTCTTCTATTTAAGCATTGTGAAAAGAATACTTTTTTATCTCAGTGAGCAATAAATCCACATTTGAGAGTACAGAGTAAACCTTACTGCTGCTTCCAGATGTATAGTGGATCTTCCATTGAGTAGCAGCCTTCAGAACCCAGAAACTGCACTCTCTAACTACAGAAAGACTGAGACTGTGTTTAACAAATGTCTGACAGGGCTGCAGTGAATCATAGCTTACCCAGGAGACAGGCAGCAGACTAGTAAGAGCCCATGGTCTAACTCCTAGGTTTCCCATCACTAAGAAATCTTAACAATGTATTAAACAGTAACACCAGGGTGATAATTATAACAGTCTACTTTACCTGTTGCAAAAGGCAATAAAAGAGAATCCACACTTGTGAAGTGTACATGTTGGTGTGTGAAATCCTATTTGCCTTATTAACAAGTGCTTAAGGCTAATTTCTCAGCAGATATCATAATTTCATCCATTCTTCATGCTGTGCTTTCATCAGGATTGCATTTAGAAGTTGAAAAACCTCATCAGTGGAAGAGCCGCTGTTTTGAATGGTTTTGATAGAATGCTTTAATTAGGTCACCCGGAAAAGTGTGTTTTAATAACCTATGTCATTACTGAACAAGGGGGATTTAAATTCTACTATAAAGAGGCTTCTACAGCATCAGACATCTGTTCTAAAACTTACTGTGGCAATATACTCACTGGATTGCATGTACAAATTTGATTAGCTGGAACTTCCAGGAATGATTTCCAGCTGATTAACCCAGGGACCTTATCTTCAAGTATTGGTGTTGTATAGATTGACCAAAATCCTAGCTAATGTCAGATATTAAAGCCTATAATTGCAAGTTAAGAGAAGATGAAGGCACCTAATGATAAACAGAAGACAGTATTTCTGGTATTGCTGTAGTAACTGATCATTTAATTCATGTTATGATGTCAGCAGCAAACAAGACTGAATTTCTGCAGATTCCTCTCTGCAACCTTCTGTCCAGCGACACTTCTGCACTGCATTTTATTAGCTTTTGGAGCCTTTTGTTCTGTTTCTTAAAATGAAAAGGTGACCTTAGTACTAATCACTGTTAATGGCATGGTGTGTTGTTGGTTTTTTTTTTAATTGCCAAGGCAACATAAATAGCAAAATATGTGGCATTTTAATGCATCCCTTTGCAATCCAGAACAATAAGGCCCTAATGTGCCATACAAATTTAAAGTGAGATCACTGGGTAATGGGGTACATATGGTGATCCTAAAAGAAAAGGTTACTATGGAGAATAATTAAAAAGACCTTTGAAAAATTATTTTTGCTGCTTAGGTATTAGTTTTAGATGTAAGGAGGGACCTACTTTTCCTTACCAGATGTATTGTCATTTTAGATTCTGCAAATTTGTTGTTTAGGACGCTATCATTAAAATATGTCTTGACAGACTTATTGAGTGGAAGTCTCAGATTTGATAGGACTGTCCCATCCATAGCTGCATCTCTCCTCTGTGTGAATGATCTGTGGGAAGAAAAAGGAAGGCAATTAGAACTGTCTGAAAGTCAGTTCTTAGGTTAGCTGCATATATTCTGTAGTGCTGTGAGAATAAAGGATAGTTAAGTGGCTTAATCTTTAGTACCCAATTTCATCCTGTGTAGCTTTTGAAGCACCTAACTTCAGTTCAGGCCAGTTAAGGACTGAATCACCTTCTGGAACAACCCAGTCCTCTCCGCTGTCTGTAACAGATATCTATGTTTTTAACTTAAATGATTGCATTGAAAATTAAAAGGGGTGAATCTAGGCCTCACTACATTTTTTTCATCTGCTAGCATTAACCTGAGATACAGAGGTGTTTGATGATTAATGCATAGGATGTATGGGTATCTCCATTAAAAAGTGCTAAAAGTTATTATTCATAATTATGGTTACTGAGGCAACTTCTGATATCACACTCTGCAACAAGAAAACTGTTTTATTCTGGGCAAAACCCAGTAACATTCTCACTGCTAAAATGATCTGGAATTACAAGGATCCAAACAATGGGAATGACCTTTTCAACCCAGACTAGGATAAACCTTCAGAACCCATAAATTCTTCAACATGTCAAGTGTGCTTTCAGGGGAAACCCTGTGTCACATGAAAAATCCCAGCTTGCAGGGCTGAAAATCTTGCACTCTTAGTTTCTCCCTTAAACTTTTGTTGTCTGGTTGTTCGTGATGAGCAACAGGTTTGGAAGATTATGGAGGGGAGCTAAGCTGTGATACACAGGAAGCTGAACAGGTCCACACTGAAATGTCATGGCATCGCTCTGTAGCACTAGAGAATGAATGAATAGAGAAGAAGTGGACAGCTACATCTCTTTTGAACTGTTGAGACAATGGCGAAGAAAATCATTATTTCTTTTCCCAGGTAGGAGGCCATATCCTTCATATTATCAGAGAGATGATAGTGGAGGAGGTCTACTTGATTTGCCTTTCCTACATTCAGTGAAAGGTGACAGTGGTCCAGTACATTCAGACCAAGACTGAATGGTCCTTGATTTTCAGTCAGATATAAGTAAGATTTCTTAAAAACACATATATAAACTAAGAAATAGTTCAACCATCCTCTGCCTTAAATCTGTACTAAAGGGACTAGAGAACATTTCATTCCTTTTAACAATAAAGAAATGGAAGCCTGAATGAGGAGAACTCATCCTCATTTGAATTTGAAAGTATCAAAGAAATAAACTATAGAAATGCCCACAAGCAGTTGCATAAGGATCTATATCTACTAGTAGAATCTTTATTTCCAAAACTGTTCTGAGTTCTTCCCAGAAACATGCACATTTTTACAACAGAAATTAATCAGAGACAGTCTGGTTTTATTCTTGGGAGCAAAGCTAGAGTATCAGAACCGAATTCCCTTCTTGGTTGCCGACGTCAATAAATATGTCATGGATGAATTTGTAATGTGGAGTATAAATGACAGTATTTTTTCTAGCTTTTCTTCTGGTTTGAATCCATGAGATCTTTAGAAGAGGTATGAAAAACAAGGAGCTCCATCAACATGGAACCGGCCCTGTGAAATAACTGCATTTCAATTAAATTTACACAACTTTTATGATACAGAAAGAAACCTCAGAACTATCAAATGTACTTCACAAGTAATTAATCTTGAATGTTCAGTTTTGTTAGGTAAATAACAATGCTTCATAAAATAAAACAGAGCTTCATAGTAGAGATGAACAGAGCCATTTGCTGGAATTGGTTTTCAAGCAATTTCCTGAGTGTGATCTTCATAAAAATGGGGATCAAAATCTCACATTAGGTAAAAACAATTGAGGTTTCTAGTCTTTCTGTTTTTCATATTTCCTCCTCTCTCAATTCTTTCTTGTTTGTTATTGGCACTAAAAATTAGTCTTTCTTCATAAAGAGTACGATGTTTAATTTATTATCCTTTGGATTTAATTCTTTTCTGGAATTGTCATCATATTCAGGAGTTGAAGAGAACACCACTCATACTTAATACCCAGTCATAAACTCTCTTTCTAAAGTAAATATTACTGACATATTATTACACATTATATTCTTTACAGCTGCTAGCTGGCCAAGAATTTTTACAGCTGCATTATCTGTCTGGCAAAGAAACAGAAATTATATTTCATCTTTGATGAGTACTTAATTTTTCTTTTTGAGTCCTGCCACACCATACCCTCTATCTAGGTACAAGTGATGACTGACTGGCTTGAAGGTGTGTTTTGCTTCATTTATGTGGCATGCAAAATCCTGATATGGGTTCAGGTGAGATATGTAAAGCCCATTCTCTCTAACCAATGAAACATAGGTTGCACATATTGCACCATGCATACAACACATGCACTCACAAAATATTGTCATGATTGCCTGAGTTGTTAAATAAAATAATTTCAAAATTTTCAAAAACCCTACACTAAGTATCACAAAATTGAAAGATTGCTCCAAGAAGAAGAAACTTTTTAAATCAACCACTTTAAGAAGGCCACATATTTGTTGTTTTGTGCAGTGTCCAGCTTAAAAAACATTCTGAGATGGGCATGTGATGATGAAAAGGTCTAGAAAGAGGTTGCTTTTTACATGGTTTCCAATTAGTGTCTTTCAAAAAGAACGTGCTATAGCATGACCTTAGATGTGTTTTCCAACCTTAAGGATGCTATATCCTTTTGATAGGACTGTAACATAAAGTATGCTTACTAACCCCAATGGCAACTGAAGAGCAAGGGTGTAAGACTGGATTAGTCACATCACCACAACAGTACATCTATTCTCTTTTACTTCCACTTTCAGCTACGTTTTGTGCTTAGCAGGTAGGCTTGAATGAATTTCTTATACGTGTGCATTCATGTGTTTGGGTTTTTTTAAGTTTATTCTGGTTTGTGGAAATTGCTTATTTAGATCTTGTGTAAAGACAAAAAGAATAAGTTGTAAATTCTGATTGTAATATTGGCATGCAAAATCCCTCAACATTGCTTCTCTGAAATGAGAAACAATCTTCACATATCAATATTTCTTTGCCTCAGACCAGTTATCCCTGGGGTATTCAGCTCCCTGAGCTGGAAGGCAGGGACGGGGAGCAGAACAAGCCCCCCATAATCCATGAGGAAGCAGTTTATGACCTGCTGAGCCACCTGGACACTCACGAGTCTATGGGTCTGGATAGGATCCACCCGAGAGTACTGAGGGAGCTGGCAGAGGAGCTTGCCAAGCCACTCTCCATCATTTATCAGCAGTCCTGGTTAACAGGGGAGGTCCCAGACGACTGGAGGCTTGCGAATGGAATGCCCATCTACAAGAAGGGCCAGAAGGAGAATCTGGGGAACTACAGGCCTGTCAGCCTGACCTCAGTACCGGGGAATATTATGGAGTGGTTCATCTTGAGTGAGCTAACTGGGCAAGTGCAGGACAACCAGGGGATCAGGCCCAGCCAGCATGGCTTCATGAAAGGCAGGTCCTGCCTGACCAACCTGATCTCCCTTTAGGACAGGGTGACTCGCCTAGTGGATGAGGGAAAGGCTGTGGATGTCATCTACCTGGACTTCAGTAAAGCCTTTGACACTGTCTCCCACAGTATCCTCCTAGAGAAGCTGGAGGCTCGTGGCTTAGGCAGGTGTACTCTTCGCTGGGTAAAAAACTGGCTGGATGGCCGAGCCCTGAGAGTTGTGGTGAATGGAGCTAAATCCGGTTGGTGGCCAGTCATGAGCAGTGTTCCCCAGGGCTCAGTGTTGGGGCCAGTCTTGTTTAATATCTTTATCAATGACCTGGATGAGGGGATCGAGCGCACCCTCAGTAAGTTTGCAGATGACACCAAATTGGGTGGGAGTGTCAATCTGCTCAAGGGTAGGAAGGCTCTACAGAGGGACCTGGGCAGGCAATACATGGGTTGAGGCCAATTATATGAGGTTTAACAAGGCCAAGTGCCGGATCCTGCACTTGGGCCACAACAACCCTGTGCAATGCTACAGGCTTGGGAAAGAGTGGCTGGAAAGCTGCCTGGCAGAGAAGGACCTGGGGATGCTGGTGGACAGCCAGCTGAACATGAGCCAGCAGTGTGCCCAGGTGGCCAAGAAGGCCAATGGCATCCTGGCTTGTATCAGGATTAGGGTGGCCAGCAGGAGTAGGGAAGTGATCGCCCCCCTGTACTGGGCACTGGTGAGGCCGCACCTTGAATACTGTGTTCAGTTTTGGGCCCCTCAGTACAAGAAAGACATTGAGGTGCTGGAGCGTGTCCAGAGAAGGGCAACGAAGCTGGTGAAGGGTCTGGAGAGCAGGTCTTATGAGGACAGGTTGAGGGAACTGGGGTTGTTCAGTCTGGAGAAGAGGAGGCTGAGGGGAGACCTTATCGCTCTCTACAACTACCTGGAGGGAGGTTGTAGTGATGTGGGTGTTGGTCTCTTCTCCCAAGTTACTAGCGATAGGACAAGAGGAAATGGCTTCAAGCTGCACCAGGGGAGGTTTAGATTGGATATTAGGAAAAATTTCTTTACTGAAAGAGTGGTCAGGCGCTGGAACAGGCTGCCCGGAGAGGTGGTGGAGTCTCCATCCCTGAAGGTATTCAAAAAAACGTGTAGACGTGGCACTTCAAGGCATGGTTTAGGGGACATGGTAGTGTTGGGTTGACGGTTGGACTTGGTGATCCTAGAGGTCTTTTCCAACCTTAATGATTCTATGATTCTATGATAAGTAGCTAAATGGCTTTCAAAACTTTCCAATTTATATATGCCAATGACCTAAAACATCCAGAAAATCAGAATTGTATTTATGATTTTTTTCTACACTTCTTTGACAAATTAGGATCTTTAGACTTTTCTATCAGTCCT
Source organism: Morus bassanus (assembly GCA_031468815.1). Lineage (NCBI taxonomy): Eukaryota > Metazoa > Chordata > Aves > Suliformes > Sulidae > Morus > Morus bassanus. The sequence goes on along the minus strand of CM062572.1, from coordinate 34,691,990 downwards.
AAAATGCAAGGCACTTTATTAGATGCATAAAGAATAAGAAAATGAGTCATTTTTAAGGCTTTATCTATTTTTACAATAAAAAATTTCTTCTGCATCCCCTACCCAGAAAAAAGTAAGATTTTAGAACATGGTCCAAAATAATTGAGAATTAATGAGAATATAAGATCTTTTCATAGCTGAAAAGAAAATAAACTCCTTAAAAAATAAGACTGAGACTCAGAGGCTGCTGGAAGCATATAGCTTCTCAGTGGGAGATTCATCATAAATTTGGGAGAGTTCAAGTGAGGTAAGCCTTGAGGCATTGTTACATGCTAATGTATTATCTTCAGAAATCATATGGGTGAGACAAGGCAGTGAACGATTAGTGCTCACTAATACAAACGGTCCAGAGTAATCTGAAAATAAAGTTTTAAAAGTTCCTAAAATGTTGTTATGATAGCTAAGGAAATGTGTTTCACTTGCTCTTCAAGTTCATTTCAGTTACTGTGCTAACCAATTGTTAATCACGGGAAACTTTTAAAACTTCATAATATAACAGTCTCTAAGCAATAATTATAAGTCAGCTGAAGAACTAGATGCACAGACTAATCATGACTAGGAAATCTGGGAAACACTTCCCAGTTCCAGAGACCAGATGAATGCTCTCACTGAGTTTAAATGAAGGAAAAACATGTGTGCACTGCATCCTGCTTTACACTGAAAAGAAACAGAGTTACCTACTAGAGGGAAGGTAAATCTAGAAGAGCCATAAGCAACCAGGTATGGATAAGAACACATTAAGCAGTTTTTTTGCTGTGGTTGTAGAAGTGTTAGCTATACATGGCTGTGAAACAGGAGGCATCTAAATCACAATAGTGTGCACATATAATTTATTTGAGACCATAAATAAGTAGCTATATCTTCAGACTGTGACATTCATGCTTTCAGTGATTAATATGATATTCCATTACTTCAGTAGATTTAGTGTGACTCCATGCAGATTCTGTAAAGATAATAAATACAGTCTTGTCCTAGATAGGAAGTGCAAAAACTTCAGAAGGTCAGGCAATGACTGAATAAACTTTGCTTAAATAATGTCTTACTAAATAGTAGCACAATCCCTTAAACATATAAGCAACATTCCACAACCCAGTGGAAGGACTAAACAATTTTTCACCTTATTGAGACATACAGAATGGTATTTCTCAATAATGAGAAAGGTTGAGTTTCCAGGATGCACTAGTTAAATGGTGGAGTGCAATGATGCAGAATTCTGCAATAGCGGTCAGGCCTCTATGTAAGATGAGAATCTCAGTGATCACATTTTCTGTTCCTTAGGTTGATACTGTAAGTCATAAAAGAATAGAATAAAAATAGAAGATATCATAATATTGAATATTTTCTTTTCTGTATAAACCAGGCAGATCAGAATTATTTGGTATGTCCAATTATGATAATGTAGTCCAGAGATTAGCAGAAAAACTGAAAGCAGAAATCTGGTTATGTGTCCTGAATCATTATTAAACAGGATGATATGTGGCAAGAACTGAATATATGATAGAAGCAAAAGAACTGAAGTGCCATGCAAATATATTTGGGAGAGCTTGGATCATCACTAAAAAAAAGAGGGAAAAATTGCCTTTGTTTGGTGCTTTCTGAGTAGAACAAGGAAATGTGGACACAATGTATTTGACAGTGTCAGATTCACACTGGTTTTGGAGTTTTCTTCTGTTGGCCTGGAGCCATTGCATAAAACATAGGTAAGAAGTGGATGTCTGTAAACCGTGCATATGTAATATACTTTATGGTGATCCTAGGACACAATCCCTGTATTATATGCTGAGAGCCAAGGCTGTACCACCTAATTTCCATGCATAATATTTTAACCAATAAACCATATTTTTAGTACCAGAGTCTGTATGAAAGGCTGCATCTGCATGTTTACAGACATCCTGAGAAAACACCAGTCCATTCAGAGACTTTTTTCCTCCTATTATTTTTTTTCTAAAGACAAACTTTGACTTGAATGCAATTGAAAACCTCAGAGCATGTTATTCAGTTATATTTCACATCAAAATTAATGTCAATTAAGGTTTAAAGACTTGTGCAAATATTCCTCTTACTTTCACAGATTTCCTTTTCTGTGATTGGCACAACCCACACCTGAGCTCAGATGGAGCCCGTGGGCAGGGGTGTGGATGGAGGCTCTGGGTGAGGCTTGTCAGGACCATTAATGCTCATTAGTGCATTCAGGACCCTGCCAGTCACCTTCTTTTTCACAACAATTATGCCTCAAGCTGCAAAGAGATAGACTAAGAAAAAGTTCACTGACAAGCATATTTAATTTCTAAAAAAGTAAACTATTACAGGAAAATACTTACTGTGCAGCAGACATATGGACAAAATTTGACAGGTAGTGGCTGACCATCTGATTTCTTTCTTGTAAGGGAACAATGGTTTGGTTAAGAGAGCTTTGTCTGCAATATGGCAGAAAGGAGAGAAAACCTGATCTGTAATGTTTGACTAGTAGGGAAGCTTTACACTGATTTTTGTCTGTCCTTTTCCTAGAAATGAATAAGTGATCATGAGGAATCAGGTGCTCCTTATTTTGCTGTTTTTTTAAAAGTAATAAAATAATTCAGTATCCCAAGTGTATTGATGAGTCACTTCAAACAATGCTAATCAACAATGTGAGAAGTCTGAAAGAAAGGACATTGACAGACAAGGTACTATTACTAATTTATTTGTCTTTTTATGGTTCAGTTAGAGGAATATCTTAGGGACTACAGCACACGTCAGTGTTGTCAGATGTTACACGGTAGCTGTCAGAGTTTTGACTGATGTACAAGCACTACCTGCTCATGTTTGCCCTTCCTTTCTGTTGAGTGCACACAGGTAAGACAGCTTGTTGGTAATTTTTATTTAATGCTTCCAGTATCTACAGCTGCTCTTTTATTGAAAATTCTGACAATGATTCCTCTTACCAAGATTTCCAAGATTTCTGCCGCAAGGTTTTCATCACTTGAACAGGTTTTCCTCTGGAATTAGAATAGTCCTCACATTTTTTTTCTGATGTCTAGTCATCTTGGAGATAACTCTGTTTTAATTTACTAAACTCCTCTAAAAAATTCATGTTAAAGAAATGAAATCACAGAAATTAAGGGTGCAAATGGCTTTGCATGCTCAAAAGAAGGCATTTTTTCTTTTGAATATTTTTTTCTGACATAGACATGTCTTAAATCTCACTTTACCCAGGAAAGCACATCTCATTTTGAAGACTTCTATGCAGAAAATAACTGCAACTGCGTGTCCAGGAAGGTGTCACTATCACACAGACTGTAATCATCTCTCAGCCACATGATCTCAAATCATACATCAGCAATTGCTAGATAAAAAAAGAGGCACTACTTTTTAGTGTACAAAATCAGATAAAGCTTTTAAACATAAATTATGAAATGGAATTATGAATGAAGTTCTATTTCTTAATGTAATGTAACAAGAAGCAAGAGCAAGAACATTTTTGAAGGAAATGGGTGAAAAATAGCCTTATGCTGGGAAGCCCAATCAGCTTTATTCATGTCCAGTTTAAATTTAGAGATGTGGTGTACTTGTTCCAGGGAAGGAAAGGATGTTGCTCTTAGATGCTGAGTCTTTCAACACTTAGAAAGTCATTCCAGACACCAAATACTACAGAAAAGTTTCAGCATACTGTCTGAAAGCTATTTCTCCAGTATTGTCAGCCCAGTGAATCCTAGGTCTTAAAGGAAATGTCCATGTACTGAAAAATATTTTAAAATATTTTCTTCTAACTATGGAGTTTAAACTGGAACAGAAATTCCCTTTGTTATGTTTGTTTCCCTCCCCCCTCCTTTGTAGACCTCCTTATTCTGCCTTTTTATCCGATCATCTGATTCCACACTTTGGTTAGCCAAGGCCAGTGGAGCGGAGAGCAGATGGGCAGCAATGCCATGCAAGTTTCTCTTTGGCCACTCATTTCCTTATCAAAAAGTTATAAATGGCAGTGTTGTGCAGAATAAATTTTATTTCTTTACTCCCAAGTCATGTGAAAATCAGTGTCTAACATAACTTTTAGAAGCTTCTGCTGTAGTGTTTTGGTTTTTTTGACTGCAGTGCTGGTTTTGTTATTCTGAGACGGTATTTGTCTCACCAGGAGTCACTTTTCACTCAAAGGAATGTGGTTCTGCTGCATCTCTTGGAAGAATCATAGCAGCCCTGTGGTTTCTATGAACTCTGATGTTTTCTGGATATCCGCTGTGAAAATCATGCATTTGCAAGAATTGAAGCTATCTGGCAATCCCTGGAGGTAAGCAAGTCTGCATTTTGAGGCATGAGTAGGAACAGTGATGAAAAATGTGGGCATTTGTGTACCATGCATGTGCAATTCTATTGAAAGATTTACCCAGTCTCTGGGTTGAATCTAATAGCAATGTAGGATGAAAATGTGAGTGTAAGCAATCGTAATGAATATTAATAAAAGAATGAATCAAGATCCTGAATATTTAGGATACTGGCAGAATTGAAAATACCAACTTTTATCTAGAGTTATAGCTCTTGCAGTGCAGAATGGAACTTCTTAATGCTACCTCCATAGCCTTAATTTAGTCTTAATTTATTAGTATTTACTTAGCAGTTTGAGGTTTTTTTTCCTTTGGGTATAAAAAGCAAAGTATTGGTATTATAATATTGAGGGCAGAATTTGGTTTTGGAGTCTGTCATTCCTTTCAGAAACAATGTTGTCTTTCATTTCTTAAAACCTAGTTAAGGCCCTGATATTAACCTCTCATTGTGGCCCGCAGTACCTTAACCTGATCTTCATTCCACAAAAGTACCTCAGCAAGTACTTATATTTTACCGAAGGAAATGCAGCATAAGGATATGTTTAAAGTTAAGCACAAAGTTAAATATATTTTGGGAAGGAATGAATTTACATATACACTTAAGTGCTTTGCTGAAATAAGGCCAACATAGTAAATATATGTAAAGGTAACAGAACATAGAAGAAAATCCTGGCCATACTGAAGCTGAAGCAACATTCCTAAGGGGAGTGTAATTTTACTGCAGGACTCGGAGGTGAAAATGCAAACTGAAAGGCCATCCTTGGCAAATCTGAGTGAGCTTTATGTAAGTGTAGCTCTTCTTTACGTCTTTACTGTTGTAAGCTGCTAAGCACATATCTGTGTTCAGCTGAGTTGAAATTGAGTTTCATATTTTGAAGGACCTTAGAAAAAATGTCTTAGTCTTTTTAAATAATCTTTATTAACAATGATGACAAATGTAACATTTTAAGATTAAAAACTCAGATATTTCAAAATCCGTATTTGACATTGAAGAGGTATTAAATACTTATCCTTAAGCCATTGCTATTACTTTCATTAAATATATTTTTTGTAATATTCATAGGAGATGCTGACTGTGAATATTTTTAGACTGAAATAGTGTGACTGCAGCACAAATGTGCTGTTAGTATATCCCCAGTTTCCTAAATCTATCTGGAATGTGCTTGAGAATTTACAGAATGACCAACCATTTGTTTTAAGGTTCAGTCACCGATGGCGTCCAAAGCCGTAATTGCTTGTGTTCTGTGGCACTGAAGCTTTTGGGTCTTTAGGTTTTGCCAGTATCGCCATTGAGACATATTATCTCAGCATTTTAGGTGGATATTTTTAAGTTTATAGGGTGTAAAGGTATTCTAATTGCCTCCACTTAAAGAGACCATAGTTTAAAAATCATGTTCACAGATAAAATCTTGGCTAGAATGTAATTTAATTTTTATTTCTACAGGGAATTTATACACACAGAAGATTACTTGAGGATGACTAGAAATACTAGTCTTCCAATATAACATTTTTTGTATTATTTGCATACAGTTCAATGCTTTTTTCAGGTCTTATCACAGACCATCAGAATCTTTGACTTGCTTTCTGCAGCTGTTTATATCAGATTTAGACAGTAATCAGAATTTACTTTGACCTTTGATAATGACGTCTTGATCATCAACACCGGTTGACCAGTGTAAATGGGGAACCTGAATTACAGCTATGAAGGGACTTTATCAGTAGTCAGGAACACAGTAAACCCTCATGAGGGATGCAAATCTTATTGGTTAAAATTGTTATGAGATAGAACTTATTGCCTTGACAATTTCACATCGTCCCCTGAAGACAGCTACTTTCTTTAGTCTTGTTTATAGCTTGAGAGATCTGATCTATCATTTCCGGGCTTCACTTTTCAATGAATAGAGGTTTTGAATAACAGCAAAATTGAACCAATATAGTAGCTTTCCAAACAAAAACACCCCAAAGAAGCAAAAGCTGGAGAATTTAATAAAGACCCCATAAAGATTTTCTATGACAAAAAGTTAGTGAACTTTCAATAATAAATGGAAGTGAGAAAAATGTTTAATTGCTAGCTGAAAAAATGCAAACATCTTAGAGTGGCAAAATATTAATTACTGTAAAATGTCTAAAAATATATAAGGATACTTTTAAAAGAATCTGTAAAGGCCCAAAGGAAGACTACATAGTAGTAGGGTTTTCTTTTGTAAAAATAAGCAAGAAAGAGTTACCTTCTTCTCGGGAACACAGATTTTAAAAGTCCCAAATTTCAGTCCAAAATCCACACAGTCTTGAGTCAATCAAATTTATTAGGTTTGCTAGGTTCAACTTTCTGTAACCTGAAAATTCTTAACAGTGACTGCAGTTCTCCTTACAGAGTCATGGAAACGAGTGTGAGATGGGGTCTCTGGAGGTCATCCAGAACACCTCCCGCTCAAAATGGAACTATTCCTGTCTGGACCCTGGGTAAAGCCTTGTCTACCTCTTGTCTTAAATTCACTTATGACACTAGCCAGAGTGCTGGCTCAACTGACCCAGGGGCCTTTGCACACATCAGCAGCAGTGAAGCCAGCAAAGAACACAGCAGTTGTTTTCATTCAAATACTCCCAGGTAGGGTGCACTTAACAAAGAAATACAAGATTTTTTTTAGCTGTCTGAACTTATGGAATGCAAAACAATTACCTAATAATAAATTTGTTTTGTTTATTTTGGTTTTAGTTCAATAGCTTTTTAATGCAAAACTCATAAATGAGCGAAGGACTGGAACCAGAATCCAACATGCTCTGTTTTACCTTTTAGTATGAAAGATTATTTAGTCTTTGGTTTAATTCAGCATAAAAAAATAAGGAATTGTTTGATCAGTGAGAAATAATATATAACATTACCCTTAATATATCCATTACTCTATTGAATTAAAAAAGACCATATACAATGGCATGCATCAAAACAGCACTTATCTATTACAAACTATTATAAGTGACTTTATTACATCATATGTTCCCCACAAAAGCTTAGGTGAGGAATAGTCATGTTAGATATTTATTGATGTTGAATTAAAATTACCATAGAGCTGCACATGCATTATAATGCAGTTTGAAGTAAAATTTTTCTTATCCAAAGTTTATTTTCATAATACACATGATAAACTTCTCATGATAAACATTTTCTCTGGAACTTGGTGAACTATTTTCATTTAGTCGTATTTAAATGTTAGCTGATAGCTGATACTTATACCAACAGAAGAAAAGTTGTTTCTATGGAGGAGGAGCAGTCCTGCAGTCTGTCAATAAGGTATGGCTCAAGGTAAAGGCCAGCAAAATTCTCCAGGAAAGCTACAGACACAACAGACAAAAATCTGACTGTGGTAACTGAAGTCCAATTCTTCTCAGTTGGCAGTCAATCAAGAAGATTTCAGATAGATTTCCTCCCATTTCTGGTGCACAAAGCGTTTTGTCTGGCTGTCCAGAGTAATTTCTGTTACTGCTGGCAAGTTGATGTCCAATTTGAAGACTAAGATGGGAATTTTAATGGCATAAATAATAAAAAAGGAGTGAATTTAAGACAGGTATAGCATGATGGACTATTCTTTACTTGTAAAGCTCTTTCTAGCTATCATTTATGAAGGACATCTTCACAGCAGCACATTCATATCAGTTCAAGGATTTGTTCTTATTTTTTCCATCAAGATATAACTGTATTGCCATCACTGTAGGGGAAAATCCTGTTAATTTTAGTGCATGTAGGTTTCTCTCTGAGCCTCTTCCTGCCTTGCACAATTTTATAGGTCTTTTTCTATTACGACAAAGAAATTGTGAGCTCAAAGCTTTGTTCTAAAACAGCAGCTACTGTGATTGGTGTGGTTTTTGCATATCAGCATCATCCTGTATTGATGGTATTTTTTTATAATTCTTTTGGTATATGTTGATTGGGAATATGCCCCTTGACTCCTTTCCCAAGAATGTACAGTGTCAAGTGCTGCCAGGAATGCCACAGGCAAGACAGCAGCAGAGCTAGCAACTTCTAAGGAGAACTGTATTAAGGCAATTCTCTCCCACTGGCACCATGAAACCAGAATTCAGAGAAGGCCATCTAAAATAATCAAAGGATTGAGAAATGAGATCTGTAAGCAATGTTAAGAGAGATAAACATGCGTGCCTTTCAGAAGAGCTGGTTGAGTGGGAGGACAGGGAACATGAAAGCATTTTACATAGAAACAGCGTGTAGAAATAGATATTCTAAGACAAAAAGAATCTTGATTTCATTAACTGTAGCTCACAATAAAGGAAATAAGAGTCCAAAGCCTACAGATCTACTCAGGTGGTGCTATTAAAAGTAGAATTTTGTTCAATGTAAACAGTATGGAAAAGAATGATGTCTTATAAAATTCAAAATAAAAACAAATATTTATGTGTACATACATAGATATAAAACAAACACACACACACATATAAGATAGATATATAAAATCTTACATTTTGAAATCCCAAAATTACTTTGTTTTTATTGTATGTTTAGCATTGCACTAAATGTATTTTTCAAAAAAATAGTGTACTGTTTGTCTTCTTCTCTTATCTTTGTTTACATAAAAATTTGTCTTGTAATTACTTGTCATTACTGGAGAGTCCATAGGTTTCTTTTTCTATTCTCTCAATACTACCCATGGAAAAAGCCCCTTTTTAATTAGTTAAAGCTTATACAGTCTTTTGATATGTGAATAAAATACGCATAACACACATTCAGTAATATCAACATCAATATCAATAGAATGATGAAATCTGTATAAATTAATGATAGGTTAATCCCATAGTTTATGTATTTTGATAACATTTTCTCAACTATATTTAATGCAGTTTGATGTCATCTTAATATGTCAGATTATCACTTGACCAGCAACGAATTTTCAATGTATACAGCTTTTATTAAAAGAAGAAAAGACAATTCTTACGCATAATATTTTTATGTGTTAGGTTAGCTTTTAAAATGTTTTATAATGTTCACAATCTAAATTGTAGAGTAAGTCTATGGGTTAAAAATTTAAACTGATTTTTAGTTTCTTTGTTTTCAATGGATTGTGATTGGTTGAGATTTTTATGGCATTTGTTCAACTGAGGAGTTACTGGACATCATTTGTAAGTATTTCATATCTAAAATTTCAACATTAGTGTAACACAGGTATTACAACTTACGTTTGTTGCATGATACAATGAACAAAATTTCCATGCACTTAAGTGAGGGCCAGAGTCTTTACTCTCTATGAATTATCTCCTAATGTTATCTGAAATGTATCTATTACTTCCCATATGCATGTCAACAAAAAAAATTGGTATGTTCAAATAAATATCAAATGGGTGGTCCTGTGATATAAATGGAGTACTTCAGGGTCCATAAGCAACAGTCAGCAAACTACATTCTGTGTATTAGAATTAGAAATGTAAAGATATGTAAATACAGAAGAAAGAAGTTGGGTATTTTATGTAAGCAAAACCATATACATATGGATATACATGGAATTTTTATAGATATTTACTTGGCCTGCTTCCAATATTTTAGTTGGTGTTGCCTAAAATGATTTGAACTGGTTTAGAAAAAATATCCAAAGTTGGTTCTTTATGTAAATTTCTGACTGGAAGAGAGTACAAAGTAGTGACGGCATTGTTTGTCAATGTCCTCCAGTGATTGTTAGCAATGCATTCTTGCACATATTGTTTCAGACAAAAAATTAGTATTTTGCATTAGCAGAGGATAATTAGGCAATAACATACAAAAGAGAGCAGGGTTATCATGAGATAAACACACACATGGGGTGTTATGAGGCACAGCCAAGTATCTGCAATCCCTCCAGGGTATGATTATCTCGTGATAACCGCACACCCTGGAGTTGCCTTATTGCTATTATAAAATATCTTTATTATCGGAAGAAATGCACATTTTTGTGCTGAAAGAAGACGAAGGTGGCAATTTAGAATGCTGAACAGCAGTTTCAGCTGAGCTGTGTGGTTTACATAGATTAATCTATCCCTTTGGAATATTTCCTCAGCCAAAAAAATGTTCCCTAAATCCAAGCAGTCATAATCTGTAGTGATGTGCAGCTATTTGGAGTATTTGACAAATTCCCTCCTTGATTCCTACGCTGTTCATTTGACTGCAAGGTATGTACATAGCAATATGAAGAGGTTGTTAAGGAGAAGTGTTAACAGGATGGTGAACATTTTGAATGTTTGATAATATTTCTAAAGTCTGGATTCTTCCATTTCACTTTTTTGCAAACTCTGTGTAAACTCTGGAAAGCTTCAGAGAGTTGAATAATGCATCTAAAGCTAATTGAAAACTATTGGGAGAGAGAAGTTACAAGGTACAAACAATGTCAATAGAGCTTTAAAAGCTGGGAAACTGATAAGCCAGAAAGAAGTGAGAAGTCTCTTCCAAGCAGCATGGTTGTTTTTCTACCAGGCATAGAGAGGTGATGCAGTAAGTGGTAAAGGCAGCTGGATAAATAGAGACTAGCCTCTTTGTACAAAATTGGAGCTTTGCCACTGTCTTCAGTGGACCAAGACTTTTACCAGGAGAATACTTAGCATCAGTCCTATGCTTACACACACATAATAGCTTTGTCCATGTGAATGGCCCCTCTGAGTTTACAGTCTTGCTGCCTCTCTTTGTAGACACCACCTGGGAATGAAAACAACTTGGTCAGGCTTATGATAGATGTAAACTTTTTTGAATAACATGCACAAAGGAAACAAATCTTGTCCCTATATCTGCATTCAGAAAAGTAGTAGATTAGTCATAGTTCCTTTTAGTTGTAGATTCTTCGTCAATGGTTATGCCTAAGGATCTATTTTTATTCTATCATTCTATTATTACTGAAAACCATTGTCATATTCCAGTACAACAGATGGAAATTCAGGGAGCATTCTGTTTCTATAAGTTTGTATTATTATTGAACAAATTTTAGGAAGAAATAAGCATTGAAATAGCTTATAAATTGTGTGTTAAAATGTAATCAATTTTTGTATTAATGTTTGGGCATAAAAAACCACAAAGAAAGCCTTGTAGAATTTATTTCTGCTTAGAAACTTGTACCATGGTCTTCAAAATGTGTCAGCTTTAATTTAAGATTGGTGTTTAATATGGAATATGGAGATCAATGCAATTGATTTGATTGAATAAAAAAGTCGTCGTAAGGATATATGGTGGCCATTTTTAAAAGCAACAAGCCCAATAATTGGTTTAAATGTAAAAATAAATTGTGTCTAGAGATATCTATCCCAGCCAGGGGTGATGCTTTATTGGTTTTTGCATTTCACTAACTAATGTGCTTTCATGTAAAATCAATATTGTGCAGTCAAATATATTTCGCTTTGTTGTATAGTAGGTTCAGTTAGCTAAAATAAAATTTTAAACATAAGATACCTAACCTATATTTTATAGTAAACCTTTTGTGAAGAAATGAAGGGAAAAGTTAAAGAGACACTTTTAGCTTCCTAAATATTCTATAGAGTCCCTTGCGTAATGTATAGATTTTTCATGTGCTTCTCCAGCATTTTAGTTTGCTAACTCTCAGCTTTTTAATTAAGTCCCTAGCCATTTCTCTGAAAGAAATTGCCATCTGTGGAATATGAGACACTATTCTGAGTGATGTATACATACCTGCTTAGCAGAGCTGTGTAAAACTAGACATCATACTTCCTACGTGTACTGAAACTGAAAATGCATTTGCCTTCAATTTGTTTTTAACCTATCATGAGGAAGAAAACTGATTTTTCCATTTAGTCAGTTTTGACACTTTTAATACAACAGAAAGGCAGCTTTTTTAGAAAAAGCCCACTCACACAACTTCTCTTTTTTTTTTTTTTTTTTAATTATTATGTCTTCCTTACAACGGGGGAGAGCTGAGATCAAAAAAGGAATTTGACGTATCTCACTTGATCTCACTTCAAAAGTTACCTAAATGATCAGGGAAACCCACAGCCACTACAGAAAATTTCAGCAAAGACAGAGTGCTAGACAAGAGAATTCTAATGGATACGATTAATCAATTCAACTAGTTTAAAATGGCCATAACCATCTGCCAGTTTTCTTAGAGTTTGGACCTCTCTCATCATTAAGAAAAACAGATTATTTGAAAAAGCTGTTAACATCCAAAGGGGAAATGTTATTTCAAAGATTTATTTCAGTGTGCTTTCATGATGTACAGGTTGAAGAAGCCCATGAAGAAAAGGTATTTTTGTATGTGCTCTTCTAGGGAAATGGACTCTTAATGTCCTTTTGTCCTCAGAACTCTAAATTACAGTGCTCTGTTCAGTTTTTGTTGTCCATACTGCAGGATGCTGAATACAGAGATAGGGTGTGTTTTTCCCTTCTTTCTCCCTCTTTCAGTGATCTTGAGGATGTTGGTACAATTTTGTGGTCTGCTTTGCAAAATTGTAATTATTGTAGAGATCCACATTTTCACATAAAAGTATTTTCTGTGCTATAAAGTTTGCATACAGAAAATTGGTATTTCTGAATAAGTACTTCTTCCAACCCTACAATTCTGAAACACTCAAAAGGTAAAAAAAAAAGTAATAGACAAAGAAAGTGAATATACATACTGTTTATTGAATTCAACAGAGCAGAGAATTTTATCTGGACTAGTGATTTCATAGACCAGTTTTACACTTTTTAGTCCTGCCTTAAAACAATTGAGCAAATGCCATAAACATCGAGTTGCTGTAAAATGAAGACTGGTGAACCATTCAGAACCCAGCTGAACTAATATGTCAGAATGTTATAACTTCAGAATGTGTGAAGTGAATCCTAAACCTGCTTGCAAGTCATTTTGGCCAAGCAGTTTTTGAAAGATATTTGCATAAAGATATACATTCTTTCAAACCAAAAGTTATCAGGACATGGAATATTGGTTTTAGAGAGACTGTGCTAAAGAAGGAGCAATAGGATTGAATCTGTTTAAATCAAAACTTTAGCAATATTTAGGACTATTCGGATAGGTATGCATTATTTGGCTACTTATGCAATTCAATATGGTTGAGAAGTTATATGTCTGTTATTGTTGTCATAGTCAAGAAATTATTTTCCCTCTTGTCTTGGTTATTAGGTAACAGAGAAGCTAAGTAGAAAACCTAGATTGATGATGACAATGGTAACTAAAGAGAAGAATATTTGAACAGATGCCATGAGAAAAAGAAAGCATTGCAAATTACAAGACTTGCTCTTAAAAATAACCTTTTTCAAAGTGTTATAGAATAGCATTCAAATGGAAGATTTCCCCAGAGAATTAAGACTCCTGGAGCAAGTTCTTAAAACTAGCAAAGGGAAGGAAATTTGTAAGGGTCTGTGGAAAATCTAATCACTAGGGTGAAGAACAGTGAACCAATGAGGGAATTTTAAAAGTCCCCTTTTGTTTTGTTTTGTATTTTGTTTTCCTTCATTCAACTGACTCCCCTTTGTTTGAGGTCCATTAAGTTGTATGTTTATGCAATGCCTATTGTGATGGGGTCTTATTCGGGGCAGGGAGAGGGGCAAGGCTTAAGGCAAAATTGTAGTACAAATAATAATAACAATATTAATAGTGTGTCAAGTGAGGCCCACACTACATATCTTTCATATACCATAATGTCACAATTGTAAAACCACAAAAAATCATCCTTCCACCTGAAATTCTGATTAACTATTGCACCCATCCATTGCAAATTCCAGCAGGAAAGGGATGCCACGTTGAGGACTATCTCTTACTACCTGCACATGACATCAGCAGCTAGTACCAGCAGCCTCCACACCTCCCTCAGCAATGGCATTCAGCAGCTCAGGAAACATACTGTAGTAACATGTGAATTTTATTCATGCTCTAACACAAAACAATAACAATTTTAGGAATGACCTACTATTTAACTTTGTTCAAAATTTCGTGCCTTTATAGATTGAGAAGCAAGTCAGCTAAAGGTGAAGGCCAAGCAACATGACTAGGTTATATTTAATGTATTACAAAGTCTGCTGGCTGGTGGATTAGCTCACAGGAGTTCAGCTCATTTCTGGAATTTGAAAAAAGTCCATGAAACAAGATTTTTCACTAGCAAGGATGAGGCCAGGACAGACTCAGTGAACAGAGATTATCATGGCAGCAAAGTACTGTATTCACCACAGCTTCCAGCAACTGAAGTTCTTTTTTCCTATTCATACAAGAGTTGTTACTAGGGGAAAGAGAGATATTTTTCAGTTAAATTTAGGTTCTTTCAGATATTTATATTATATATTTTTTGGAGGAAATAATGGATAGGAAGAAGAACCTTGAATTCTAACTAGAAGTATCTAGAAAACTTGCTAAAGTACGTATATATCAATGAATAATTTCAATTATAATTTAAAAATATTTAAGAGATTTAAAAGCATGGCTCCCAAATTTAGCAGGATTTCTTCCTCTTTCCCTTTTTGTTCAGAAAGTAAAACTAGAAACCTCCTAAGTCACTGTGTGGAACCCTTTGCTTCTGCAGGGACTGCATTATCTAACTCCCTTCAGAAATGTAATGAACTTCCTGGTAAGTTACTCACCCATGTTCTCCCATTGGAAGATTGTCCCAGAACTTCACTGTTCTGACAGCCGGAAACTTTATTCTGTTTTCTAGTCTAAATGGATTTTGGCATCAGCACTTGTTCTTTAAATGCATTGTATCTTTAAATGGGTCTTTTCCCTCATTGGCACATACATCCTGATATATTTGTAGGCAGCAATCATATTTCCTCTCAGCCTCAAAGGCCATGCTCAAAAGACTGCTCTCATAGACAGGCTTTCCGTTTCCTTGATAATCTTCGTCCCTTCTTCAATTTGACATATATCTTTCAATGTAGGCTTAAATGATATGTTCTAATGAAGATGAGGTCTACTACATTTCCTTTGTCTCTCAGATAAGTTACCCTTTTATGTTATCCTGTCAGAATATAGCTTTGGTAAACCCATGTTGCTTTTTAACCTACTAATACTTTATTTCTAAATTTTTACCTTTTCCTTCAAAACCTTTATAAAGTCTTCCTTTCCCTATTTCCCATCAAATGGTATCACACTTGTTAGTTTTCTTCTAAAAGTATCAGACTTGTAATTTCATGTACAGTTCTTTCAGAAATCTAAGAGGAAGATGACCCTGTTCTCCTCACCAGACACCTCAGGTTCCAATGAGAGGAGCTTGCAAATTCATGAGGACAATGATGGCCTTTTTCTGTAGAAATCTACAGCACATTGCAAAAGGTTAACCCAGTCAGGGTATGGCCTCTGGTCAGTACTACAGTATTAACCATGAGACATTTTGTTCCACATCAGATACATCATAGTTTGATGCCACTGGTATGCTTTCATAAATATATGTTAAAGAGAAGGAATAATGGCAGAAACAAATATTTTGTGATATGTGGGCTGAACTGTAGACCTGATACACAAAAAAGCAAGTCATGCCCCTTAGTACACTAAACAGATCAGATGTTAAATAATCCAGGAACTGCTCAGAAATAATTTAGTCCATCTTTTTATGCTAAAACGGTTTTGTGATATGATAAATGTAAGATAATGGTTAATTTTCAGAACAAACAGCTAGCCACCATCCACTTTCCACTGTCATCTTCTCACTTTTAATAGTAGAGAAAATGCAGGCAGGCGCTGACTAGGCTGGAAGAATATGATTCTAAAACGGTCTTCTTGCTTCCCGTATGTTTTTGTATATTGATATTCTTGGATATACTTGTTGAGTGGATTTTCAGAGTTACAGAATTTGTCATTTTTTAAAAAGGAAATGGTTCAGTCTGTAATGGCTAGTTGATCAAGCCAGTTGAATGGATAGATTCCTCAGTAGGGACTGTTGATCTGAGGAGGAGAGTTTCCTTTTCTTCTGGTTCTTTAGCCAGAAAAAAAGTCCTCTGTGCATATTCAGGTCTCAGTGGAAATATTGCTAAGAAACTTGAGAAAGACATACTAGGTTTAAAATGTCAAAACATAGTTTTCAAAGGCAATGAGCTCAGTATATCCCTGGCAAAACTCTGCTGATTTCACTGGTGGTGCATCAGGGAGAGATTCAGTGCAAAAGGAGAAAGAAGTTGAAAATCAGTGATTTCATAACATTATTGTAAGACAGTCTGACTTAGTGTAGCAATGGAGAGTGTTTTATTCTAGTCATGCCAGTACTTTTGTCATATACAGTTTCTAAAACTAAGTGGCCTAATTTTGCATTTGCTAGTAGTCCTGCTATGTTGTGGTCTATCCTGTTTTACAGAAAGTGCTGCTTCAGAACCTATGCAATTATGCAACAATTACACAACCTATGCAATTTGCTTTTTCATATCATCTACCTGCACAGCCCCTAAATAATGATTTTTCCTAATACATCTAAGAAGAGATTTTCATGGCTTTGATGACTTTATTACAGTTTCATCAGCTGAAAATAGAGAAAGCCAGCAGTAATTCTTAGTACTATACAATTATAAATCACATTTATAGGAAAACTCATTTTAAACAAGCCTATATATGGCAACTTTGCTGGCATATTGACAAAGGAATTTATATGGGAATGTTTTCTAATTAATAAGTTATTTTACATTTTATTTGTATATGGTTTTCAACAGTCACCATCTGTTTATGAGTTATGTATTCATTATTCAAAAACGATCATTTAAAACATTTTGCTGTATATCACATGTTAAATTCCCAATTAATGAATGTAATTGACAAAATTAATAAACAAATGGCATAGGTGACTTGACTGAAAATAAAATTAGCTTTGATTATACAATATACTTCTTGTTTCTTTAGACTAACTCTCTTACATATGTAATAGTATTTTTTAGAAAGAATGGGTAGTATGGAAATGTAGAAGTGAGCTACTTCGAGTAAATATATATTTGACTGTATAAAGCTCCAGTCATAATTAGAATGGGGTTTTCCAGTTACATCAACAGGCAGAAGACAAAATGTTACACAGTGTTTGGCCATTTTTAGTTTTGAAACTTCCCTTCTCACCAGCACTGAGCTGTTACGTGTTCTGATGAAGGTAGCTGAGTGACTCGCTTCCCTGTGACAATTCTAACGGGGAAAAAACCTTATTGCTGTCATTGAAGCAGCAAAATTAATGAGAAAATCAGCAGAAAAAAAAAACATTTCCTCAACACCTCTTCTTATCTTCTTTAATAAGGATATTTGTTTAACATCGGTTGTATGAAGAACACTATTTTCTTGATTAGTGGCCTATAGGATTAGGTATTGCTACACTTGGGAGTCCTAAGACTGATCTACATCTGAGTTAGATCAAGCAAATCTCCTGTGGTGTTTTGCCTGATCTTGTCTCTGCTGCTAGTTGGCCTGCCTTGCTCAGGGAATAATTTTTTTTAATATGTGCTTTCTTCCCATCTGGAATATGTGCTAAGAGCTGGAAGTGAGCAGGAAAAGGTCCAGGTTTCAGCTCTAAACCTTTGCCATCGTTGTCCCGCTCATTGCCTTCATAGTTATTCATAGTTAATGGCTCTACCAATTTGAATATCATTGCTCTAGTAAGGAAGAACCACTCAGTACTGAAAGCTGTTGATTGCTCTGTCATAGGCTATTATGGTTTCCTCACTAGGTGTCAAGATGCTGCTACAGAATGAATGCTCTAATTTGCAATGAAGGTTACAATCACAAGACAAAATGGGAATGATAATTTGACACAGACAGATCCCCAAACTGCCACTGAGTGTGCAGAATTCCCCCCCGCCCCCTTTTCCTCAGCTGTCTCCTTTTTGTTACAAGGACAAACTTTATCATAGCCAGTCACTGTTATTTACAAATTTCCTGTGGCTGATACAGCAACAAGGCAGAAGGTGGAAACCTCTCCCTGTTTGGTGTCTGAGTGATTACAGAAAAGAAAATGATGGTGTTTGAATGCTGCCTCTATCAATGTCACAAACATGACATTCATTTTTAGACCAGAATACACTACAAAAGAGAAATAAAATTTTTAAAAGTCCTGTTAATATTAGTTCAAAGTTTAGAAGGCTAAATGAATACACTAATGCGTTTTGAAGGTACCATTATAATCATGTTGTCTGACTTGCACAAAAAAGGTCAGAGATTTCATACAGTTTTCCTGTAGCAAACAATAACCCACAGAGGCATAACAGAATATCTTCTGGAAAGTCACCCATTTTGATTTAAAGACAACGAGTGATAAAAAAATTTATTCTATCCCTTGAAAAACTGTTCAAATAGTTACTTGTCCTTACCATCAAAAATTGCCTTTTATTTCCAGTCTGCACTTTACTGACTTCCACCTTCAATCATTGGACATTAGGCTTCTGCCTGCAAGATGAAACAATGCTCCAAAATAAGTCATCTTTAGATGATAACAGACCATAAACATGTACTTTGTCTTCCTTTAACTTCTGTGACTATTCTAATAAGTAAGTTTCCCAATAGAATGATCAAATGAAAAAATGAGTTGTGAGCAAATACAATGAAATGAATAGTATTTCAGATTGATATTTTCAAAAATGCTTACCAAAGTGGATAGGTTAGCCAGCCAACGACTCAAGTCTTACCTTATGTTTGGGAGTAAATTATTTTCTTGAATGTCTTGTTGAATTATTTCCTTGAATATTATATGATCTTCATTTTATTTAACTATTTGTCTGAGGGTTGTTCCACTGTTCAGAAGTCATATTTGAGTTACTGTTAAGTGCAGAAAAAAAGAGGCTTGAAATATTAGTTTTGTTTTTCTTTTAACAAGTAAATATTTATGAGTTTGCAAATCGAGAATATGCATACAAGCTAAATGTTTGCATTGGTTGACTTGATGGTTTCTAATTAAAATCTTGATATTTCCAAAGCATAAAATCTGTAAATAAATTATTATCCTTTTTTGTAATGGAAGGAGGCAAAAATTATAGTGCTGGTATCTTGTGTACAGAGATTTGTACAGAGGATATGTGATCTAGGGGGCTTCCTAGATGATAAATCAAAAATGGTTTCGAAGTGTGTTCTGTGCTTTTATCAAGGGTTAAATACTCCACAAAGAAAATCCAGTTCCTTTGATAAAGTAAGAAGTAGTAGGGGATGTAAAAGAATGTAACTTACTGTTTGAGACTAACTAAACATTTTATTTCTGTTCTGTAGAAGATTTTAAACACGACAGGTTTCAGCAATATGATATTTAATTTCTCCACTTCTACTTTTATTAGACAGGATTGTTGAAGATCAGTGTTTATCAGCTAATAAATTGCAAGCATACAACTAACTGGCCTACTCCCATAGTTGTAAAACTTATATGCATTCATCAGCCTTGAGTCTTCTTGCCAGGTAACAAGGTCTAACGTTGCATTCTAAATATTTCCCCTTTCATACACTGCAAGTTTCACTAAATTTTCTGCCTTTTATTTATTGTAGTGTCAGTACCAGTCAGCTCACCTTGCAGTTGATATTTATTACACTGAGTAATACAATGTCACTTAGCCCCTCCAAACGGCCTTTGCTATATCACAAAGTCAGGTCTGGTAGAATCTGTATTACTATTTGTGTGTGAAAAGTTCTGAGATGCTGTATGGATAAGAAAGGGTTTGTGGAAGGAGGTAAAACATTCATATTGAGGATATATCTGTTGCTGATATGAGCATCAACTGCAATTGGATACGAGAGCAAGATATATCTTAATATGATCCATATCCAGAGTATAAAATATGTATTAAGATTTCATTAGTGATATAACAAAGGTTTTTTCAAATATCAGTACATTAAAGTATTTATCTTGCATTTTTTTAATTCTTTCTAATGCTTAATAAAAGCAGTAAGAATCTTTTTTGCAACAATGGCAGAAGATGCCCTGTAGCTGTTGTCCTAAAGTTCAGTGACTATAATAGTGTGAAAAGCTGGAATTTAATTTCCTTTTCGGTGCTGCATTTTTTAAACACCTAGTTGGCATACAGCAGTATCCAAATCTCTGACCAGACATACTGCTGGCAATTTGACAAACATCTTATTTGGGAATGGAAGAGGGATTTGGCCCTTTTTCAGAGCAGGGCAGGACTGTGAACCCTGTGATATGCTTAGGATTTTTACAGAAAAAAGTCCTTGCAAATAAGGGTAGTGCTTTTTAGGTCTGAGATCTCCCTGTGAGTCTAAGCTTAGGAGGTATTTTTAAGATTAGGTAGTCATGGTTCTGTTCTGCACATTGTGGTAGGAATCCCCTCTGCAATCTCCTTACATGCAGCATACCAGCTGCTGTTGACTGTTGTGAGCAAGCTATTCCCATGTGCTTCCTTCTCCTGCTGAGCTATCTGCCTCCAGTCATGAAAGCAGATTCACTTCTTAGCAGATATATCACATTAACTTCTGTTGCTCGTTGATTCATTATATAATGTAATTGTTGGCCTTTAATAAATCAGTTTGTTTTTTTCCTTATATTCACATATTAATTCAATTCCCAGCAATACCATCTAGACTACTGCATCAAAAATATGCATTGAGCTAAAAAACTTAAATACACACAGTGTCTTAAATTTGCAAAATCAGGAGGTAAACCTATCCATAGGAAAATAATTATCTAAGAACAATAGTACAAGACACAAACTTTAAAAAAGGAAGGTGTGATGAGACTGTATTGAATCACAGTAAAGGCGTGTGTTTTCAGAAATAAGCATTATGAAACTGTACATCTAATATGTGAAAAATGTTTACTTTAATGTACAGCTATCAAAATTATATATGCTCTTGCAATTTTACATGTGCAAAAAGATTTATTACAAAGATAACTGATTGTTTACATATAAGACAACCACAGTTGTAGGTTTTTTGTGGTACAAATTATGCCAAATCACAAACAAGCATTACAGGCCAGAGAGAGTAATTCAACGTGAGAGCTCCCAACTTCGTGAATAAATCAAGGACTTCAGTTCAGATAGTAGAACTATTCAGCCAGGCTCAAAGGAAAGAAGGCACATGGGATAAATCATGCAATATTCTGCAGTATCTCAGCCTCTCAAAAATTTCACTCAGTACTGCAATTGCCATTCAAAGTAATACAACAGCATTCGATGCCTGAATTGCCACATAAAGTCATGTTTTGCATCATTTACTGCCAGATGCTATTCTTCCCAAATGATGTCTTTCAAGAGACAATGCACGGTGTTCTAGAACATGGTTGTTCCTAAGTGTAGCTGAGTACAAGGCACAGAATCTCTTGGCTCTGGAAGAATAATTCTTTGTAACAGTCAGGCAGAACTTCTGAATTAGATTCAATGAACAAGTTTTAACAATAATATCACTTCTCAGCCCTCTGATTGGCAATTACAACTCAAAACTGCAACTTCCATGTCTGTTAGACTCGACAGAGCGTTTTACAATGATGTTTTTCTGTTACAAAAATATAACTTCAACAAAGTCAAGGCTTCCTTTGGAATTGTGATTATATTTCATTTTGTGTTTATTGAAACATTTTATAAAATAGAAATATTCTCTTTTTTTAATTAGTTAAAGAGTATATATGTTTTTCTCTTCTTTTATTCAAATATGCAATTTAGAGAAGACAGTTTCATGAACACAGAAGCCTGACAGTAAACTTTAAAAAGATTTTTACCATGTACGTTTGGTAGAAACAACTGATCATATAAAAAATTCAGAATTAGAAGGGTTTCCAAATTACTTCTCAAAAAGAACTCAGCATTTTAACAGGTTCTTGGTTACAGGTTGAAGCAGTTAGAATTGTCCAGCAGGACTTATTTTCAGTCAACTGTAATTCTGAACATTCCCCAAATGTCTCCATTAAAGGCCTGGGAATCTGAAAAACAGTGATTAAGCTAACTTGGTAAAGCACTAGATAAAAAAAAGGTGAAGGAAGTGAGAACATCAGTTTGCTAAATAAATGTTTCAGGCAGATATTAATTTCTTCTATTGCTTTTTGTATTGTTTTGTTTTTCATGTCCTGAATAAAATTTTTTGGAGAAAGAAAGTCAGGACTCAATCTCCTCCTCCCTCTCCAGTCCCAAGTACCTTGTCTTTTGACCTGGGTGTTTATGTGTAACACACTCAATTCTTTCTTTTTTAAGATCAAAAAGGATAGAGAGATGAAGGAAACTTGGAGAGACAGTTCTGGAGTACAGCTATGAAATCTGACATATTGATAATCTTCATGACCAAACGCAGGTCCCTTCTATGAATAATCCTAGTACTTCTGAAATTAATTTCTGTACATTGTTTGAAGAGACATTCTTAAACTTAGTTTTAACATCTTCTCATTCTTATGCTTTTGTACTGTGGATTACATCTCTGTTTCCTTGACTTTTTATAGACTTAATCTAGAGTGCTTTAAAGTGTATCCAAAGACATGTGGTTACTTTGACATGTGGTTTTCATGTTTTTTGTGTAATTTCCAATACATTTCCGATTTTTCTGATGAATACTTTGCCAAAAGCATTTTTGGAAACTATGGTGGGCATTTGGCAGGAATCCATATATTTTTAAAGAATTGTTATCACAGATTAGATAGTCATGAAACACAGGTAACTTTTATTATCTAGCATATAAATTTCCCTTGGTTGAAGTTTCACTGCTTGCACATCCCTACTCCAAATATTTATACAATATCATCTGAAATTATGGTTTCCGTTTACATTCAAGCTGCCAATCAAACATGATTCCACAGACAACAGTAATTAGCTGTGTTACCCAATTAGAAAAGAGAGGAAAATATCTTGTTGGCACTCACAGTAAGTAATACTTGACAGGCAGCTTGAATATAACTTGTATTTTGAAGGGGTTTGTGTTGGAAAAAAAAAAAATTTCAATAACTAATGAAGTACTGGAGAGAGGTTGGTTTTTCTTAAGGTTGAAAAGTTAGTAAAAAAGGATTTAAACTATTCATTGTAATTCATTCTATGCAACCTGAATGCATAGATTGCATTCGTACCATTATATTACCATTCTTGTCCTTCTCTGACTCTACAGCAATGGAAAATTCTCTTCATATCCCAGAAGAATCTTTTCAAAAAAATGAAATTTTTCAACATTTTTCAAATGTTACATGAATATCAAAATATGATGATATGAGATTTTGGGACAAGCTTGATTCAAATAAAAACAACGGCCAATTAATATGTTGACATAAACTCCATGTACTAGAAATATGGGTAACTTGTCATCTGAAAATTTTGGACATAATACTGGAGAGGTAATATAAGATTATTGTAAATTAATTTGGGAGAAAATTAATTTTTCAAGTTTAAGAGAGCTGGATGTGCACTTACAGCTTTTTCTCTAAATATCTGTTGAGGATTTTTTTAAAAATTGTATTTTTCTGAGACTTGTAGCGACAAGGAATTTAAATATAAGCCATTTGTAAAATGAAATTGTTAATTCTCTTCTTGCTTTTAAAGCAAGATTTTTACCATCAAGGAAGAACTTTAAAACTAAAACAAGAATGCTGAAAATGAAGAGGCTTTTTATGTTTTAATATGTCTTTCTTCTTAAGCATTTGGGGGAATTTGAGTCAGAGCAGGAACTTTTATTTGCAGAATGTTTCGGACCAGCAATATTGAGTCATTTATAAAACTACCTTGTGCACTCTTTTTCAGTGGAGACATCACAAGGGGACATGACTCTCTTGCACATCACTGTGGAAAATCCTGGCAGAGAATTTATTTCCCAGAGTATTTTCCCAGTGATGTAAATCACTGGAAATCCTCATAAATATGTGGGTGGTCCTAGGAAAAAAGGTAAGTAGAGACATTTGTATATATTTGCTATTTTAACACTGAGGGCTGCTGAAAAGATCCTTCATGCTATCAGGAGAAGAGGATTTATTCACAAAAATGAAAAACATATCCCCTTAGTTAAGCAATTTTACAACAAAATATTGATTTTATTTTAAGTCAAGCAGTGTAAGTAAAATCATGTTGACAGTGATATCTGGAAAAAGGAAAGGGTATTTTATATCAGTTCCTATGGAATAGAATGTTGTGGAAAACCTCCTCTAAGTCTAATGAATAGGTAGGTACTTTGGGGTCTAATATGCTCAGTAGGGACCATTTAAGCATCAGTGGCTTGCTTGGAGATCCATGAAGATGTTGCACCCTTAATACATTATGTGTATTTGAAGCACTATTCCAGTGTATCCTCTTGTATTTACCTACCTATCCCTTTTTATCTTGAGGGTTCCACTGAGCTATTCTTAGACTCATTGAAATCTAGCATGATACTTAAGTATGTTCCTCATTTTAAACATAGGAATAGGCTTAAAGTATATATAGGTTGCACTGAAGAGAAACCAGTTGTAGGGTTTTTTCTGTTAAATGATAATTTCTAATGTAGTGTTTAAACTAGGAATACACTCACCAGAAGATTCTCAGAAAAGCTTAACTGAGCTGCCTAAGCATGTGGATGTAGACCTCAGTTTAAGGTGGCTTTGAGCCCTGCAGAGAAACAAAGTGGTCTTATTGCTGAAAAGCTACAAGTGCGTTTTGGTTCTCAGTGAGCATATTCACACAGAACTGTAAAGTGCTTTACATAACATGCTTTACATTCACACCTTTCAGCTATTTTGGTTTAATTTTCCCAAGTTCCCCAGGTTGACATGCCCCAAATTCATGCATGTCTGTATAAAGTGTAAGTTTGTTGCTGGTTTTACAATGTGTTTTGACAAACCATGAACAGAGCAAAGCTTCTTTAACAAATTCTTTAAAATTCCTATTTTAAAATCAGGTTCAAACCAGTAATCCAAACCTAACCAAGGCACTGATATTTTGATTTTCCTACTATTTCTTTATTAGAAGTAGCTTTATGCTTTGTCATAATTGCTATAATTAGGAGCAAGACTGGATTCTTTTTCGAAGGAAAAGCTACTGTAATGTTTTACTTATTGCCTGGACAATGCACTATTAATTCCAACGGATTCCTTTTGACATTAAAATGGATTTGCACTGAAGGGCAAACACCACCTCCATATGCATCCAGACTGCATTACAATCTAATCCATCACATTATACATTTATAGGTGTCTACCATTGCTGGATTGCTAAAACAGCCATAAAAAAAATGTCCATATGAAAAGCTGGTTTAAATTTCATGCATTTTTACTTACAAAGTGTCTGGTTAGATGAGCATGAGCTTCTGTGAAAGAAATCCTTTTGGAACATGAATATGTAAGAAGCTATGAAAATGACATGAACAGCAGTTTCTCTATTACCTTCTCTGTGTTCTTTGCTGCTAGGTGAGTTTTAGACTCAAGTAATTTGCAAATATCATTAAAATTCCTTTCAAAGTTTTCTGGCATTACGCATTAGTAAATAAAAACACTACCTTACATCTTGATGGAAAAACATGTGCATAGCTGATTTCCCAGCTGAGGACAATGATGGCTCAGCGGACAATAAAGCATCAGCTATGAACTTATTGTACATAGGGAAATTACTGTACATAGGGAAATCATCCTGGGGTGTATTTTCAAAAGCAGTGTGAATAGAGGCATACCCACAGCCTCGATTATTCGTTAATGGGATTTCTATGAGTGCATCCCATTCATGCTTTAGAAAATTGCCCCCTAATTGTCTATCATAAAAATCTGCTTTATTTCCTTGTTTATTTGTTTATTTCCTAATGTGAAAAGCAACAACTTATATGTTGAAGTACTTACCAGAGAGAGAAAATAATCCTGAACTATGTTTCTCAGCCTTTGCAGCTGATTTTGTAATAATATTTTCCATTTGCTGTAATTAAAACTAATATCTACTCACATAAAAAGTAACTGAGAAAATAAGTACTTTTACCATGCCATAGAAAGTATTATGTATAAAAGGACATGATTTTTTTCAAATTAAATAATATTTATATAGGGCTGGGATTTTTAAAAAACATGCTATGGAAAAATATCCTGTTATAGTATAAATGAACTATAATGTGATATAGAGGTATAAAATGAATATATTCTAGTTTTAAAGTTATAATTGTAAAAGATCATGCACATACAATTCTAATTTGCCTCCAATAAACCAATAGAAAAGTACATTAAATTCAATATCATAATTTATTCTGGACAAATGGGCATATTGTGAAGTTTCACTAAGTATATTCTATTGAAGTCAAATGCTGCTATTTATCAGTGATAGACAATATCATGATAAAATATATTTTTTTAATCTTCAGGGTTCTATAAAGGCAATATTTGTTAATGGGGTAAAAAAATGCAGACTTAGCACTGCATCAACATGGACAACATTCCTAATGCTGAGGTCATTCGCAGAAAAATGCAAGCTCTAGTTGCTGAAATGCCTAAGAAAGTTTCCACCTGAGGAGAAGTTACTTTTCCTTTTCCTGCTGATCTCCCTTTCTTTCTTTCCTCCTCAAAAAGGCAAGGGATTTAGATCACAAACCCAGCAGAGGTCTATAGCCATATGGAGGTGTGCACAGAAAGTTCTTATGCTGATATGCTGCCCCTATGGTTTTTTAGCTTGTCAGCCTCCCAGCTTCAGTGCATTAGCATCATGACTGATATGATGAGAAAGCCCAGGCAACATAAAAATGTAGATGGATTAGCTCTTTGCCCACTCCTGGTTTTGTGGGACAGAATTATGGAAGAGCCTAGGCAGTTGTCCCATCAATATTCTCTTCTCCCTTTTCCCATTATGGCCAAGCCTTGCTCTCTAAGGAGTGGGAAGGCCACGGAGTCAAAAACACATACTTAAAAGATACAGAAATAACAGCTGCTTGCTTTAAAAATACTTTTTTTTTTCTTTTTTTTTATTCTGGCAAAAATGAGGACGAAAGCTTCATATTTTTCAGAGTGGTATTATTTTCCCCAGAGAGATCTAATGATGCTGAAATGCTGAGCTCAGCTTACCTGTCTCTGTAACATTTAATACTAAAAAGGTGGAATCTTAAAGTAGAAGATGCATCTGCGTCTTCTAGGCCCATTGCTGCCGGAACAAAATGCATAGCAAAACTTCCATTTGGTTCTTTACAGTATGTCTGTGCCCATAGATTGTATTTACTGGCACAAATTTTGCACAGCTGGAAAGGCAGGTATGGTTTTTCCAAATGGGAAAGGGGGAGTGTTAAGAGGACTTTCATTTTTCCATTAGTCCCTGTCTTTGACCTTCCCATACCGTCCCCAGAGAGACAACCTCCCACCACTACCAGCGCTTTCTCAACTCCATACTTGCTGCATAGAATAAAGGCTCCTCTCAGTCTTCTCCACACCACTGTCTTGTCTCTGCAATGGGATGTGACACAAGAAGGCGTAAAGCTCTCCATCCCCTTTCCAATGGACAATCAGAGTTAGTGCTGATATGCCGCTGAAGTACATTTTCACAATCACAGACTTTGGTAATTTCACATATGAACACACAAAGGGCTCAGGAAATTCTGGATGTTATCATATTGGGTTACATCAATATTGTATTCTGCTTTAATTTGGTGCAGCTGTTGTGGTGGAATTTGCCAGCGCAAATAAGTAAAGCTACTGTTTGCAGCCAAGAGGGTGCATGTTTTCCTCTGAGATTTCCCCAATGCAGATTCTTTGTGATAGGAATATATGCCAATACTGTCACGAGCTGATGGCTAAAATCAGGTTTAGTACATTTTTAATTTGCTTAGTTCTTATTTTCTCTGTGAATCCAGAGCTAGAAACTGCTCAGTTTCTCTTGAGAGTCAACGCTGCTTCCAGTTTAGCTGAAAACCCCAAATCTGGCTTCACGAAAATCCCATCCTAATCATTGCAAGATGATAACTTTTTTGCAGGAATTGCCATTGGGCACAGTGAAGCACGGTGAGAGAGGACAAAAGGGAGAGTGTAGAATATGTAATGTAAAGTTTTTTGAAAATAACAAGGCAAAAAGATCTGAAACACACTTGTTTTGGGCCACAGGAAATGTAACTTTTTATGTCTGTTTTGAACAAAAATTATTAAACATACAGTGACTGAGGTAACAAAGTATGTACATCTTGCCAAATTGCTCCAAACTGTTGAAAGATTTTCTGTAACCAAAAAGCCAATATCCTCTAGTGTATATTTGTTTTTCTTCATGTCATGTAACCCAGCATAACTTTATAGTAGTTTTTTTAAAGTTTTTTAAACTGTTTTTGAGAAGGTAGCAGCAGTAAGAAGTAGTAGACAACAGTATAACTTTGAGCATGCGACTTTACTGAGGAGGTAGCAGGGAAAGAATTTCCATGGACGGTATATGTATAGCTTCAGATATACATCTTGGAGCATGCTAAAAAGGTATAAACTTGTACAGAGCAGAAGGAATTCTGTTCAGCTCAGCCAGCCAAAATACAACAGACTGAACAGGAAAGCACTGAAATTTTTTAGATGCATAATGTTCTTACAAATGGCCCATGCTGTGCTAATAAAACTATTGTGACTGGGAGCTTTTGCAGTGGGAACTGACAGATGAAGCAGAGTTAAGTACTTTTTCAGACAAGCTACTACAGTAAATCATTAAAGCACACAAACAATCATCCTTCATCAGCCTGCGATTTGTTTTATAGCAATTGCAAATCGAAAACAATGTAAACAAACAAATCGACAACTAATGAACATTCCCCCACTGCTCACTGTAAATAGACCTACAACTTTAGAAGAACACTTTATCCAACACATTGTCAACTCATTGTAAACACATCTACAACTCATAAACAACTCATTACCCAGTATGTTGTCACCTCATTGCAATTAAAGTTGAATGCTAACTGTACTGCATTTCCCTGAACTGAATCAATTCAGAAGCCTGGAAGAAAATGTGTAGATGTATTAGTCCAATAAGTTTCAGGACTTTTATGAATATCTTCTCAATGTACTTGGAGCTTCTTTTGCAATTTTTAATGTGAAAATTGAACGAAATTGCATCACCTCTTATTCTAGATCATATCTAGGTTTATTTAGTTAGACTTCCCATTTACATATAACTGTTTCTATTGAAATTTTTGAAATGAGAAAATAATTCCCCAAAAGGTTGTAAAATTCACAAGTTTCCCTGGAATTGTTTTGCATGAACTATATTTGACAGTCCTATTTATTTATTTATTTACTTCCTACGCCACTTGAAATTTCTACCTTTTTTTAAAGCATGGTAGGTATTAATTTAGATAGGATTGTTTATGAATGAAATTCAACTCCTTTTAAAAAATAGATTTGCCATTGAAAAATCCATTTACCTTGAAAAAAAAAATCAGTGAAAATAGCATTCTTAGCTCTTTTTTCAGCTCTTATTTAGCTTGTAAATTTTATAGGCTTTCCATTGTGAAAAATACACTACTTATTAACTTGGTTTACAATAAAAAAGTTGAAACCTTTTCATCCAGGTTACACATTATATGCAGTAACACAAATTCAATTACTGCATCTAAGAGATTAAAAAGTAACCTTTATGCATGGTAGATATAAATCTAAAGATTAGTCCTGTGACAACTTCTGAGTTTAAGAGCAAACTTCATGTGCATGAGGCTGCTGTTTAGGGCGCAGTTCATGAGAACTGGAGTTATCTGCCATTCTTTCTGTGAACTCTTCTGCTGGGCTGTATGCACATAATCTGCTGCTGCTTTGTAAACAATCTGTAAATCCTTTGGGGTAAGGACTGTCTTTTACCTCCATGTTTACATAGTGCTTAGTACAGAATAACATAATGATCTACAGGGCTACAGTACTACACAAAATTATGAATACATGTAGTAGGCAAATGCATTCATTAATGGATCACTGCATGATTATAATCTCATTTTAAGAACAAGCTTCTGAGTTTCTAACACACAAGATTTCTACCAAGCTTCTCGGTTCATTTCAGAATCACTGGTTTTGGTTACATGATGGAGTGTGGTGTTAAGGTTGGAGAGTCTGCCTTACAGTGCTATTGCACACAGGATCACAAGCTTAATCTTCTCCATTGTTTCACAAATAAGATTTTTTTTAAATGTCATTTTGCAGAATAGATGTTATTGTTATCTTCTGTGTTAGACTGTTTAAGATCTCTCTTTTATATGTATTGCTCTCACATGTCACCTTGGCATCCAAATAGCTTGCAATACATAAATTGTTTGATGAGTGTAGAATGCCAGAAACAAATTAAACTGTGATAAGTAGAAAAGACACTCCACATACAGAATATGGTATTTCTCACTGTCCTTTTTCCAGCACCTTTTTAGACAGTATGAGGAGCTTCAGTTGTTTTTGGAGCTATGTACCAATGTTTTCTTGTCAAAGAAAAACTATCAACAGTTTCTCTAGCTACAAATAGCATCTCCTTATAGCAAGCCAGGCAATTGTCTCACAGTTTTTAATGTTGAGGTTTCCTTCTTGAAATGTCACTCATCTCTGCCAATATACTGGAATTCTCACCTTTAGGGAAAGAGGTCAGCTAGAGTAGTAAAATGGTAGAAGCAAATTTCAGTTACCTTCATCCAGTCTGGTCCTAGTGGGCAAATATTACGCTGATGTGATAGGTCTATGGTGAGAGAGAAAGATCGGTACTTAATAATTATGTTTGTAAACCTGTTACTGGTTAGAAAGTACAGTTTTTCTACAGTTAGGAAAGTTTAAAAGGACTCAAAGTTTGGTTGTTTCCCTTGCGCCTAAATGAATGTAGAGCGGCTGAAGTAAAATTCAAGGAAGAAAATGATAATTTGGAATGGTCAAAGGATGATTTATTATCTATATTTTTACAGATATGAACTCACTTTTCAGCAAAGTGAGTCCATTCCAGTATTTCCAGGGTAGCTCTGAGAGCTGAAAAAGCCTTTCTCATCACTTTTTGACTGACTTTTTTCCCCACTCAGATGTGAACTATGTAAATATATATGTAACATTTTCTTCCTAATTAGGCCTAATGTAAGCCTTATGAACTATGAAATTTATTTATTAAATATAAATAGACAAGCTTATATAATGTGCAACTCTGAAAAAAGAAAAAAGGCAAAGTATTCAATTAATATTTCAGTTTGAATTTGGAAAGATGCTTTGTATCATATTGGCATCTCATTAAACTAACTTAAGTATTTTCTAGTCCAATGGTTATGAGACAGCTCCCTGTCTTTCAGGACATCTCATGACTCTAGTTTTCTGGCAAAATAGAAAGAAATGGAAACTTGCTTTTGCAGTGAAAACTGTATACAACGCACTGGTTTTTAACCAAATATATGATAAAATATTGAAACAGTTTACCTAAGGATGTGATGTTGTCTCCAAGACATAAGCCTAAAAGCAGGGTTAAATTTCTGTTTAGAAGT
This sequence comes from Morus bassanus, assembly GCA_031468815.1. Lineage (NCBI taxonomy): Eukaryota > Metazoa > Chordata > Aves > Suliformes > Sulidae > Morus > Morus bassanus. The sequence continues at coordinate 34,660,441 of CM062572.1, read as the reverse complement.
TGTAATTTAACTCAATCAGCAGTTATGGTCTGGATGTGGGAATTCTGTAATTGTTTTTCAAAGGAGGTGAGGCTAGATTTTCATAGTGGTTAATTCTGACCCAGATTGATAGTAGGTTATATTACCCTTAGAAAACACCAAGAAACTTAGAGTTGAATATATATAACAGTTTATGAAATAAAATAAAAAAATAAATAAATAAAACCAAAAAAGGTAGAGTTGTTTTACTCAAGTTATATTGAATCCAGAAACAGTGCTTTCCAAATCAAGAGTTTTCTTATAACAGGTATTATTTACTCACTATAGCTTTTCATTTATTTATACGTTTACTTATGTATCATTAGATATAGGTATTCTGTGCCACTGAAAATTATCCCCACCCACCAAAATATCATAACTTATCCTCCGGGTTGTTAATTCTAAAATAGACTGACAACGGAGAGAAAAGAAACCAGGATTATAACGTGCCTTTCTAAATGCAAAAGGTTTAATAAATCCAGGGAAGTGAACTTCTCAGAGAGGAGTTAAGGTTTCACTTAACTGCTTTTTCATGACTCTGTCATTTTCTTTTCTCAGTAGGGCTGAGCAACCCATTGGACTGAAATTAATCACTTATTTTAAAATTGCACAAGTTTTCAAATACATTTGTGTTTTTACTCTGTCAGTTCTATAAACTGTGCAAAAAAAAGAAATTTATTTTTTTCTAAGATTGCTTGTGGACAGTTTAGCAAAATTAAGAGAAACATTATTGAACTATCAAAATAGGTATACACCTACACCAAGCCCACATAAATGGAAAGTTACTCTTTCACTTCAGAAAGCTTTTGACCCAGCCCCTGATATTTACCAAACTTTTACTATGACTCTAAAGGCCTCCTTCTTGTTGCTTAAAGTTATTTTAAAGTTTTGAATCAACTGCAGTGTTTTCCATTAGAAACAGAGTACCTATCTTGGGCACAGGCTTTTTCTCAAACCTTTTTCTTAGAAAGTCCTCTGATTAAAACCTGGCACTTTCACAAGTTCTGTTTTATCTATTAAGTGTAATTGTATTTCCTTTTTCTAACAAAACAGGAGGTCTAGAGCAAATCCAGAAACCTTTACACAAGTGATCTCTATTTTCCTCAATATGTCTCCAAATTGCACCTGTTGTGTTGGGCAAAATATTTACACCTGTTTCCTCTGTAGACCTGATACCATCAGAGGCACCAATTTATTTTGAATGTAGTGTCTAAATTCTATTTTGAAGTCCCAGAATTACAAGATTATACCAGTATTTAGCTGATAGAAACCTCCTTTCTCTCCACTTACTTATGTGAACTGTAAGACAAATGTATATACATGTTTTTCTACTATTTAATGGATTTAACAATTTAAAGTCAGTGATATGTTGTATAGAAAAAATATAGTCACAATTTCATGAATAACTAAGCTTACCCAGGATTATGTCAACAGATACAGAGCTCTCGAAGATAAAATAAATCTTCAGTAATAACAGTGAGTACCTTACTGAGGTGGATTCTCAGTGATGCACATGATGCTGTGCAGCTTTTATGTCAAGGTTGAATACCTTCCTAAAAGATTTCAAAAGAAATGTTGGATTTGATGCAGAAATTACTGTGTGTCATATGAGAGATACTGTTTTAGATGAGAAATTGCAGAAGATCAAATTGTGCCTTCTGATTAAAATCTTTGAGAATAAGCAATTTTCACTTTCCCATACATCAGCAACAATACTGAATGTTGTTGGCCAAGAAGGCAGTATAAGGTAGTTGAGTGTTTAAATATTCCCTAGTCAGCCAGCTGCATTCAGCTTCTTCAGGATCTTGAGCAGATACTGCAGATGGCCTCTTTATTGAAAAGTGTAAGAAAAAGGTAGGCAACAACAATCACCATGTAACATCAGAATTTAGATTTGCTACACACAAAAAATTAGGCCTGAAAATCAGCTTTATTCTAGCTCCAATAGACGTAAGTCCCTATGTGTTGTCCATGTATTCACATTCTGAATTGTCTTTATTTTCAACTGAAGTAAACACTGAGGAAGGAAAACAAGATCTCCTTAAGAGCAGAGCATGTGTCTTTCCTACTGGTCTGTATCAGTTCTATTTTACAATAATAGCCAGTGTTGTAAGAGAAGACAGAGTCCATAGAAAAATGTACTACTTACATGGGTTCACATTTCTAGTTTATCACCCATTTTGATCCAACTTGTATGCTACAGATCAGGCCCTGCTGTTGAAAAGTCCCTGCTGCAGAGCTGCCTGTGAATAGAAAATAAAAACAACCAAGCTGTGCTGGACACATTTTTATCATTCCTGCCAGTGAAAATGAATAGATGACAGATCTGCAGAGACCGCTCAGCCACCACAAATGAGAGAAAGAGCTGAGGAGGATATTCTACTACTTCATCACCTCAGCTTCCCATGAAATGTTTACTTCCTTCTTCCTAAAATTTCACTGTTTTCCCTCCCCTCCCGATGTTTTCAAGCTCAGTTTACCTATGCGTCATTTCTTGCCCTTCAATAACTTCTACAGTGCACGTGGGGAGCAGTTTCCTCAGCTCAATGTTCACGAACCTGGAAATCTTCAACAATGGATTGCTTTTGTTTACACAGGATATTACAGGCAGAAAGGTGAAGTCTGCCATCCTTGTTGGAGAATTAAGTTCTTCAATATCTACATGATCTTTGCCTTTTCCTTACCAAAGATTGAGAAAAAAGTTAGTAAGACTTCAAACTAAAAGATAATTCTGAAAAAAATTCCTGTTTCAATATACTGGAAATTTATGAACTTGTTAGGAATAGTGTTGACCACAAAAAAGCCTTCTTTCCTTCTGGTGGCAGTGCCTTACTCTGACAGACAGAGAAAGAAACAAAAAACGTTTTCAAAAAATACTTTCACATTTCCTTCAAGTGGGTCTGAAACAAAACTGCAGAATTCAATCCCCCCAAAACACTGAGATTTGGAATCCAAAGCTGGCTTCAGACTTTCATGATGGTCTCCTTCAGAAAAGACACGTCACCAATGTTTGATCGTATCATAATATGAATCTCAGCTTAGTATCATCTTGCTTGTCTGCACTGTTTACATGACCTGGATATCTCTCCTTTTCAGCATTGTCTGTCATGTCAGCACTTTGTATGTCAAATGGACAACACAGATCCCACCAAATTCTGATTAATTCTAGGGTGAGCAGCACAACACTTAAATAAAAAAAGGGATTCCGCCCCTTTTCTTCTCCCCTTCAGATGAAGGTGGTATTGAAGTGGGTGAAGCAAGGAGAGTAGCCATGAGAACATGTTATTTGCAGCTAGTTAACACGTGAGCAAGTGCATAGGTAAGGATTAGATAAGAATAATTGTGTAGCTAAGGACTTCATTCACTGGCATGAACAAGATGTTTGAACCATTCACATAGGCAGCACCAGTGCTGTGGTATGTGTGGTCCCTTAGCCAATGAAACAGTCCTGGTTGCAGGGCTTCCTCAGTTAAATGAAGGAAGTTAAATTAGGGATGCATCCATGCTGATAGCAAGAACTGGAGAACTCTAGAATAGGCCAGTGACTGGAGAAGGAAGCCAAGAGGGACCTAATAAAGAATGCAGAGAGATTTTACATTTTCTGGCAACCAGAAAACCTTGAACATTTCATTGCTTATAAGTAAAAGTAATACTGCAGAAAGACATTAAATTTTGCAAGAAAATCCTAATTCCAGTATTGCCGATACTGTGGAATTGCAGGCTCTGAACGTAAGCTGTTAGTCATACAACTACTCTTTCCTTTAAAAAAAAATTCCTATCCTTAGTTTTATTTTTTGATGTTTTATGTTTTCCTTCCTTGAACTTGGTTTTGCTCTCTCTATGTTATTATAATCTCATATTTATCCTTGAAGATATGTGACTTCTATTTCATCAATTTTTATTACAAATACACGTAGCATCTGCCAGAAGGCAGTGAGGTTTTTTTCAGCTAGGCTTTGTTTTACCTTTACCATTTTGCCTGTAATGTCCTCCTGAGCATATATTTGGCATTGTTCTGTACTTTAACCTTTTCTAAATTCTTATCTTCATTCATCACTATTATAATAATCCAGCCAAGAATCTAGCCATTTCTCATAGGAGATTGTTTGGATTTTTATATTTTGTAAGCAATGCCCTGGGATAAGTATTTGTATTATCTCTGTTTAAAGCTGAAATAAATAAATACAATGTACATAAGTGCCTTGGTTTGAACAATAGATATATAACCCAACTCATATATATTTTTTTTAAACACCACCACCCCCCTCCTCCCAAGCTATTTGAGCTTTCTACCTCTTCCAGGCTGGCCAGATATTTGGCCTTTCAAATATTCTGAGTGAAATCCTGACCCGTTGAAACCAATGGCTTAATTCCCAGAATTAGTATTTTACATGCATTTGCTTTATTTTATTTCACAGTAAGAGATTTTAAGCAATCTAAATTATGTCATAATATTGACTTGTGGCATCACTACTAAATTCCTTATTAGGATATATGCTTTATTTGCTTGCCATAGTAAGTAGAATTTAGTCCTGTTTTATAGAGCTGGTGTAATTTAGGTACTATGAACTGACTTTTTTTCAGGTTTGTAGCAACCAGGAGAGATATATAGGTCAACAGATTAGAAGAAAAGATTCTGGGGACAGAATTAGCCAAATGCTAAAACTCCTCTCAGGGTGGGTGGAAGAAAGAAGGTAGGTGCAGGGAGCAGGATTATTTAACACCAATCATTTTACCTATTTGTGAATAGCTCTCCAATAACAAGACCTCACTGAAAAGGTATCTATCTCCAATATATTTTAACTGAGGTTGGGGGACAAATAACAAAAGATGCATACAGTGCTTGTATTCTCTGATTTCCATGTTGCCTTCTCAGAGTGAATTGCATACATATGATAGCGTTCCTTGTTCCTCCTATGTGAAGCCTCAACATTAAAAAAAAATAATAAACATTGTGCTTTGAAATTTCAGTTCAGGCAACTGAAACAAAAGGCAGAAAATTGCAGCACTATGTGTAATAACTAAACCTCTTGTTATATGCTGCTGTATTAAATATAAAACATTTTCATTTCCTTTGTATAGGAAATTCAATAGGACCTGAAAAAGGGGTCAAACAAGTACTGTGACTCCCACTATAAAACGTGAGTGGTGCTAATATTCCTTTTTCAACTCTCATGTGACTGCAAAGAACCAAACAGATAAAATATAGCTTTCATAAAACTGGAGGTTTGGTGGAGAATTAGCATGAGAGTTGTGCAGGCGACTTGCAAACGGAAGGCTGGCCAAGAGCTCAGATTTATGCTATGAAATTTAAATGGCTTTCTCCTGAGGTTTTCTTGAAAATATCACTGCATGTGGTCATGTTGGTTTACTGGCATATTTTCATGAGATTGTTTTCAAAGTCAAAGGGGGGAGGAGGAGGAGGAGAAAGAAGCCTGTTCCTTTAAGAGACACATAACTATCAGAGCATTAGGAAAGCATATAAAAATACATATTATAAATAGCACAATTGGGAATTTTAAACATTCAGGCATATCCAAATTTGGACTAAGGAATAGTTAAGAAAATATGGGAAACGTGGTCAGAGCAGTTTCAGAGCAGTGAAATTTTTATTTTATTTTTGATAAAGTGTTTATAGCGTCACATATTTTATCTCTGTAGATTTCAGTTGTCACACACCAGCACTAGAAAATTCTAAGGATCAAAATTTAATTCAAATGTAAGTTTACAGAGATTTTGCTTGCCAACCTATCTGAGATTCAGATTGAATTCAGACACAGGTATTTTAGTAGTCAAACTACATCATTCCTGGTATACCCAGTACAATTTTAGTAACTCAGAAACAAGAGATCACAGACTGAAATTAAGGAGGAAGCTTATAAGCAATATAAGCCTATAAGCAATTCAAGCAGAATTTAATTACACAAAGGGTAGCTGAATTATGGAACACATTGCTGAAGGCAGCAATAGATGCAAGAATTATAAATCAGATCAAGAAAGAGCTCAGAGAAAGGAAATCAAAAAGTAAAACAAATCAGCCCTTTTAAAAACATCCCAGGGTTAAATGGGGCAGGCCACAGTGGACTCCACAGTCAAGCCCTTTTCCTTTAAATGTTCCTGTGTTTCCTAAGGAAGAAACTAAATAGTCCCTCCATTGATTTCCATAATGGCTGTAGTTCAGTACCAGGAATACATGAGTGTGTCTTTTGTGCTTTACCCATGCTTACAGAATTTTGTTGCATTTCCTTTTATTTCAAACTTCATTTACACTTGCACTGTTTTACATGACTCTGGCAGTATAAAGTAGCCATGAAGTAAGTGTAAATATGATTTATGCTCCCTTTACACTAGCAAAGTAATGTATAATGTCCTTAGGGAATGTGAGAATCATGCCCAGTGTGTGTGAAACAGACACACAAACTCTGTTTAATTTTATTTAACAAGAACATTTCTATTTAATTGGTTTTATATCATTTTAAGACTCATATTCATTTCTTCTCCTTAAAGTAGACTGACAGAATTGAATTCAGCATTCTCAGTGTATTAATATTTCATTAATCATATATATATATATGAAAAATTATGGTTTATACTGACATGTCTAAACAGGTCACTATTAATAGATCTCTGATAATTTTTCTCATTTGTAATATTTGTAGTTTTAGGAATTTTAAACAGAAATAGGTAAGTAAAGTAATGATTAGTCAGGATGATTAGAATAGCATCATTTTGATATCAAAACGAGCATTTCAAGGATGATTACTGCATAATTGATCAAGTACCTGATGAAATCCTTCATATAATTGTAGTGTTGATCTGAAGGTTGATCAAACAGAAACAAAGAAATAAAACTCTGTTTTACATGTGATAAAATTAACTACATAAACTCTTCTGGAAAATCTGTGTTTGTGTTATTTAAACATACACTTACAATAATTTAATGGAAAAAATGTTAAAAAAATTGGTGTGAGTATTTTTCTGCAGGTATATTCACACTTTTCTGAATGCTGGCTGTGGGAGACATTGTGGCTGGAGCCAGTATTAACTGATGCTCTGGGTCTTAGTAACATGTATTGTTCAGTTGTTTGAATGTCAGCACGGAAAGAAGCCTTTGTGAGTGGCCGCAGTGATATTGCCTCATGTCCCTTTTTAAATGCATTACACACTGATGCCTGAACTCTGATGTAAAAAAATGGAATCAGGTGTTTGAAAAATTAAAACTTAAGGGGTTTTGTTTTTTTTTTTTCCAATGATTTAAAATTACTTTCATAAAGATTTAAGATGCTGGCACTACAATGACTGGAATATCCATTACGTGCTTAGTAACCTTGTACTGCATGTTTGGGATGTTATTATCATCAGTACTGATCTCTGTAGTTTCTGTGGCATTCAGAAACTGGGGTACTCAGTGTCTCAGAAAGCCAGGCCTTTAATTCTATCCATATACAGAATATGTCCCTATACATGTCTGCAATGTTACTGAAGATAAAGAAGTAAAAAAACGGCTTTAGGACCCCTTCTTTAGAAATGGGGTGCATTGTCCTAGAATGTATCAAACTGTAGTAGTCAAATTTAATTGTCCTCATTTATTTAGTTTGAAAAGCTATTTATTAATGTTTGATATTTAGTTTTCATTTCATTGCACTGAAAAAAATTTGGGAGCTTTATTTTTTTTCCCCCAGAGTATGGCAGTTATTGACTCCAAAAGGGAAACTGTTTTATTGAAACAAACAAAATAATAATTTGTATTAAAGTTAGAATGGAAGACCAGATTTAAAGTGGATGTGCATTGCAGCCACATATTGCCTTATGTCTACGAAGGGGTTTTTTTCACAGTAAAAAGAGAGAAAAGATTAAGAAAAACCCAGAAGAATAAATAAAAGTGAAGAAACTGCTGATGCAGCCATACATGAGGAATAGCATTACTTTTAGATTTATGCATGGGAGACAAAGAAATCTATATGAGCTTCTGCCTGTATCTTCCCTCCCAGTGCTTATGTTAAAAAAAAAAGAAAAAGGAAAATTAAATGTAATTGCTTTAACATTATTTTACAGAAACACTTTTTCATTCTCTTCTATTGATTTATACCTTCTCACTTTCCTCACCCTTGTCAAAACTTCATGCGTGCCTCCTAAGCACAGGAACAGAAATCAGCATTGTCTTGTTTTGACTGCCATTGCTTTGCGATCTTAAATGGTCCCTCAACCCTTTTGTCAATATTTATTGATGGGATCCACAGGCGCTCTGAGTGATCCCACTCTTGAGGGGCATAAACCAATGGCAAGCTGGGAATGGAGGGAAAGGGGGGCCTGCTCCAGGCAAGAACTGGTTAGGAAATATCAGAAAGCTCAGGAGCCATTGACAAAATGTCAAACATTTCAAATCCTTGATTGTTTCTCTGGCTAATGCCATGCTAAGCAGAACCATTAATCTACTCCTAAAAAAGAAACAGATACATATACATATATGCACAACACATGCATGTACGTCCACCCACATGCACACAAACACACACAAATAGTCTGCAGGGAAATTAAGCAATGCCAATGAAACCATGTACAGAGAAAGTTCTTGGATAAATTAACAGCACAATTACATTACATGACATGCCACAAGATGGATGAGGAAAACTTGGCTGGTATTATGTTCTGTTTTCAAATTGCAATTTATTTGAGGGTTTTAATGGATGCCTTATTAAAACATCTCAGCATTGGTCAGGTTTCAGCATATGTCAGAGTAGCCCATGATTGATGACACCCTCTGCTGCTTCCCTTGCACATTTGCAGGGAATTTAAGCAAAGAGGGAATGAACAGAGCCTCAGATTCGTATTGATCGTATGAAGGTGCACTGCCTGAGAGCACAGTCTAATAACATTCTCTTAGCTCAACTGCCTCACATGAAGGCATTTATTACAAGAACTAAAATGTTATATTGCTCAGGATAAAAGAACATTGTACAAACAAAAGAGTAAACAATGAACAAGAGAGAGAAAGAGAAAAAAAGAGAAAGAAAAAAATACAACTGTATAACTTTAAGCAATGAAGTGCTATTCTCTCCTAAGAGTATATTTCAGACAGCCAAAAGAATGATGAATTTAACTATTTTCTCTGTGTAGATGTAAGAAAATCTTCTGAGGAAAAACTGGAGAGAGCCATTTCCTTTTTTTTTATCCATCTCATTTAGATGAGATCCTGTAATTATATTGGTAGCAATGAGGGTGGAGGTCAGAGCTAAACACAATTAGGATTTTGAACATCAAAATGGATAGCTTGACATTAATCATTTGACCATCCAGTGTCTTTCTTCATCACTTTAAGTACTATATACTGTAGTTAATCGATCTGACCGTCACCCATTTGATAAGCGAAAAGCACTTGTACCTAACTGGTATAAATCTTAAAGAATCCCCCACACTTTTAGAGGGAAGCTTCTGGATAGATTTTTATTAGATCCTCATACTATAAGAAACATTTCCTCTTGTGCTGTGAGATTTGTAAGCTACCTGATTGAAAAAAAGGACATTTCCATGATCTCAAACTGCAAATGCACTGTTGGCTTTTACCTCCCAAAACACCTTTTTAAAGAAATCCACATAAGTACTTCATCACATCAACAATGTTTCGTTAACTGATACATTTTTTTTTTCATTGTAAATGGAGTCAAGCTGAAGGTAAAATGAGATAATCAACTACAGATGAGGTAGAGTAGAAATACCCTTGCCCCTAGGTACCTCAAAAACACAATACTGATTACAAATAAAAATTCAGGTTGGGCATTAGAGTCCAATTCTTTCAGATGCTGAGTACTTGTCAGTACCACTACCATAGTTGTATCCCATTCACTTTGACTTTCTCTTGGCCTGCAGGAAACACTCAGTATCATCCATGATCAGATCTCCAAAACACTCCCCAAATATCTATGCTTGGGGCTTGGTTAAGTACTGTCTCATCTCTCTCATCACTGCCTCTGGCTGTTTGCAACTCTGATACCATTCCAGTTTCAATTTCAGGTCTAAAAGATTATTTGTTTGACCTGCCTTGCTCATCATTATCTGAGCTGCTAATTTTATTATTCTGTTAGCACCCTGGGCTGCATGGTATAAAGTGGCACTATAAAAGTGTAGTTTGATTATATTGGAATCATTCAGCATCACAGGCTCTGCAAACAAAATGCAGTACTCCCACCCACACTGCTATGATAGCAAAGAAGGAATTGTAAAGAAGAGGGGGAAGGGAGGATAAGACCTATAAGAAGGATAAATAGGAACCAAAAAGCCAGTGCAGTTGAGGAATTTCACAAATTCTCTCAGGTTAGAGTTGGACAAATTTCCTATGCACCTTTCTGAGCTATCCTGTAGTCAAAATATTTTTTAAAAGAAATAATAGTAATAATAATTCTAAAAAAATCAGAAATCTGCAAAACTTTTTCTGACTAGGAACAAAGTAAGAAATTTCTAAGTCTCTAGTTCTTAGAATTAACTTATAAAAAGATGAGGAGGACAATTTAGAAACCTTGGTCAGAGCATCAGGTCTTGGTCTGAACTTAGAAAACTCACTGTGTTTTTACTATTTTCTCTTCAATGTTCCCACTTCTTTCTGCTATAGCTTCACCACCTTTTTTCCATCTTTTTAAAACATCTCCACTTGGATGTGCATCTTAAACAATCAAATCACAACTTACTTTTGTAAGTTAATTTTAAATATAGACAGGGTCCTTTAACATTCTCCAGATTTAGCATTGGTTCATCCTTTGAAGTATTGACTTCAGAGCAATTACTGAATTCTCCTGCTTTTGTTTCTGAGCTTTTTGTTTTTCCTTCACCCCCATCTTTTACTTTCTAGGTAGCTGACAAAGCTGACTTGAACTTCTAAAAGAAAAAACCTAAATTTTAATTTTTTGTTTTTGTAGTCCACACTATTCTTGATACTGCAGACCTGATGTTTGTTTTACTGTTGGAGAAGCACTAAAGTGGCTGGCTCATGTTGTAGGCATTTTATAGCATAAGAAAAATGGCTTCTGAAGCAGAGGAGTTCATATACATAAACAAGAAAACTTACCCTTGTGATTGGCCTCCTGTGACTGTTTCAGATCAGTACATGTATCACCTGAGCAAGCCATGCATAAGCAACCTAGCCAAATCATAAATCTGACTGTGATCCTCAAAACAATTCCATATTGAGAACCATGGTTTTCAAATATTTTCAAGCTAACATAATTCAATTTCAACTATATTTATGTAGACGAAATATAGTAGAGATTGAATGTTAATAAACATTGACTTTCTCATTAATATGAATTGAAAAGTTCATACTAAGTGTACCTTAGAAGATAAAGCTCCAATAATTTCAATTCTTGCAAGTCATATTGCTCTCAGCTTCTTGATTAAAAGCAGTAACCATGTCTATTACAGCTAAGATAAATAAACAGATATTTTCTGGCAGTTTAGTGCACAAATGCAACCTCCTAACCCTCACCATCAAAAGGTCAAAAGCTGCAAAACCTAGTCCATTAACCTCTGTAAATGGTTGTGATATTAAAAACTGACTCTCAATATCCAAGGGTCATGATCTAGTGCAATAACCATCAGCAATAAAGAATTATGACTGTAGTACATTATCCATCTATAAAATGGCCATTTATGACACCAGCAGATTGGCTATCTGTAACAGGAATGGACCACCTCTTTCTAAGAATCATTGCACACTTTCAGTTATAGGGTTATGATATAAGCTGTAGAAACATATTAAGTTTTAAAACAGAGCACAGAACTACTTTCTGTATATTTAGCAAAACAGAAGAAAAACCCACAGGCTAATGCAGCTCAGTAGAAAATAACAGTTATAAAGATTGTTCTCAGCCTACTATTCAGTGCTGCAGCACAGAAATTTCAGGTTAAATTAGATATCACCTCATTACCAGAGATCCATGGATAGGTAGAAGCCTATCAAGATGCAGAGGTGCTCTTTCAAGATAAGGGTCTGCTACTTTGTGCTTGTAGCAACCTTTTCCGGCTGTTAGACAGAAGTGTAGCTCTCCAAGCAAAGCAAGGTGTTTGAGAAAGTTGTTGAGAGAAAAAAAAACAAACAATGCCTGATGATCAGTAAAAAGAAATGGCTCTGAAAAGTGGTGTAAACATCTTTTTAATCACAGTCTTTTTAGAATTTTAGAATTTAGAATTTTTTAGAATGTTAAAAACCTGTCAGAATAGGTAAAAAATAAATATCTTTGCTACATATGTGTATATGTACAAATATATACAGATGGATAGGAGATTTTTTTCATTTGCATGATGTCTGTTTAAATTGCTGAGATGTCTTATGTGTAGAAACTTTGGCCAGGGAGTTATTTAATCAATCGCTAATACTTTGATGATACATTAGCTTGGAAGACCCGCAAAAATCCAACCCACTCTCCCTTTCAGAGAGCAGCTGGTCTTACTAATTAAAATGGAAAAACTCCATCCATCTTCATTTGCAGAGAAGTCACCCAGACAGAGACAGAACTTCAGCACCCTATTGTAGTTTCACAGGATGTCTGAAAGGGCCAGAGAGGAAGTAGAAAATATCCATTATTTTAATTTTGACAACAGATACATAGAAGCCTTTTATTTGTAATTAGATGTGAGAGGTTATCAAAGCTAAAAGCAAGTAACATACCAATTTTGTTTACTCTTTCTTTTTCCTTTACATTTAATGAATAATTTAGCCAACCGTGGAGTCAACAGCTCCCTCTCAGGAATGGAATTAACTACACCTATATTGTCTTGCCATTTTGTTCCAGTCAGTGAAAAATAAGGGAACATAAGGGCATGAAAACATGATGTGGATTTTAAATGAGTCCGTATTCATTTAAGTTTTTGCTAGAGAAAGTATTTTTTTGTCCTGTAGTCTGTAGTAATAATAAAATCTCTGCTAAAATAATACTTAGGTGCTCTTTCCTGCTTCTGTTCTACCAATGATCTTTTCAATTGTTTCTTCCATCTGTGAAACAGAAGAAACATGCAGGTCTATTTACCTACAGACATATGACTAGATTCAGGATGGCACCAGACACTTAGACCCAGAAGTATAGCCTCTACTCATAAAGTGGTTAAGATGAAAATTATCTACAGTACTCAGTCTTCTGAAGAACTTACCTTCATCCAGTGTTGCCTGCAAAGAGCAGAGAGGTGGTAAGAGAGGGTGCCTGAAGATATTGAGACACTGTGACACCAAACAGATCAATAGTAGGCTACATTTCAGCTTATAACCTTCTTCTGTGTAAATAGGATTGCATGAACAGCAGCAGCTTTACCTCTTCCAGGTGTCTCCCCAGTGTAGACTCTGAAGGTAGAGGTCTCTGGAACATGCATCCTTTTATGGCAGTGGAGGCCAGTTTGTCTTCTGTTCTCCAGTCCTTTGTGCTGAAAGGGGAAAAAATAGAACATATAGCATGTTGAGACCAAACAGTGGCCACAAAGAAATGGTTTTATTAATGAGATTTGATACCAGGCATTTTACCAGCTGAACACCTCATTTTCAATAGGCTTAACAGCTGGCAAGCTCCAGAGGATGCTTTAGAGCACCTTTTCCCTTCTCCCTGTGCAACAGCTTCCTGCCAGGCTGGCCCAGACTATGGTAATATACCAGATCTCCTTCATTAAGGGATGCTAAAACACTGCATGTCAGAATCTGTCTTCTACTCCTGTACTAAAAATGTTAAAGCATAACTTTGTTTCAGATGTTGTCATCTTTCCCAGAGACAGTCTTTTTTTCACTTGTAGTATCCCTTCAGCTTTTGCCCTAATTCAAGTGCACTAAGCAAGGCAGACACATGTAAATAAAATGTCATGATGCACATGCACAGGCTGCACAAACGAACTTCATTTGGGCATCTTCTACATTTCATACGCAGGTTGTCTTTGAAACCGTAATACATTTTAAATATGTTTTTCTATGAAGTATATGCTTATTTTCCCTGCTTCATGCCTTTTTGTTACTTCTTGATTTTCTTAGCCCTACTGAAATGTGGGGAAAAAATATCTTTTATTCTAAAATATCAGGGCCTAAAATAATGTAAACAATATTTATAAATTTTTAAACTGTAAGAAACAGGTTTTCCTTAAATATTTTTCTGTCACATAATTATAATTTCCAGAGTGTTGACCAACTGAATGACTACATATTATTGGTTTTGTTCATTGTTTTTTAACAGTTTTACAGGCAAGAAAGAACATAAAGTCCTTTGTATGATCTGCCTATAGTAGCAAGTATTCAGTTGTTTAAGTTATATGAGTTGCTTAAGCTTCTTACTGATGATAAGAGAGACCATCCTTATTCTGAGGGAATAGTTTGAGCAGCTGGTGGAAATAATATGAGTCAGTTAAGTTATCAGTCTAGTCCTGGCCTAAACAGATCCTGACATTGTTGTGTCAGTTGATATTTAGGGTTTGCGTTTGCAAAATAGAGAATTTTTGGTGATTTTATCTATAAAAGTAACAAATTTAATTGCAGCTACTGTGCACATGGAAATTTTTACAAGCATAAGTGAGTTCACAGTTTTGGTTCTCTCAAAATATTTCTAGGAAAAGCTTCCCAAGTTTATTAAATTCTTTAAAAATGTCACATCATGACCAGCTAGCACAGCTGACCTGTTATTTTACTGAAAAGGTAGATGTTTGTCTTTGTCCAGTTCATTTGCATCATATTACTGTGTACACACATTCCTCTCAGCAGTAAGGTATTCAGGACTCAACATTTTCCTCTGTTTCTTTTTTTAAGTGAAAAGAGATTATTTTTATGATAATATTGCAAATTAGGAATACTAATCCTTTAAACATCACTGAAGAGATGGAAACAGATTAGAACACCACCACCAAAAACACACACATATTTAGTAGTTAGCTGAAATATGATTTGACAAGTGGAGCAACCACAACTGGCGAATGATTTATCAAGTATATATTACTGCATAAAGGACTTTCATCTAGTTACAATAATTATAATAACCAGATATATTCCATGCCACACTCTGTCAAGAAATCTCTTCACATTATCTCCCAAAATGGCAAGGTTAGACAATTCTTTCAGGAGGCACAGTTTCTTGTGACTTATGTATATAGTCACAATGCAAGCAACAGAGCTGATCCCACTAAGGGGTTAAACACAGGTCTGTGAGCTGCATAAATCTTGATGCTTTAAACAAAATGCCAGATTTCAAATTATCTCTATGAAGCTATTTTCCCAATTGCTGAAAATGTTTAATTTCAGTAGCACCCTTCAGATCGAATTTAGAAAATAAATTACAATTATTTCCACCGTAGAGAGCTAAATGCATTAAAAGAGCCCAAACAGTCAAGTATGAAATGCGACTGAACAGGAAAAACAATATGATCCTTCAATTCCAAAAAATGCATACACCTCAGCAGAGCAATTATTGCAATTATGAATCTATTATATATTGTTAATGTTCGTCATTAATAATTTAGGCTCTAATTTGGCAAGGTCAAAGCTTCATTGGCATTCCTTAAGTTGTTTGCTGTATTTGGGATGTTTTGTTAGTTCTTTACAAAACCAAGTGTAAAATTATGGTATATTTAGTTGAGATATTAGTATTATAGTTATAAATTAAGCTTTTCTCAAATCATATGCACTTTCTGTATTTTAATATTTTTAATGTAGAAATAATCATGATAAGCAAAAATGGTACCAAAGACATATTCCCATAAAACATCTTACCATAATATGTAAATAAATATGTAAATAATATTACTGAACTCTGACTTTCCTTTGTGAGCACACACTTTCAGGTATTTGATTACTTTATATATCATGTGGCTGACAGAAAGCATTTTTATTCTGTTTAGAGCTGTACTGAACTGGGAGAAAAATCTGCTTTGTGACCTTATGGGAATTTGATATCTGACTAAGCAGGAATATGTATTAAATCACATCCTTGCTCATAGGTACTTGTGCAAACTAACTGTTTCAAGCTTCTTCTTCCTTCACACAAAGTCTAGATATGACACAAACCTTAGACAAAATCTAGGGTCTTGCTCAGGGGAAAATTGCTGCAATACACCACAGAAGATGCACTCAGGAAACCTGGTATATCCCTGACATATGCTCTTCTCATCTCTCATCTTGTACTCTATAAGTTGAGCTTTGCACTTTCTATTTTATTTTATTTGGATGTACCAAGAGTATCTTGAGCTTTTATGTATCTCTTTATTGATCCTCTCTGCACTCTTAAAAATAATGGGCTTTTAGAATCCCAGCACTACTAAAATTTATCTTTCTCACTTTCTTGCTCATTCCTTTTTAAAACATGCACAATTAGTGGATAACATTTTACATGATCAGACATTATCAGCCAATTGCTAACACCAAAAATTCCCCAGTCCTGTCTATTAGAGTTTACTTTTTTAGAGAAAGGGCACATACACTGTTACATGCTCCTTGTTGTCTCCCTGCTACCAGGCTACCCATTAACTATGTTTCTGAAATCTTTGTTGGCATAATGTTGTGTGATAGGCATGTATGTCCTCCTCATGCTGGTGAATTAAAATTCTGCTTTCAGTGAGTAAGATTAATTGTCCATTTAACCAAAGCTGGATTCATTCTCTTATTGGGGCAGGGGAGGCGGGGGGGAGAGATGCTGGAGGGCTGAAGGTGGGAAAAGCAAGGGGCAGAGTGCCAGCTAGGCTGCAGTATTCAGTTACACGTGAAATGATTTGTAATTCTGAGTAATCACTTAGGACAAGCCCTTGCACCATTTTATCTATACATGACTCTAGGCCAAAGTCAATACTCATAGTAAAATAATGAGATGAAGCTAACTGAGCCCTTTTATTAATGCTCCAAGGAGCAAATCTGATGCTTGAGCTTCTCCCATGGAAAGTATCCACTTCTTCCTAAAAATGAACAAGTGGGTCATGAGGCCCAGTAGTAACCAGTGTTCTTGCCTCCAAAAAAACAGTGAAAAATCTCCTTTCTTATTTGTGCACCATATCATGCTTTGGCCAGCTGCAGGTGGAGGCATATGAATTTTGCATTACCTGTAGGCTCATTAGAGAAATCTCTCTCTCTCCTAATAGTTTTTCCTGACTTAGAGAAAGGAACCCCCCCCTCACAATGAAAGTCCAATAAACCAGAAGGAAAAAAGCAGTAGACTGTTTGAGATACGTGCTTTTATTCTTAATACCGTCAACACTATGAAGAAATTCAACTGCACAAGGAACTCCTTGGCGATGTAAGGAATGGAGCCCTCACTGATTTTTTTTTGAAGTGTAGTCATGTTATCCCAGGAAGTTTTTCACACTGCAGCGACTGGCAATTTTATTTACAACACCATAAAGAAATATTCTTTGTCTTTGTGTCATTCTTCTGTGATTGTTCATGATATGGAATCCTACTCATCCAGTGATCTTTTGCCCTGGAACACCTAGCTCCTTATCCATAGTTTTGTAACTTGTGATTCTCCCATTCTGCTACAACTTTCTCTGTAGTCTTCAGCGTTTTGCATCCTGATATATTTCCAATTATACAGCAACTGACATTGGAATATCCCAGACTCAAAATATATTAGCATATGTGAAATGCTATGTGATTGTTCCATAAATATAACAGGGACACAAATTTTCCCACAATTATATTACACAAAATCAAAGGTTTTGAATAGAATACTGGATTTTATTCCCCTTAAGCATGCATTTTTTCAAGTGACCATAAGACAATTAGTGAACTAAATTCCTCTGGATTTTAATCAAGCACATCTGAAAATCTTGCCTGCTTTTAAGAACAAGGATTAATGTAACACAAGCTGAAATGTTTACATATACAGATGCAAGTTTTCAGATCCAAACACAAAACTGCCAAAACAGCACAGCACTTTAATCTTCAAAAACTCGGATGAATCTACAACTATTAAAAATATTTCAAGTATCAGCATTAAAAGCAAAGATCTGATTTCTCACTGTGTGTGGACAATTTTAAACAGTATGTAAGAGATTGAAACTCATTATAAGCTTCATTTTCCACCTTCTACTCCTAAAATAGGAAAGGTTGGAATTAGAAACTTATAACAAAGTTCCATAAATTTTGCATGAAACAGATAAAATCTGTTATGATTTCTTTCCACTCGCCCATGAGGAATCTTACAAATTGGAAGGGTGAATAAACTTTATTTCAAAAAATGCTAGTTTTCAATATTAAAATAATTCTCAAAAGTGTGTCCTCTTTAAGGAAAAAAGTCAAAATGGGTTATTTTGTGAAAGAAATCAGTTTCCTGTTCATTTCATTATTGTAATGTTTCATTCATGTATCATTTTATTTTCACTTAAAATATTTTGTTCAATCAGTTATAAATCTTGACATGATTGCTCTCTTTGAATACTGTGTAATAAAGTAGGTTTAATACAGAGATCAGAACCACATTGGTTTTAAAATGCATGTAAACAAGTCACTTGATTCACAAAGATAATTAAATAATTTGCCATTCTGTAACAAGTTTTGTAGCTGTGCACCACAGCTGAGTAGAATCGTTTGTATCACCCTTTTCTGGATGATCCTCCTTGCAGTGTACAAAGATTCACACACCTCGTGGCACAAATAAGAACATATTTCCATTCAGCACCTGCACTGATTTTTGATGTAAGTTCCTCCTGTAGGTCTGAATCATGATCTGTGCTGAGCAGGCCATTTTGTAAGTGATTAAAAAGTATACACAGAGGGATTAGACAGGATCCAATAAATCCAAGTGGATCAACCAACTCCATAATTTGAATTTGAGAAAGTGAGGTAAGGAAGTCTGATAGATACAACCTGCTCTATAACTTAGCTGTAGTCTACTTCAATTCTAATCAAATGCTTGCTGAATTAATTGGAAGTAAAAATTACTTCATATTCTTTTAGATGTCATATTTATTGAATTTAATGTTGAGGTTATTTGCTGCTCATATATTTATTTTTACAGTTAATTGATCAGAATTATTTTTCCTCTATGTACAGCTTTCTCTGACACTGCAGGTTACGGAAGATTTTCATAAACTTATTTCACAGTGTGATAGTTTGTAACTAAAGGAAGGATGGCCTATTCTGACAAGTATGATATACTCAATAAATACACTGCACTTTTAGGAAACAAATAAGCACTGTTTAAAACTTACCGATATTTTTCTTATCTTGTTATAAGAATAGAAAGAAAGCATGAAAGCAGAACAGAACAATATGTTTTATGGAAGGTGGAGAGAACCAGGCTTACAGGAAAGGAGCCAACATCTATCACGTAACTTTATCATGGAGCTTAAAACAAAGCAAAACAAATCCCCACAAAAACAAACTGTGAAGCTTTGCATAGCTTGCACAGGAAGCCACAACCTTTTGATTATCTGAGTTACCCCTGAAGTAGAAAGAGTGCATAATAATGCTTTAAAAAAAAAATTATAAAAATGCTTTATAAAAAGTTTATAACTCCTTATATCCAGGTAAAACACTAAAAATCAGATAACATGTTTGCACTTTACTTTGGAGATGTCAAGTCTATAAGTGCATGTTCTACCTTGATATCCAGAATTTTACCAACAAAATGTCTTTCTATCTGTATATCTCGGGAAATCTTTCCCAAGCCTGAAACATATGAATCCCTGGATATCTTCTACTGAGGACAAAATGAGTAATTTCGTTCTCAGTAACTAAGTACCACTGGGTAGGAGTTGGTAAAAAATAAAAGCTGTCTTTACAAACTGTGTGTGGTGAACTAAAGTGATTGAACAATTGAATAGAAAATTATAGTTAACTTTGGGAAGCTATTGATATGGACCTGGCTTTAGAAAGCCTATTTGCAAAATCCTTATAGGCCTACTAATCACGAAGCGGAGCCCTGTGTAATCCCTCAACAAATGGGTTAAAACCCACAGAAAGGCATAATCTAGAGCCTAAAAAGGCATCTCTCAATTTCATATTCTTCCTGGTAAGAAACTTAGAAATAACACTGTCTTGGTGTGAAAACATCTATGTGGGGCAAATGCATCTAGGTCATGCAGAAAACAGTATGTTGCCATAGCTATCATTAGTGTAATACACTTCACAGCGAGTCCTACTGTGAGCTAAATTCAGGCCCAGTGGGTGCTGCACTATTGACTTCAATGAAGCTGCACCTGCTTATGCCCTATCTGAATCGGTCCTTGCGTGTTCAATAAGAATAGTATTTCAATCACTGCCATTCACTTAACACTATTTCAACAGCCTCTCAGTGTGAATTCCTGCTATAAAATATCTGTTGTGTGGTAGCTGGCTATTCCTTCCCACCCTGCTTACCCTCCCCTCCATCATTCCTCAGAGCATCCCTCCATCACATTACAAACTGTTTCTGGCAGCATTGATCCAGTCACTGGGGCAGACGAAAGTCACATCCAATATGAGGGAAGATTATCTCATGCCTTAGAAAGCTATTTTGGCTGCTGACACAAAGTTTGGTCACTTCTAAAGAGTGCTAGGGAGCACACATTGCCATTTTTTCAAGTGTACAGGCCAGTATCTGTTTATTTAAAAATTGACGAGAATTTTACAATCTTCATTTTGAGGAAAAAATTTGTTGCATATCCCTTTTCCCTGTATATCTTTTAATTGCTAGATTACACCAGACCTATTAAATCTCTTTCTGACTAAGAACAATTAAATGACATTTAAAGATGTCACCACCTGAGAACTAGATGGTGAGCATGACTAATGGATGTTTTTCCATCTGCTATGCGAAGTGATCCCACCACTTATGTGTTCTTCTGATTGTATTTGATACCTCTAGCTGTGTTCCCAAGTATTTCCTTCTTTCTGGCTGCTGTTTCTACCTTGTCTCTCTTAGTCTCTCTTCAGTCCTGTTTCATCTTGCTCTGTACCTGGTCTCTGGTTCTGAACAGAATTTCTCACCTTGCCCTTCAAAAGCTTATGGTGTTTTGTTTGCTATTGTCTCAGTGGTATGAAGAAAAATGAATCTTTGTAGAAACAAGTTTTTATTTCATTCTGAGGCTGCTTCCCTAGTCTAATGGCAGAACATAGGTACACTTAAGGGATAAAATGCAGAATCCCCTTTTTACGCATGTATGTGGAAAGCTCCACCACTTCCTGGTGGGCATAAGATATTCCCAAAGGAGAATGGTAGCATGAATGAAGGACCATGCCCATACTAATGCTCATGCATTGACTGCCACCATGACACAACATGGTAAATACTCTGTTGTTCTTTCCTGGGAGGTGAGGAAAACTTTAGCTCCCTATAAGTTTTTTAACCTGCAGTCACCTTTACATGACTCAACAGTTATGGTAACATCTGCCAAATGCATGGAATCCCATACAGTGTAGCAGAGGTGAGCAAAAGAATGGGAGGGAGCAGCTGAGTTCCAGCCTTCATGCAGCCTTCTGGTTGAGGTTTTGTTCTGAAAGGTAGGAAAAGGATAATTTTTGTCTGAGGAGAACTTCGAAGTTTGCTCTTCTATTTCCCAGGCAAATCCCATAGCTAGCGGACTGTCATGGAGAAGACAGGAATCTTGTTCCCTTCCATGACACAAGGATCTTAAAAGAATGCTAGTTTCCTGAACTCATATGATCTCTCTGTAGGAACTTGACTGCTCTGGAGTCAAGTGTCAGGAGCAGTACTTAAAACTTGGAAAGTGCCAGAAAATTAAACCTAGTAACACAGAGTGTTACCATGCCTAAGTCACTGGCTGATCTGCATTACAGAGTCATATTTCTGAAGGAGCATAAAGATGTAAATACCTGTGATTACTGTGTGATTTTTGAAAACCCCACTTGTCTGCATCTGAAAAGCAAGGAAAATATTCATTCTTCAGTATGTATATTTACTATCTTTGTTTTAAAATAATTTTGGGAAGCTTCTTACACTTTCAGAGAGTGTTTTTAGAGCTCTTGTGCCAGAAGTCTGTTCCATTTCTGGAAGCTGCACGCGTTCTGTGTCACATACTAACCTCTGAAACCCAGTCTTTCAACTGAGTGAAATAGGGTACCCCCTTCAGCATTTGTGGTACAGCATGTGATGAGTGAATATGATGACCTCGAAACTTTCAGCTCTGACGTCTCCTTGGAGTGACATGCCTCACTTATGTCTTTTTGGGAACCATTTTGTTTTTATAGACCTGAAATCTGGAAAATGGAAAAGTGTTTGAAAGAAAGCTAGTGTTTGATGGTAGTTTAGCTGCTGACAGTCAGCTGAACTTCTATAAAAATTGTACATTGAAGGTTATCAGCTTAAGACTGTTGGAGTCTGTCATCATAGTATGACATCACAGTAATTCCAAGTCTTACCTTGAATTTACTTTTTCTGAACAATTTATTTCTTACAACAGAATACCGCTGCATTGAAATTTATAGGAGAAAAACCATAATTCAGTGGATTGCCTTCTTGTGAGGCTATAACCTTAAAAGATACACAACTAAAAGCTGCAGGATCTTTCAGATACGATTACTTGTATAAGTCTGACAGTTCTAATGTTACTCAGTAAACATTCTGAATTTGAAATATTCAGGGATATGATTATTTACATTTTAATCTGGTTTATCTCTGTATGGTCACCTTGGCAACATAGAGGGATGGAAGAAACACATAAAAAGACTCCAATTCTCAATAAATGTTTATCATACAATTGCTTGCGTTCACAACTCCGTACAATACTTTGTTAAATCCAGACTGGGCAATGCTATTTAACTTAGCTACAAAAGTACAAAACATCATATACTGATATATGACATAATACTGAATATTACTTCCTATATGAGCAGTAGAAGCAATAGCACAACAGAAGCATCAAAAACTTATACTGAGCGCAAAAAGATGAATACTTGCCAGTATTTCCATCCTATAGAAGTTTTTAGGTCCCGATAAAAGTTGTCTACTAAATATTACAGGTCAAACATTTGCAATCTTTGGATATGTCTTTTATTTTCAGTACTATGACTTTTCTCACTTAAAAATAAGAAATTACTAATGATAGTCTGGAAACCATTAACTTAAAAAAGAACAGTTTAGAGTGTTTGATCCTCCTTTGATGAAGTGTGAACACTAGACCTCTTTCCCGGAGGTGTAATTGTGATTCTTTCTCTGAAGGAAGAGAGGGAAGGGAATGAAGAGGGGATGAGTCTCTGTTACTTTGTTTAAGAGAAACTCTTTCCGGTGATCAATTTATTAAGCTATTAGTAAATGTTACATTTCACATTTCCATTTTACATTAATGTTTTCAATACTATATAAACTCTGTAAAAAATATCAGTCATTCTATGAATCTCAGAGTTATTCAATGGACCTATATTTTCCTTTAAAAAAACCCCACAGCACAAATAAATACAAAAATCCAAAGTACATTTTAAAACATGAAAGAAAAATATGATACTTTTAAAAGCCAGCAATCAGAAAATATGCTTGTAAAGATATGTATTTCTCATCTGTAGAACATGAAAGTATACTGAAAAGAACATGAAAGTTAGCTCTGTCTTACACCAGCATAAATTAAGAACAGCTCAAAGAACTAACTCAAGCAAAGTCAGTGAGACAAAGGTTCTGTTAATTTTGCTCTAGGTACAATTGTTACATTAGTATCTAAAAGTTCCAGAAGCAACCTGGCCATCAAAGATGCTGCATGAGAAAATTGTTCCAATCTTCTGTGGTACCAGATCTGAGCTGGTAATCATTCAGCGGCATAGGCCCAGGTCAGGCTTGGACACAGAGTTGTATTGAGGCTGAAGTAACCAGAACACGATAGGACCTTACTTTGTACCGTAAACCAGCTTTTCCCATGATGTGAGAACAAGCACCACAGCCAATAAGGCAAAGAGTTGAAGCAGTGAGGAGGCCTAGTGTACATACAGGCTGCTAGTACAAGGTTATTCTGGAAAAAACCAACCAACCAACCAAAATCCAAGACTGTACCTTCAGAGTAAGTTTATACTGGAGAAGAGTTTTGCATCATGCAGCTGTGATGTTTGTGATCCAGTGTTTGGAACACTGGGGCTGGCATTAGCATATAGGTGGTCAAAATATAGCCTGTCAATCTAATCCTAAAAAGTCTATTTTCCATATAGAAAAGAAAAGGGTAAAAGAGAATCAAGACAGAGTAAGGGAAGTGACTTGCTTAGACTACACAAAAGATTAATGAGTAAGTAATGTAACACAAGTCTCCTGCTTTCTGAGTTAGTGACTCATTAGCTCTTGCATGCAGTGCAATATCCTAGAGCAAAGTTTATGACAAATACTACGGATCAGTTCAGGAAGAATTTTACTCCTCCTTACTCAATGTCTTCTGCATTTTAATAAGTGGAGATACAGAGCATCAGATCCAGAGCTCTGAATTGTTTCAGCTCATAGCAGCTATATAATACATCTAGAGTACAAGAAATCTCTGGTCTTACCATCTCCTTTTAGTAGTCCCCTGGACAGAACAGAGAATGAAAGCAAAATAATTGGGCCAACTCCACATCAGGTCTAAATTCTCTCATGCTGTTAAAATCTAGTCCTAAATTTACAGTACAGTTTTTGGCTGGTTTAAAATGCAAGGATGTTTATTTTACAGGACTGTTATACTCTCCCACCAGTCCTAGCAGTTTTGAAGATGGGTGATTGACAATGATGCTAAAAATTACTGTTATGCAATAATTCTCTCTTTTTGATATGTCATAGACCAGTTCATGAAGAATGCATCCTTTTCTGGCAATGTTTTGGATATCAAATTTGAAAGTTAATGCTCACTCTGTATATTAAAAGTGCATCTGAGGCACTCTTATGCTGAATTTCATTACCAGTTCTGTAACAATATCCTATGACAACGCTACTTTTTGTAACTTGGAGATAAAATATCTGTGAATCATCATTTCCAGTGGAGATAGCTACTCAAGTTCCACAGACAATTGCAAAGATTTAAACTTATGGAACCAGAACTTTGCCTTCAGAGTACTGTTGGGCTAATATATTAATGATGTTAACTATTGACATGGAAATTTTGCATATATTTTATATATACAGACATATATATACATATATACACGCATATTACACACATTATATATATTATTTTGGTTTAATTGCCTGCTGGATCTATTTGAAGATACAGAAGAAAATCCAACGATTTTTTTCTCTATACATACCAGGCATACTATTTTAATTTTAATCATGTGGATTCTGAAGTGAAATGTGCTTCTAGGTTTACCCTAGGCTCTCCCTGGTGACAAATAATATAAGCTCCCAAATGTGTTTTGACCCTCATAGGCTAAAGGCCAAACCTTCAAAGAAGGACTTCTAAAAATCTTCCAAACGAGGCAGTTTACCACAGTGCCACAACTCATAGTTCAGGTCTGTGTGAACACCTTTGACAGCAGATGATAGCTAAACAAAAACAGAATATGAAAAAGATCCTTGTAAAAGATCCCTTTAGGCTACTCTTTTAAGAAAAATAAAGGAAATGCTCTAAAATAATTTCCCTCACACAATCAGATCAAGTTAATCAGAATCAGTTTACAAATTCCATCTTTGATTCAGCCTGCTCCCCTTCCTCCTAAAAAGCAATCCCAGGGCACAGAAATCAGTGGTGCTTCTACTTGTGAAGCTTGGTAACAGTGGAGATCATCTAAGTACAGTCACACAATGTGTGTGTTTTCAGACCACCGTGGAGTAACAGTACAAAGGGGCAGAACTGACAGCAGAAGGTACGAAAGTACCAGCTGTTCCTTAGGGTTCTGCCTCTGAATTGACTGCAAGGTAATGTAATTTTCTACGACTGTAGGGTGAATGGAGCAAACTACTGTTATTCAGTAATTTCATTCTAATGGCACCTGGGAGCGAGGAGCCTAAATATGATGAGGTGTTAACAATTCATATTAAAGGAACCCTCAAGAATTTACTGTCTAAAGAGAAGTATGTGCCTGGAATGGACATGGTAAATCATCTAGTCCAACCACTTTCTACCAAAGGGTTGGGTACCAGAGACCTATTCAGAAATACATTAAGCTAGAAAAGGGAATTCCCATTATACAGCTGAAGAATGAGGCACAAAAAGGTGACTTCTCTAATTCCGAACTTCTGAGAGTGAGTTTAATGTCTCAGACACAAAACAATATTTCATGGTTTTACTATCATTGGCCAATAACTATGTTCCAGCAAACAAAAATCAACCTGGTTTTACTGTGCTTAGCTAGCACTTCCATAAATTTTTAGAAAGAAAAAGACATTCAGGGATAAATAATCATCTGTTTGGAAAGAGTAGAAAGAGATGCATTACCACTTAGACAACAATTTCTCATTCTCATATTCATGCAAAATTGGATCAGTAACATCTGGAAGTTCTTTTGGTTCTGTCTGATAAGTACCTAATGGTCTCAAGGCCTAAGTCATCCTCTAGTGCTTGTAAAATTGAGTTTGACAGAGAGACATCTTGCAGGGACAGATTTCGACATGGAATTAAATAATTCCTACTAACAGTTAGTATTCCATTTCTCATAGTACTTCAATGTATTTAGTGCCAGAAAAAGATAGATAATTAAAACAATTAGAGAATTTTAAGTTTGTTAAGCCTTAAGAATTGATTCAGTAACATTTACATTTTATATTTAACCTTGTTTATTTAATTTCCCATTATTTAAAAAAAAAACTTTCAAAGAGAGTTTTCCTGTGATCTTAGTAGCCAAAGCAAATTTAAGCCAAGCTTCTGTAGGTTCCATAGAGTAACCAACATGATCTCTAAGCACATTAGGTTCTTCTTTTAGTTCCAATTTAGTTGGACAGTAAGTAAGTTCATTTTCACCTTGTCCTAATGCTGGCTGCACCAATCCTTTTGCAGAACATTTTCTTGGTGGTGAAAGGAGAATGATAGCCTAGAGAGGAAACAGTGGAGGTTTGTAGTTGCATTTAATATTGCACAGTTGTCTGTAGAATTGTATTCTACCTTCACTGCAATTTTCTTCAGACTTGAAAGCCTCGTTCATAACTAGGCAACCCAGGTGCCTAGTTCTTTGTTCACAGTTTAAGGATATAAACTCTTTTTAGGCAGGCCTGAATTTCAGCCCATTAGAAAGCCCAAATTTTTGTAAGAGTAAATTTTAGCTCTTACCTGCTGCATCTGCCAGAAACAGTCAGAAGAAAGCTGTAATAATGACTTGGCCATTCTAAAATGGCAAAATCCCATATTTAGCAGTGGGAATGAGCTTAAGTCCTGCTGTAGAAGTTCAGCCCAAGACCTTCTGGCCCAGAACAGAGTACTGCCTCCTGAGACCATTGCAAAAGTGAGCTCCTAAAGACAAGACTTCTGTTTGCCACATAAACAGACCCTGAATATGCTATGTGCTAGCAGGTCATTAAGGGATTATTTGGGAAAGAGGGGATTTGCATGCAGCCAAATGAAGTGAGTATCCTGTTTGTTGCCTGCATCTATTAAAATGCACTTTTGTGCCTCCATCTATGACAATTTTCTCAAAGGAGCAAGAACTTTCTGTGTTTAACAACCACCTTTTTTTTTTTTTTTTTTTTTTTTTTTTTTTTGTTTAAATGCAAGCAGGAAATGTAAACAGAATCCAAGGCTTACTGTTAAGCTGCAGCCTTTAGTTTATTGGCTGAGGAATCAATCCTGAAGGATGCTGAACCTTCTGGCACTGATCCAGACCAGCACTTCAGCACATGTCAACTTTAACACAAGGGGCCTAGTCCTATGATTAGAGTTAAGCATGTGTTTATGTGTTTTCCTGGCCTTCAGCCAGGGTGCTCAGCACTTTGCAAGATCATGTCTTCAAAAAGATGTGGCAGTATCTGAACTTCAAAGTGAAGTGTGACCTATTGCTCTTAAATCACTTTCCACACATGTTAGATGGTAATACAGACTAGCCAGCTCAGGCCATATCCTCCTCACACCTTTCTTTGTCTCATGCGTTCAAGAAAAAGAAAAATGATTAAAAATACTTCAGTGTTTTCTGCCCACATTCCATGTCTGAAATCCCATCAGATATCATTCAGAATAAAAATGTGGTGATCAGGCTAAACCCTACTGGCTTCTCTGTAGTCTTTATGGTGAAATCTCCAGGTGTGAGTACAGACCCATATTGCTGTGAAGTGTCAGTGCTCCTACATTTAACATTACTTTGAATGTTAAGAGTTCAGGCTTGTAGAGCATTTTGGATTTTCAGCTACATCAGTGGAACAGCACTACTGTAAGGTTTATTACTGAATATAAGAGGCACTCTCAGGTTTAGCAGGAAGGGTAAGCCCTAACATCTGAAAACAAATGACAGGATTTAAGGTCAATTCCGACAATTTCACAGTGTTTTGGTGCAGGAATATATTTCATTCTGCAACAAACTTCCATTTTAGGGTAGTGCTTTTCAAGACCAAGTTATCTGAGTGAACTTTCATTTCAACGTGTTCAAGACACAGTGATAGTATAGTGATAGGTAGTGGTAGCTAGCTGACCTGGATATAGACTTTGATGTAAGCCTTAAGGCTTTAAACCTCTTAAGCCTGGTTAAAGTTTTAGCTTTACCCAGAGCCCACTATTTTAAGAAACACAGTTTTCATGGTTTTCCTCCAGTTCTACTTTCCCTCTGAAGGTATTCCTGAACCCAGGACTAATATTACATTCATCAGCTAAATTATCTTGGGAATATAAAAATGGCAAGAACAGCATTTCCAGACATAGGCATCCATTTCTTAATACACATTGCCACCTGGGGAAACCTGAAGATACAGTATTTGCACTGAAATTTAACATGCTAACTTTAAAATTCATAATAGTTTCTAAAGTTTGTTAAACATGTTATTTTCAAGCCATTCTTGATGTATATTATTATTGATTTTCTTAATACTGTGACAGTTAAATTTTCACAGAAATGATACATTTTTTAACTTAATGGAGGTAGTGAACATATGGATAGCAGGTAAATTAACTAGGTTAACTAGAAGAAAAACATCATGCATTTATTTTGCATTTATTTAATAATTTATTTGCCAGTATAACTGTATTTATAACAAATAGACAAATTCATCTGTGTTAGTCATATGGAAACATTTAAGGACTTCTAAAATAGAAATCTTTATTTTAGGAAAATATTCCAAAACTGTCAAAAGAGTTTGAGCAAGTTGCTGTGTAAATTGCTGTGAGATCCTAATGTCAGAAAAGGCTTCTGAAAATTAAAGAGCTGCTGACACCTCATGGCAAACTTTAAAAACCATTCTCAGCAAACACAGCACTACTTCTGTTCTATCTATTTGTCTTGTTTTCTTTACAGTAAAGGGCATTTATTTGAAAACAGTATCTTTGTTTACTGAGTCTGCATTTTGCAGCAGCAGCTGGGTCAAAATAAATTTGATGACAGAGCCAAAGAAACATTTTCAATTCAGGTAAGCAGAAAATAGCAGGAGCGAGTGAACTCCTAAGAAGGAAATGTTTTTCTTCCAAGGATTTCCAGGATGCAAAAGAGTGGAAAAGAGATATAGAAACAAAACAGCTTTTGTGTACAAATAAAAAGGTTAGGTATTCCATCAATTGGTCTACACTAGTCATTAATATAGAGCGGTGCTGCTAGTACCATACATACTTATATTCCTTTCAGTATTATAATCCTCTCATTTGGGAATTATTATCTCAGCCGTTTCAAATCAAGCAAAGCTGACATTCCATGTAAAAAGTTGTCAGCAAGTTACACTTTTTAATGGCTCAAGGCTGCTGAAAAGTTTTAAAGCTGTGGAACACAAAACAAAAAGGTATTTTTGCAATGCTTCTGATGTTTTCTCTCCTCCTCCACCACACCTTTTTTTTGTGCTGTGAAGTATCTTGTGTTCCCTCAGATGATATTTCCTGACAGAGACACCTTTCAATCTGCCAAGGGCTAAATGTGTGCTGGAATGTAAGACAAAAATCCAAAATATAAAAAAAATTAAGTCCCAAAACAGGAACTTTAAATGCTGGAAAAGTAATTCTTCCAATGCAAATAGCAGCTGAGAGTTAAAATCTGCCAATTTTGAAAACAAAGCCTTCAACAATTAGTCTGGGAGGCACCAAATGATTGTGGAATAATTTTGGAAATTAATGACTTACTTTCTTCAGTAATGCATACCTGAGAAAGCAGCAGATAGCCCTGTGGTTGCTTGGGATTTCTACGCATGCGAAGGCATGGTGGTCAGTTAGATCTGCAATCACTGTAAGAAATGCATTACATATACCACCTACCCAATAGCTGTTTTACCCTTAGCATGGGTACAGCTGCAGGTATAAATTGCTTAGTGTAAATTAGCTTAGCATTTCCTGATGTAATAAATTAATTTGTTACATCAGGAAAGGCTTCTGAAAATTAAAGAGCTACTGAATTCAAATGTGTTCCAGACAAATTAGTCTAGTTGTGGAACATATCTAAGGCCAATGTATCTAGAACCTGTAGAACACAGTTTGTGTATATTGTATGAAGATCCAGCTCAGGATTTCCTTGGGAGAAATCCAGGAGCTATTAACATACTCCTTGACCATGGAATGTGGTGACAGCTTAGCCGCTGTGTAGTCCTTTTTTTTGGACTGATCTTTGGTTATGTAACATACTTGTAATAATTTAATTATTACTATTGTCATTATTATTATTTCTATGTTGTAGTGCTTGGGCACACTGATCACGAGCAAGCATCACACTGAGGTAGACATTGTATCCACAAACAAAAGATCATTTCTTCTTCTGAGAGTGCTTCAAGAGTGGAGAGTTTTAACACATATTCCATTGGTCAATGAAGACCAACATAAACTTGATCAGCAATCAGGTCAGCTCATCCTGTTCAGATCTTTTTCTACAATATCAAGGCAGTAACCATCATAGGCCACCTCTGAACACAGGTTTCCAAAAGAGCGTAATGCCTGGCAATATGATACTGATGTCTTTTATTAAGAGTGTAAGATCTCCTTTTAAGTGAAATGGGTTTAGATTCTTTTAACAGATTTCAAGAATTCAACTATCTTTATATTTAGCAAAGCAAATACCAGCTCCAGAGATACCGCTGCCTCTCCTGGGGCCTACATTTTACAGTCCACTACTGCTGTCACTATACATTTCTGTCTTGCAAATTCCTATCAGGACCCCTCTTCAGGATAGAACTTGACCTCACATTTTGTTCAGCTCAGCTTAGGCACAGGCTGAGCTTTTTTGTCTGAGCAGTATACTTTCTCTGGATCAGGACCTAAACTTGGCTGAAATTCACTCCTCTGGGCACATATCAGGGCAGCACACAGGAGCAGGGGGAACAGATTCAACCCTCTCCCCCCTCAACCCAAATATGTGAGTGCAGACCTATCCTGTCTACTTTTTCCAGCTTGTAAAATATGTCAGAATTGAATAAGAATGCATCCCATGGCCCATCTCCCAGCTCATCCACAGGGGACTCTCACCTCTGCCTATTTGCAGCAGCAGACAAAAGCACTCTGTTCTTCAGCTTTGCCCATCAAATTGGAGACTTAAGTAATATGAAGGGTCTTGTGCAAAGCCTTCCACCTTGATATAAATTTCAAATACAGTGAGAAACAAACACTGGCAGCAAAATTAATCTTGAGTAAATGAAAACATTCCTCATCAAGTTTCATTTACATTCTGGCTGAATACATCTTGTTAATTATTAAGAACGAGAAAACAGCGAGAGAAAGACATTGATAAAAAATATTGAACTGTTTAATTTGAAAGACTTTATAAAATAGTTTTAGAGAGTGCTACAAAATCTAATGGCTCAAAAAAGCTATTTCAATTATGAACTTTAGTGAAAATACATCTGAGAAGAACTCTTCCAAGCAGTTCAGATCCTCTCTGTTTTTTCTCTGGAAGTTCTGAAGAGGAAAGAACAAGATAATATTTGACAGTGAACCCTTTTGCTTAATCATAAAAAAAAACATTCCCACTGATCAGCCTTTCAATTACTCTCCATCTAGTCTGGATATATGTGTTCATTAGATGTGTTCATTAGATTCTTCTGCTAACTTGGCTAGCCATGAAATAGTAATGTTGGCATTTCTGGCCAATTCTTTTTTTTTACAATATTTGAGATACAGATTT
Source organism: Morus bassanus (assembly GCA_031468815.1). Taxonomy (NCBI): domain Eukaryota; kingdom Metazoa; phylum Chordata; class Aves; order Suliformes; family Sulidae; genus Morus; species Morus bassanus. The sequence continues at coordinate 34,628,382 of CM062572.1, read as the reverse complement.
CATGAAAAATATCTGTATCTGTAAGAATAAATGAGTAGTCATGAATCTAAACAGCAGCTTTCATAAGCCATCCCTGGATGCCTATTTGTGATGACAATACATACATGAATGTGAGTCCAAACACGCCTTTGTACACAGACCTTACTTTAGAAATACAGCCATGTAGATGAGATAGCTGACACTAAGCAAAGCTGTATTTCAGTGATTTCCTCTCTGGACTTCATCACAAAGTATATTGTTCCTTAGATTTTTATTCAGAATATATTTTCAAAAAGGGTTAGCAACTTCTTGCTTGTATTCTGCAGAGACTGACTAAGCTGTTTTTTAAAAACAGAACCCAAGAGCAATCATAAAAGGATTGTAAAGAAAAGAGTTCCTAGATCCATAATCTGGCATGAAATTCCTTCAGCATGAAAGTATTTCAGATCAATATGCTCTTGTGGGCCACTCTTTGCTTTCTTCGGGTACCAGGAGGAAAGACAGGAATGGTAACCTGAAGTGAATATCACCCTTTTGTCAATGATTTTAGTAATAATTTTGAATTCCTACAATTCTGAAGGTTTACACCTATCCTGGCAACTACTTGGCTTCACCAGAAGCAGCAACCAGAAGAACAGAAAGTCATTTATAACTACAGAATCCACCTAGTTACAATGATAAAGAGTTGTGGAGTGACGAACAGTAGTCCCTTGTCGCTTTGAATAAGGAGGAACATATTAAGGTTCTTCTGGCATCACAGGGCTACCAGCTGTGCAGTCCCCTCTGTGATTAGTATACACGTAGTTACATTATGCTAAGAGACATCCATGGCAAGGACCCATCCATACTATGGCAGTTCCAAGAGGATCTGGTCCTTCATTCAAAACTCCGCAGCACCATTTTTTGTATTTTTCTACCCATTATTCCGTTATTGGAACAATAGACCCTGAGGCCCCTCCTTTCATGGTCAAACATGGTTCAATATGTTGAAGATCGCCATTCTCTTGTAGTAATTTGAGGAGTAATAAACAAGGTAGACTTTCACAAGTCACCAGGAGACCAGTCTGTACAGGGGGAGTACTTACCAAAGCTGCAAATTTTGGTAGAGACTTAAAGAGCCAGCTCAGTATTATAAATTTAGAATATTTTCATTTTGCTACTTGGAAGGTTGTTAGTGAAAAACATTTATTCCCTTAGTCCTTATTGTGCGTTTTACTATGCAAAAGTTCATTTGCTCCAGAGCAGTTCAAATCTGCATACCTTTAGCTGACAAATTCAAAGTGGCTTGGTCCTTTCCTACTGGTTAACTTTAGGAGCTGTTTCTGCTGAATGAAATCAGATGCAAAAGTTGTTGCCTTTTGGGTGTATGTTTAAAATTTGGAGGACCCAACATTTTACAGGACTACTGTGTAAGTCTTTGAACTCTAAGGTTGTCAAAGTTTGGAGATTTTTTTTCTTCTCCGCATGAAAGATATTTCCATTTAAACACACAATATAGTCCTCATTGACTTTCCAAGATTTTATTCCCACATTCAGGAATGCTTGCTCAGCCCATGCAGGAATTGGCTTTTGTTGTCAGATTTCACAGAAAATTAAAACTTAGACCCTAGATAATTGCCTTTTGCCTTTGATATAAATTTCTATAACTTCTGGATTAATATAAAATACCTAGGTCTATTGGTGATGCTTATATAAACTGTATGTGTAGCTATAATTTAAATAATCAAACTCCTACCTAATTTCCTTCAGGTTTGAATGTGAAAAACTATGCCATGTGGGAAAGACTCCTTTACATAGATTGCAATCTCAAAAGGATGGATGACCTGATTAGCAGCAAAGTCCTAGTGCTTTTTACATTCACATATGCTGTGGTATGTCCTCAAGGGTATTTTTCACCTGCACTGTATTTCCCAACTCCAGTAGCTTTCTAGCCTGTCATCACAAGCTATGGATTTTCACTGTCCAATTATTTCTTACTTTTCATTTCTAAAAACTACACTACTGGCCTGCATTAAGCTTTGCAGGAGTTCACTCTCTTTGGAAGGAAGGTGAAGTAACCACAGCATTTCAGTGCAAGGATAATAATTTTCTACTGTTTGTCTACCATAAAAGGCATTTACAAAAAAGTTTAAGCTATGCTTGAAATGTGTTATGTGAATATGCTTGCCATTTCCTGTTGCTTTCACCATATTGATGCAATTGTGAGACATTATTAATCCTGGCACTAGGAAGTTAGAGGTAAACCAATGCTTAAACTGTTCCAGTAACTGCTACAAGTTATTGTCTGAAGTATACTTCACCTAGCAATCTGCCTATTAGAGCACTACTTGTCTCCTGTGTGTGGTGGTGGATAACATAGTGTGGATAAAAATAAAATTAAGTCAAGCAACAGATATATTATTAGCAGAAAATTTGTGTATACATTGGAGACCATTAAACCCCTATTTCCGCACCATTCAATTTTCTTTACACAAATTCTGATTACAAAATGGTAAAAATAGTGCAAAATTCCTCCATGATGTTATGAAAGTTTTGCAAAAATACATTTTAATGTTGTCCATATCTCTCAAGTGTTTTCTCCCAAGCACCACATAAAAATATTTGCCATTAATATTTTAAGTAGCTGTTGAAAATATTGGTAGAAGATGAATTTTTTTATGTTATTGTAAAATATCCAACAATATTTTCAGGATTACATAATTTCCAACTTTATTGTAAGGTTTCATTATGTACAAAATAGATACAAGCAGTGATCACAGTGTCCAGCCAAAACTGTTTGTTTTCATACTGCTGAACTCCTGTAGACAAATAATTTCTGATAGGGATTCAGAACAAAAAAATATTTCCAAGAATTCTTCTGTAAATAATCCACAGATCACATACATTCTGAAAATATTGGAAATGCAAAATATTAAGTACTCAGTTAAATAGACAGCAGTCAGACAGCACAGGGTTTAGCTGATAATCATTCCTGGGAGTATGGAACTTCTAACAGCCATCATTCTACAACGTGTTTCAATTTTAAGTCTCCAGAGACCCTATTACAAAGTCAAAATTAATAAAAAGAAAATAAAGGAAGCTATAATGTTGTTTAAAAAAACATGTGAAATTTAACACAAAAGCTGTTAAAATAACATTACTGTCCGACATAAACCTAAAAATACAAGGGAATTCCGAATTAGGGCAGATGTAATAACCTTAACGCAACCCCGTTGTGCCTACCAATTGCATACATATGGTATGTAAACTAACCCGCTGTTCTGAGACCCTCTGTTAAAGGACCATATGTGCTGCAATTGGTAGGCACAGAAGAGCTGTGTGAAGGGTGCTTTGTGACTGCTTATACTAAGTTTCTTCTTGGTCTTCTTGGGTCACATTCACACCTCCATTACACCATAACCTGTTTGCTTCCACATTTCTGTTTTCTCCCTGACTTTCCATTTATTCCGCTAATTTTAGTTTCATTTGGTTTCAACACTAAGATAAAAATCTTGACAGTAGGATTTTCCTGCTGAACACTATTTGCCAAAATAATCACATTAGTGAAAGTTCCTATCTCTTAATTGTAAGAATTTTCACCTGAATAACTTATTCTAAAATCAATGGCATATATCTTGTTGTTTTCGTCCTGTCACCTCAGTGACAGACACTTTTACCCAAACACAGAGATGTTTGTTTGGCTCCAAACTTTTTTATAAATCTGAAAAAAATTCTATTTTTTCTACCGGATTTAACCACAACACAGTCTCCAGTACATGACAGATTTGAGTTGCGATATTTCACCACATTGTACTTTTGTACTTTTCACCACTTTGACTATTCTCTAGGTAAGTCACTGCAGATTAACATCACCCATTTTCCTGTAAGCAGCAATATAAACTAAGATGTATCTTTTACTCCATTAAATATTAATACTTATCATTTAATATTAAAGAGGCTGCATTCCTTTTCCCACCCCGATCTATACCATTTTTTAATGTCTTTTGAAAATAATTTAATAGTTCTAATGTAATACTCTGGAAAGAAAATGTTAATCCTCCTAGGACACTACAGTTGCCTACAAGCTCTAACCAGCACAGTAAATACATGCAGGTAAAGAATAGCGCAAAACACAGAAAAAATTTTACTAATTAATAAATAATATACATGGTGTGTGCTCATGACAGAACACACACAAAATACAACACAAATGAACTGTGGGACAGCAGACAGTAGAACCTCAAGTGTCCAAGGCATTTAGATATTTTTGTGCTTTTGTGGTTATATTATCCCATGTAGAAATCATTAAAAGACACAAAATGAGCAATAAATATTGCTCTGGAGGTCTGTTTATCTATCTAGTTTCCAAAATCTTTCACTGAGTTTTGAGTGTTTATTTCAGCACTCACTGCAGGTGATTGTACAAAGGTGGTTTTGTTTTTCTGTAGTCTTAGGACTTTCCTAGTGCCAGATCAGTTAGGGTAGAAACTGAAGCAGCCTCAGGCACTTTGCTCTAGGCTGCTCTAATTTAGGACAGTTACCACTGGTCTCTAGGGGCCAATTTATGAGTAAGGTGTCAACTAGAAATACGAGCTGTATAGCCTCCCATCTTGGACTGGTGCAGAACTCTTGCAGTGTCTCCACATGAGGAAAGGTTTCCTTTTTCTTGGTGGGATCCTCACATGACTGGAGTTGCCACTATAAAGCGGTCCTGCAAGTGCACATGCCAAGGGAGTACTGGAGCTTATCTACCTGTGTACAACCTGAGAGTACAACCAGGACATTTCAGTATTCAAAACTAAGGAATGAAATTGTATAAAACCATAGGATTTTTCAGGAAAGGGAAGGGTAGATGGGATATATTCCATCTCTTTCAGGTTGGGTTTCGTAGTTCCTTTTATTTTGGGGTAAAGTTTTAGGGTGGTAGGGTTTACTGATCTCAAGCTACTATATTCATGCAACTAAATGGATCTTGCACAGCGTTCCAAAAATGTCAAACAGGAATGTGCTGGTTTTGGCTGGGAAAGAGTTAATTTTCTTCATAATAGCTAGTGTGGGGCTATGGTTGGGATTTGTGCTGGAAAGAGTGTTGGTAACACAGGGATGTTTTCATTACTGCTGAGCAGTGCTTACACAGAGTCAAGGCCTTTTCTGCCTCTCACCCCACCCACCAGCGAGGAGGCTGGGGGTGCACAAGATGCTGGGAGGGGACACAGCTGGGACAGCTGACCCCAACTGACCCAAGGGATATCCCACACCATATGATGTCATGCTCAGCATATAAAGCTGGGGAAAGAAGAAGGAAGGGGGGGGATGTTCAAGGTGATGGCGTTTGTCTTCCCAAGTAACTATTACGTGTGATGGAGCCGTGATTTCCTGGAGATGGCTGAACACCTGCCTGCCGATGGGAAGCAGTGAATGAATTCCTTGTTTTGCTTTGCTTGCATGCATGGCTTTTGCTTTACTTATTAAACTGTCTTTATCTCAACCCATGAGTTTTCTGACTTTTCTGATTCTTTCCCCCATCTCAGCCGGAGGGAGTAAGCAAGCAGCTGCATGGTGCTTAGTTGCCAACTGGGGTTAAACCACAACAAGGACTTATGCAGACCTTCTGCAATAAGAAATTGCAAGCAAATAAGTTTTCTCTGATATTACATTATTTTAGACTCCTGCAAGCTCTCTTTTCACTCTAGTGATTCCCCTCTTTTGCTGACATTGTTCTACGTGGGTTACAAAGGGAAAAAGGGTATCTCAGATTTCTAGCACAAAACTTATTAAAAGCTGCATAGATGAAGTCAAGGTCAGAACTGTATCTAGGAATAAGTGGAGCATCTAAACAATGTGACAACTGCTAATTTTATGTCTTTGTGAGTACCTTTTCTTCTTAATAGTAGATCTTGCATTTAGCATCAACATTTATAGTTGTTCTCTCACCATTATGGGGTTGAATTGAACTTGAGATATGAATCACTGCACAGAGCTGGGCATCTAAGAAGCTTAGGTTCAGTTTTCCTGTTAGATGGAAAAGGAAGAAGGATTCCTGGCCAGGCCAAGCTGCTAGGATCCCATTGACATAATGATGAATTGAGGTAGATCCTAAGAAGGAATGATTTCAAAATATCCTTCATGAAATGTCTGGTTCTTATTCAGGTTACCCCCAAAGTAAATTTGAAATTAATTTACATTATTTAAGAATGCCTTTCTACTTATCTGACTACTTTTGAAGGCCTGGAGTAGACTATATTACCAAAGAATTCATTTTAGGTTTTGGAAGCTACTTCATACAGGATAAGATTTGAGGGATTTTAGTATTGTATATGCCATTATATGTATGAAACAGATAACTCTTTACATCTGAGAACATTAACCTTAGGTTCTTTGCAATCTGAGTATGATAATAATTGATTCATTTCTTTATTTCTTAAGAAATACCCATATCTGATGATAAAGTATTGTAGACAGTAACCTGACAGGCATTGTGCTAGACGAGATGCGCTTTTTAGTCAACTTCCTCCTTATTTCCAAACGTTTCTCCTTTCACTCTTGTGGCCTATAGCTGTACAAGTGGATAAGTGGCTCTTTCAGATCTGATGCCAACATCAGTCTACAAATTGGCAGATGGTGCCATGAGGCGAGGCAGTTAGTTGGCAAGCCCCCCACCCCCTGCCCTGCAACCAATTTAGCTTCTTGTGTTGGCATGGATCCTGCCATCCTGAGCCAGTGCCCAAACTAGGCCTTCTAGCATGTGACTCAATATGCTACTGCTTAGCCTTAGGACAGCTAATCATGTATTCTTTCAAAATTGATGTGAATTAATTAGGCACCGTGGGCAGGGTCTGAAGGGGAGAAAGTGCATGGTCTTACTCAGTAAAGCAAAGCAGAAGAGCATTCCCTGGTAAAACAATATGCCCTCCCCTTCTGCCAGTGGCTAAGTGCTGCCCTTTATTTACTCCTACACCACCTTTCTGTTGAGGAAGATCAGGTTTGATCTGCCGGGTACTCATTAAGTTACAACGTATTTGTTTTGTTAATTGGCACCAACTTTCAGGATTTTTTTTCCTGGCAGATATAGATCTTCTTGGCAATTGTGCACTCCAAGAAAAGGAGGAAGTGGAAAGCCCAATGCTGTATAAGTGTAATTAGCTTTAACTGGAGAAACAGAAGCTGGAGTTAAGACAAGCTTGCTGGCTGAGTTATGGGGAAACTTTATCAGGAAGTGTTGCTGTGTCAGTGGGAAAGTACTGTAGCTATGGATACTGGGGATTACTGAAATATAATTCAGCCACATAAAGGCCTAAGCAAAATGAAACAAATCACTTCCCTTCCAAAACTTTAGATATTAAACTCACAGTGTTAAGCCAAAAACGGAAACCCTTTCAACTGATAGAATGACAGGCTCATAAATTTCCACACAAAACCTTGCAGTGGGAAGGACTCTCTCCTGGAGCCGGGTTTCTCACCAGGGACCCTGTGTGTACAATGGGATGTTTGCTCAGGCATTTGGAGCTGGGTTTCAGACACTAAAGAAGGTTTGGTTCTCTTCTGGTGTCTAGGAGTTTCATTCCAACTTGCCAGCAGATGCCGTGCATGCAATAAAACTTCAAGTAGTGGCGAAACAGAAATATTATTGGAAGGTTTTAAATAGAGAGGAGGGAGAAAAATAGCCTTCTGGTTCCATTTTTTTTTTTTTTTGTTAAAGTAAATGGGTGTCTCATTGGGAATACACCACTGTATGAACAGCAAAATTTTTGACAGTTTCAGCTGAAATCTTCTGCTGAGAGTTTCTGCTTTGAAGGTTTCAACAGTTCATCATTGTGTTTACTTTGCTTCCAGTTAAGTTAGACAAGCAAGCAGCTTGTGCAAGCAATGCCTCTAACAATCAGCAAAAGTTCTGGTATGAGGCTTATGACACCACAATTCTTGTTGTAGCCCTTGCATAAAGCAGTTTCAGGATGGTGCCCAAGTAATTCAACAACAGCTCACGTGACTCTACTACTCTATTCACTATGCCAGAAGTTTATAGGGACATATAAAATTGCAGTTGGAGAAGAAAAGATTTACATATGTTTTCATGCAGGAACTGTGCAGGTAAACAAAGCAAATTTGTTCTTTCTTCTGGTGAAGCTCAAGGAAGGCTTTTTCACAGCTTTAGCTGATTTCCAGCAGAAAGATAAAGATTTTATATAAATAACCATTTGAAGTATTTTATTAGCGGTTTTTTTCGGGACCCATAGCATACAAAAAGAATTTATAGATGTTAAACAGAAAGCAAGAAATACAGGAAAGTAATGCTGAACAGTTGGAAGTATTAGCATAATTTTCTTTCATCTTCTTTTTTTTTTCCACTAGGGAACAGCCTGATCAGTAATATGAATGAGTTATTTACCTGTCTGTACCCTCCCTTCTGCAAATCATTCACTCAAAGAGCACGTCAAAAAACACTACTCTCCAGAGCAGCAAGAAAGTGGGATTAAAGACCCATGGGAATTATTTCTTTCTAACATCTTGTAAAAAAAAAAGTCACAGGAGAATTTCAAAGGTAAAAGTCTTAAGCATGACAAAGAACAACAGGGAAATTAAAAGCATCTCTATCAGAAGGCTGAGTCAAAACGTAGAGGTTGTACAGGTACCACACATGAAAAGAAGTGAAATAGCGCAAGTGAATTAAGTACAAATCTAAAGGCAGGGGGGGAAGCAGCAAGATGGAATCATGTAAAGGCAGTGGAAAACTCATCACCAGACCTGACACTGAAGTTAAGGCTAAAGCATACCATGAGAGCACAGCCTAAAGCAAGGGCATATTGGCAACAATGTCAGAACACAAGAATCATAATTTTACAAGTACCTAGATGCAAAGATTCAAACAGATGGAAATAGACTAAAAGTAACCTTCTATAAGGAATAAAAATGAATATGGAAATGCTTTAAAAGTATTTTATAAAATAAAATATTAGGTTAGAGGTCAAATTATGTGTACAGTTATAGACTTATATGACTATCAGCCAGGTAGTTTCACAGCCAATGATTTTTGAGAGAGGGGAGAAAAGGAAACTTTTGCTTTTGAGAACATCTACAATCAAGGTACTTATTTAAAAAAAATAAAAATTAAAAGACTTTGATCAGTTTTATTCAGTCATCACTGAAAAATTATCCTGCGGTGTAACCTTGGCCACTCAAATTTAATAGCCAGTGTTTGAACTCGTGGGAGTGACAAAGCCGAATACGGATCATGCATTTGAAACCATAATTTTCACTATAGACAAAGTACCATTATCTGCAAAAGGGGGATAACAAAATGTATTATTTCATCATTAATGCTGATTCCAGCTGATGAACTAATTTGTAAGTCTAGAATCAGAGCCTATGTCCTTGGTTTGGTCTGTCATCTCACGTTGTACATTGAGGTAGATACTTAGAAATATGCCTACAATTTTTCAAGCACTGGAAGTTTAATACTGATAAAATCTCCACAGAACAACAAAAGTGAAGGCCAGTGAAATCAGTAAATCAGTATTACTGTGGTATGCCAAAATGTTAATGTGTATTAATAGAAAAAACTTTGGGGACCAGAAAAACTCTGCAGTGAATCTTATAGGCAAGTTTATACTTAGTTTCAACGTACTCAGTGTGTAGAACCATCTATCCAGCTCGCACATTCCTAACCTGGGTTTCTAAGTGAGAAGTGACTTGGTAGATTGATTTGGCAAAAGGATTTTGACATCTTAGTAGGAAGCAGAGGAATAAAAAGCTATGCACTCATAAAGCTATAAGCCCATGAAATTTAAATATTTAATACCAGCAAGTCCAATATTGTGTAATACATAGGCTTTATTGTCTAATGCCACTTTTCAGCAGAATTACAAATGAAATTTGGAAATTGGGGTACAAATAACAAACCTTCATCTTGTATGTGTGAGTGCTTCTAAGAATGCATAAGAAAGTCAGAATTATTTTACCAGTAAAACCGTAAGTCCAGGGTTCTGGCTCTGTTAGAGGAGACTGAATGTTATACGTGGAGAAACCAATATTTCACAAGGCAGCATGAAGTTAAGTGATAGGATACCTTCCCTTTAGTATTACCAAGTGCAATGAGTGTCCTGTGCACAGGGCAGTAGCAAAAGCTGGGATGGTGTTTCGTCCTACAAATAGATGATTATGACATGACTGCATGGTGTCTTACATAAATTTTAATTCTTTATGGCATTTTCTTCTTAAATCATGATTATTGAGAGTCAGACTCTTGATCTTTTAAGACACTGCAAAAAATGCTTTGGTCATTTCAAATATGACAATACTGTTTTATATAAAAAAATATAATACACCAAAGTTAATAAACTAAAACCAATAAGTGTTTGGTCAATAAATAAAAGAAATTAAGATTGTTCTTCATCAAGCAGTTGTGATTTATGCTTTATCTTGTGAACAAGTTGTTTTCTGATTAGCCATGTTAGTCCAAGATTTTCTTTCTAATTAAATATGTTGGATGAATAGTTTTGGAAATTAAAGACGACCAAAGCAATGCAGATGACATTATACTGCCCAAAGGCTTTTGGTTGGTTTGGTTTTTAGCTACATGACATCTAGGAAAGGTAAGTGGGGCAAATTCCATGAGTGGGCAAATGGTTGATCCATCCAAACTAAAGAGAAGCTAATATTGCCAGTTGTGTTGTGCTGTGCTTTTATGCTGTGAAGTGCTTTCCTACAGAGGACAGAGTTTAACGAACTGTGTTTTAATTATTTCATTAAAGGAATAAAAAATATTAAAGCCTAACAGCTTTGTAAATATAATTCATAATCCAAAAACTATTTTAATGTCTTGGCTCCAAACTGACAGGCTGACAACAATTTATTTTGCATATATTGTTACCTTTAAAATTATTTGAATCACAGATATATGTAATGAAGAACTATTTTAATTAAAAAAAAAACCACAACAGAAAATGGCTTAAAAATATATAGACACATTAAATATCTTTTGAATATCTATTTTACTGCTTGGTCCCAGGCAAACAATGGAACTATTAGCAAGAACACATTACTATGCTTGACAATATTTCATATAGTATTTGACAATCCATAGGGGCTACTTCTCCTTCTCCATAAATAAGATATATAATTTAATGGATCTCTTTTATCTTACACATCATAGCAAATCTACAAGAACATCACTTAACCTCCTCTATCCATCTTTCACCTGCCATGTTCTCACAGACATGAATAAACTGAAATTATAATACTTTAGATTTTGTATTATGAATATGTATTTTCACATTGCACATGTTAAATATTGACCCATCCACAGCAGATTTGAGACTGTCAAATATATTAAAAATACTGATTTGAGGAATTTATATGATTTCCAAACATCTTGGGGATATGTAAAACATTATGAAATCAAGTGACTGTGAGCTATGACCCACATAATTTAGCTGTAAATTTCTGAAGTCAAATATGTATTGGAAATGTTATGCTAATACTTTCTTGTTCTTTCTCATTTAACTGCCTTAGCAGATCAACATGACAGGTGCCACATGCCATGTTTTCTAAGCCACAGCACTGTTGATTGCAGTAAAATGTCAGCGGGGCAATTGATCACCTATTTCTTATTGACGAGTATGAAAAACCAACCTGACCACCATCTTTAATTCTTTTTAAACTTTCATATCAGTAAATGGCAGAACTCACTCAAGCCCTTCCCTCTTCCTTAGGAATTTGGAAAACATAAGGAAGGCTCCCTAGTGGCTGTAATTTGGCTCAGATCTTACAAGACACATGACATCCATGTCAAGTTATATTGTTTGAGAACCTGGTCCTCATACCATTTCAAAAAGTGCAGAATGGCTAAATAGATAGATTACAGCCATTAGCTTAGCTGGTATTCTTTCCACCAGGAAAAGCAGTAAAAAACTTTAATAATTGTATTCTGCTTTCAAGACTAATGTAAAACAAGGGGTACATGAAATCTCCCGTGAAAAACTTTTCCCTAAGATTTCTGTTCTGCATAACCTTCAGACACACACCTGAGGTTATGGATGGTTGCTCAGACAAGCCTCAACATCTAAATCTTGTGATTTTAATTACTTGTTAAAGTACTTATTTTATGATTTATAGGTATTCACTTTCAAAAAGTGCAGCATTTCATATGTGATTTCTATTTCATAGCCAAGATGCTATGTGAATGCAAACAAGGAAGTTGGTCTGAAGAGACCAACATCTGTACAAAATAATTTCTCTTCCCATTGCAGTTGCCCAGTATCATTCAGATGCTTGTTCTAAGACACTGAGAATTGTGACAATCACATTTTGCAGGTGATCAAAATGGACACAGTTGCTTTTAAAAGACATGAATATTTTCAATTTATCTCTGTTTCCTGATATGTTTTACAGCTCTTTTTGCTATCCCACATCTATGCTATCCACTTTACATTGTAAACTGTTTGGTGCTGTTGCAAAACAGCATTACATGTTTGCCCAGCATGTGAGTTCTTGGATTGTCTCTTAGCACTATTGTAGTAAACAATCAAATAGAAAATTTGGCGTAATGTATTTACAACAAAGCTACGTTTGTCACGATACAGTAAGTTCAACAAGCTTTACAACGGTGTGTCATAGGGACACCAAAAAGCCAGCAAATTCTCTCCACTGTCTCATAGGAGAATCACCTAAACCTGTGTTACTCCTGAGATATATATGTCTAGTGTGCTCTTGGAAACTTCCAGTCACAGGGATGCTGCTGTCTTTCAAGGTGACACGTTCTACTTTAAGAATATTTTTCCTAATACCTAATCTGACTCTCATTTGCTACAATTTAAGTGAATTCCTTTTCTCCAATGGACAACAGAGAGTAAACTCTTCCCTTTGTTTTTCTCTTTGGTCTGGTAGGCCATACTTTCCAGATCTTTAATTGTTCTCCTTGCTCTCATCTAGACTGTTCCATGGATTCATCATTTTCTCAATTGCGGTACCAAAACCAGATGTCTTATTCCAACTGAGTTCTGCTAGCATCGATTACAAGAAAAAGATTGTTTCACATGTCCTGCACATGCTTTCTATGGCACTCCCCTTTTTTGTAGTGCCACGCTGCTCATAACACCAGTTTATCACTAACTACAAACACTAGACTTATTCCTGCAAAAAGTTCTTATAACATAGCTGTTTATTCTCTATTCTGTATTTATGAGTTACTAGTCCAGCATAATTCCTCATGCTTCTGAAGACATTGGCTTTATTATTTAAAAAAATAACACATCTTTGTCAAGAGCATTTTGAATTCTAATCCTGTTTTGCTGTTTACTTCTGGTTGCTTCAGAAGCACACTCTGTTTCCATCAGCCAAATCATTAGCATAAGCATCAGTGGTATCTCAGAGCTAAGGTGTTGTCTCCAATTTCCTTGAAAAGACATACAAGCTAACTTGTGTACATTCTCTTGTAATATTACTTACAACATAAAATACGTGGCACTGATTGGGTAAACCAGGGGTTTTTTTGTTCTGATGAAGATGTAAGTGTGGTAAAGTAGAATTAGGCAAGTTCATGGAAGTAAGTCTATAAAACCAGTTCTAGTCTATGACTCTAGAGATTCTTAGGACACAAATCATTGTAATCTATAAATACATACTGTAGTATACATGGTCTGCTGTAATATCACTGTATTACTATGTCTGCTTGATTTCTGTACCTAGTAACAGCCAGTGACAGTCATCAAAAGAGGGCTAGACAATTTTTTAGTGTGACCCAGTCTTACATTTTTAAGTAGGATTCCCTATCCAAACCAAACCCTACTGATGTAAATGAGGTATAAATCAAAACTGTGGGCCCTCATGAAAATGCAGACCAGTGTCTATGAAACAGATTCAGAAAAAGTCTCAGAGATGATAAGACTTAAGACTAAAATATTTTTAAAAATAGAACAATAACAATGTTAATCACATTGATGATATAGTTAATGATATCTCCAAATTAGTAGCAAGAGAGCCCCATGCACTTTATAAAGAGGGGAAAAAATATCTTCAGAAGCATTATCTATTTCACCACGCTGAGAAGATGACCTATGAACTATGAAAAGCATCTATGGTTTTATAAGATAAAAAGGTCTCTCTCTTAACATTTTCTTTTGTTACTTTCCTCATTCCTGCAGAAAAAGTACAAAATGGAATACAAACTGGACATTTTTAATCTTGATTTGACTAGTTCCCTATACCAGAGTATGTGTTATTTATCTCCAGTAATATCCCAGGGCTAGATTTTAATGTTATTCTGCAAATTTCAGAGAAAAGTTCTGACTTTTAATTCACTTGATGGAACAGAGGAGCTCAGCAAAGACAAAAATTGACAGAAATCCCAAGTAAGGTAGTGTTTCAAGTTGCAAGCCTAAATAGAGAAACCTATGTTCAAATTAAGTTTCTCTTAGCACTAATCATATGATAGTTACAAACTAGCCAGTGGAATCAAGCAATGGTGACTTTTTCAGATGCATATGATTAAGTCCATACTATATATAAACAAAAAATCTGTTTCAAGAACTCAAAGATTTACATACCAGTCTTTAGTGAACATCATTTTACATGATTTATAGTAGTTATACTGAAAAGATCCTATAACACCTTTTAATGTTAAAGCAAGAGAAAACACAAGTGGATTCTACAGTTCCTGCTGTGGTCTGAGGACCAAAACCAAACAACACTGGAAAGCTGCTATGATTATTGCATACCCATTTTTTTGAAACTTAATAGGCACGATATTGGCAGAATGTAAATTTTGTAGTGGAAATATAAGATTCTGAAACTGTTATGTATTGTGGAAACTTCCAGTGAGTAACTTTCAGCAAAATCAAAGGCGTCCTTTCAGGCCCAATGTCATTCGTACACTGATGCACAAAAGATTGGTCCTGCAGAGCACTGCTTTTGCTTGAGCAATCCCACTCTAAGCCTGGAGAACAAACCACCTTGTCAATAAACAAAGTCATAGTGGCGGATTTACCCGTGAGCCGGGTGTACTCTGAGTCACGTCCTGGGGAAGGAGACATGCTGTTGCCCAATATTTCTTCTCTTTTTTTGGAGAATATTTCTCTTTGCAATGTGGTTATATTGCAATGCATTCAGCCCTGACTTGCCACTTTCCTCTTTCCACAGGATTTGATGTCAATTCCTAATTTTCACGGCCTTTGATACATTCACTGCAGATGAAATCCCTTGTGGCCAAAAGGACTATTTCCAAACTCTTGACTCGTGCTCTCACATCAGGGTGATTTATAGAACAAGCAGGATGCACTCCTTGTATTGTCTTACTGCCTGCAGTGGGGTTTTTTAACAATATGCTCAGGTACTTCTTATTCACTGTTCCCACAAACAACCTTAAAGCCCAGTATATTCTGAAGCCTTAGGACAGTTAGAAACCAAGATAGAACTGTCACTGCAGGCTTACAAGGCTTTTAGCCACATTTACTTCAAACCCGGTTCAAACAGAAGAGCAACACACAATTTCTATATTTTTATTCTGACACAGAAGACAACTGTTATAGTTTGTCTTTAATTTACCAGGAGTTCCCATTTGATGCAGGCGTGTATTCATGTTAAAAAATAAGCTTGACGATTTCTGGTGTTTGCCTCTAAATTCAGAGGCTGACCTAGAGATGGTTTCAGACTGACATTTCTGCCACTGATGATTAAAAGTTTTATGTATGTATAAAGACATATATATGACATACATATATAAAAAGACTTAATAAAATATCCAACTAAAACAAAAGCAGAAATAAATCATTCAATAAAGTTTAAAGACTATACATATATAATCAACAGGAACCAAAATATATTCACTGAGGAACAATAAATAGTAATAGGAAAAGTTTTGGAAAATATTTAATGGACATAATAAGACATAGACTATAATTTCTCCTCTAAGGGCTGCACATCTATATAGCTTTCCAGGATGTCTTCAGTATGAGTAGGCACATTAATAGATAGCTGGAAGGCCGTGACAGTGCTTTAAGTTGGAAGATAGGATAATATTCACACAAAGAGAAGAAGCCATGTCTCTGATACAATACCAGTCAACAGAACAGGAATAAAATATTCAGATGAACAAAGCGAGTGTGCTGTCCAGAAAAGCACAAATCTGCATTTATTGTGCAACTACAGGTATCTTGGTTAGTTTTGCCTCTAGTTTATACAAAAAAAAAAAAAACAAACACATAGACGCAAAGCTCTCAATACAAACCTCAGTTCCTAAGTGTCAAACTAGGACTAGTATTTAATCAAACTCCATACTTCCATATTTATTGGCCTTATGGTCTAAAAATAAGATAAGAATTTGCAAACAGCCTGAAACTGTTTGCAAATGGCTGTTAATTATTTATGTTGCCCCAGACATTTCACTGACATTTTGCATCTGAGATCCAAAAGGCCACGGGAAAAATACTCCCAAAGAGCACTTTGTATATGACACAATGAGAAAACTGTGATGTGTCAGTCCCTAGGTCTGTGCTTTCTTGCTGTGCTTCCTGTTCTACATGTATGACAAGGGACTTGGTTTTCTTTCTCTGATACTCCAGTGTGGGACAGGGAGCAGGGGCTAGACTTACGCCACCCATCTCATCTCTTCATGAGGGAAGAGATACACTAGTACTGAACTTAAAATAAGGGTTGGGGCCAAGTAATAGCATGAGGCTAACATAAGCATAACCACAAAGAATTAATCCTAGAAAAAACACCTTAACTTTTCTCAGTTTTATAGAATATGAACAGATGTGCTATGAATCACATTGCATTTGTTACATATGAGTTTTTCTGTCTCTGTGCTTAGCACACCATGTTTTACTGCAATCTAAGTGGTTATAAAATGTCTGTTGACATGAAGTTAGCTATCAAGGCTTGAGACTCCATGTGACGAGTCATAACCTAAAAGTCAAAATGGAAATAGACATACAACAAAGAATACCAAAATGTGTTCCCACAACATATACACCTGAAACCATTTGGAAGAGCAAAATACACTGATTTGCACAAATAAATGGAAATGCACTTATATGAACAGACACACACACCTTTAATAGCTCAATTTACATATGCAAATCTATGCTATAACTATAAATGTAGATTTTTGTACATGTAATATGTCATGCAGAGAAATTTATGAAATATGGAATGCTTTTTGAAAAACTGGACAGGAATGTCTAGGCAGTCTGGTTTTCTCCTTTCACACGTTCTGTTCTTTCCCCTGTATGCACTGTCAGTAAAGGCATAGACGTTTCTCATGAGTAAGCTCATTTTCCTAGCATATATAAACTGACACCATTCGCTAGATGATTCATTAATAAAAACAGTGTTTTATACTATGTTTTCAACTAATTTCCTAATGTAATATCCACATCCCATAATTTCAATTTATCTTCTTTGGGAAGGACATAAGAATATATAAAATTCCCCCTGATTTTATTTCACTGAAGGCCTGGAATCTCAACATATCAGAGACTTGCACATGCTGCATCAAGATACAATAGCTGAAAGAGCAATACCCATCTTGAACATTGCCACATTGACTTACAGAATTGTGCCCTTGAGAAAAAGACTGCGAGAAAAATGGAGAGCCATGCAGTGACAAAAATGAAATAGAACTGTCATCTGGCAGTTCTTCATAGTCCATCAAGTAAACTATTAAAGATATAAGAAGAGCCACAGAGTGCTTGGGCAAAGGTTGTTAAACCACTACTCCAAGGGCAGGTCACTGCACATTGCTAAGATTGTTAGTAAAAGATAAACCAGTTTTCACTATGAAACTTGACATTGCTGCT
This sequence comes from Morus bassanus, assembly GCA_031468815.1. Classification (NCBI taxonomy): domain Eukaryota; kingdom Metazoa; phylum Chordata; class Aves; order Suliformes; family Sulidae; genus Morus; species Morus bassanus. The sequence continues at coordinate 34,610,632 of CM062572.1, read as the reverse complement.
TTTCAGCCTCACCTTTAATACTATATGCTTGCAGCCAGGGACACAGCTGGATAAAATACAAGAGTTTACAAGAACAGTTCTTACTGATGTTAAGAGTGTTTTGTATTGAAGTATCATAGATTTCTCATCAAATAATGTGAATGATTTTCACATTACTTTACCTACATTTTTCATCCATTAATATATTCTGTTACCTTGCCCTAGCTTAAAAAAAGTATCTCTCACAGTGAGAGTATTTATTTTGAAAGTACAAGCTGAAAGGTCAGCCTGAAATGTAATTAGCCCCACATTACTAAAGTTTAAGTTCCCATCATGAGATTAGCGTGAAAAAATAGTAACCTTTAAAAATTAGTATCTTTGACTTCTTTTTAGTTGCCATCCAATTTTCAAACAATTTGGGTAACCTTGATAATATTCTCATCTTTTCTTTGTAAGGATAGGAATTGGAAGCTTACTTAAACAAAGACAAAAGTTGTTTTTCCTCTGTATTCTCCTATCTCAAAGAGCTGATACTTTCAGTTAGTATGAGCCCATATAAGACACATGATAAAATCATGAGAGATGGCAACACAGAGAATGTGAATACCTCTGTTCTGAGTGAAGAGGGAGAAATGCTGGTCAGCCTTTTCCTGAGACAGGTGAAATCCAACAAATATAAGATGGAGACACAGCAACTCCTGCCCCTAAAACATACACAAGTCAGAATTGCCAAATGCAGACAGGGCCCTGATTTTCAGAAATCCAGAGTTCTTCTAGTTACAAATGAAGCTATTGATTTTCAGCAGCTCTAAAAATTTAATCCCTTAGAATTTTACAGGGGTGTTGATGGATGTTAATGTAAAGCAAAGTACTTGGTCTATTTCCATAATAGAAAATGAAGTGCTGAAAACCATGTGTGGTTACTAAATACCATAACATTCTCAAAATGTTAATTAATTTAACCACTGTCCTGTCTAAACATAAGTGTGCTTGTGGTTGCCTACTAGTTATTCCTGGCTAGTGCTTTGATACTCAGGCATAGTTTAAGAAACCAAAGAAGCTATGCCATTATCCTGTTTCTACTATTGCATTATGGAGGATTCTGCTCTGTTTTTATCATTAAATAGGAGAAGGATTAGGAATTAAAAATTTAAAAATAAAACATACGGCTAATCTGACTACAGAAATTTGCATGCCCCTATTTACTATACACCCAGAGAGCAAGAGTGAGATAAATAGATATTAATAGAGGTACAGAGCAGAGGCTACTTACACACATACAGCAAGTCTCTGCTTTCCAGTTTGTTTGGGGGGATTTTGTTGCTTTTTATTTGGTTTTGGATTCCCCCCCCCAAGATATTATATTAAAATCATTGAGGAAGAATTCTGTGATACATAGTCTAATTTTTAGGAGAAAAATATATTATCTAACCAAAGCAAGGAGCAAAGGCTGAAAATATCTGATCAATCTGATCAGTCTCTCTAATGCTCAAATGCCAGTGTACTAAGTAGCTATTATGTGATTATTATTTAGCACACATACTTAGAACCAAATATTAAATATCCCTGGATGGATGTCTGTAAGGGAGATTTGCTAGTGCTTAGTAATGTTCCTGTTACTATCCTACCTTTGAGTCTTCACCTTATCATTCATAGTGAGCAGGTCACACCACCATTAGTGCTTTGTCATTGTCTGAATTAAATCAGATGAGTGGGATGTCTGAAGTTCAGCTAGATTCTAATTGTTGCCCTGTACAGAGTACATGAACCTTAATAAGGCTGGTAGCTATCAGGATTCTTTTAGCTCACCTGTTAGAGGATAAAGTTTCAGGAGTTGATAAGGTTGGGATCTATTTTTCCCTTCCCCAAGTACTTTAATTAACTGACACTCTCTATACACATGTTGAGATGGTCTTTCTCTCAAAATTACTCTTGTGCAATTGTTAAGATCTACTTGAAGTTACAAATAAAATTAAACCAACAATATTGTAGCACGATAAAGCGTGCATTTAAGTTGCCATAAAACCTTGATTTTCTTACTATGAAACTTTCAGAAATAGCTAAAATAAAATGTTTACCATGAGGACATTGTAAATATTAACAGATTGAGTCTCCATTTCCTTACACTGGTTTTGTACGAGCGTGGGACCTTCAGGATAAAAAGCAGAGAAGAGAACTCAGTCCTTAAGAAAGCGATGTCCTCTTGATTCTGTGTGGTGAACCTCAGAGCTTTTCTGTTTCTACAGATGACATCTGCACTGATAGTTTGACATTAGTGCATTATAATGAACAGGGAAGCTTTTGAAAGAGATGTGTATGATGTAAAATGTATAAACAGCCCAGACCACAGGGTCTAGACTATGTGTGGGCTCCCTCACAGAAAGGAGCTCAAAGTCTTATGCTAGGTCAAGTTTTTGCTTTCTCTCTTTCCAAGGCCCAGTAACTATTGAGTTATTTCAAGCAACAGATCAGCTTCATTATCAATGGGAAGCCTCCAACCTGTACTAGTTCATAAACTTGCAGTGAGGTTAACTGTGAATGATAAATGAAAGGGTAGGTAAAATAATTTGGTTACATTCCACTTAAAATTCTATTAAGAATTAAGTAAACTCAATATTACTAAAATTAGAATTAGGTAAATTTCATGTAATGAGGACTATAAGTTTAAGTCTCACAAACAGAAGAGCTTACCTCTTTAGCATCCTGGCAATCCTTTAGGTGCTTAAAGATAAATGTGTGGTGCCACCTTAAGATGCCTGAGGCTACAGCTTCCAGCTACTGCTCCAGACCCTACCACTTGCCCTGAATAGACAACTTAACTATTAGGCCATAGTATTAAAAGAAACTACCATTTCCTCCCTTTCTGGTTGATCATCAAAGTGTATATTATAATATTAAAAAAGGCATGGAAAAGTTGTGAAAAGGGTTCTGGAATGAGCTTTCCAAGCAAATGGAAGTGCCTTTCCATTAGGTCTGAAAAAGTTATACAAGTCTCACAGAGGACAATTTCAGAAACACCAAACTCCTTGACTTCTCTTGTTGGGTAGTTCCTTGAGGCTACCTGCCGAGGACTTAAGGTGACACCGGTTCAGTTCTACTCTGAGAGTCTTAAATTTTCTAGCATGTTACAGAAGAAATCACCACAGGGAGCCTATTCTGTGATGTGATGATTATCTGAAGTTAAGAATGGCAATATTTGCCTTACTTTTAAAATAAAAATTACATTTGCTCCATGGTGATGTTTGGAATCTTCCTGTTGCTGGCTCTGCTACATTTAGAATTGCTTGCATCAACACATTAGCCACAGGTCAGGGGAAAGATTCAACATTAAATTTGCACATGGTGTTCATTCTGGATATGTGGACAACTATGTGCTAATTTGTCAGGAGTCACCCACTCACAGTCATTTAATGTACTCAGCCACTAGATGTCTGAGTCACATGATCATGGCTTTTATTCAAAGACTTTTGATTTTTAAACATTTTAGTTTATTTTACTTTGTTGCTTCTAGTTTGATACAAATTTTATTTTAAAAAGTGCTTTGACAGTTTCCTCCTACTTTAAATCAAAAGTCATATTCTGCCAAGGCAAATCACTAAGCCTCCAAGGAAAACTAGTATAAAAATTTCATATTTATAGGCAGTTCCTTTAAGCAGTTACAGTTATTTTTTTAAGTGAATTGGCCTACTGGTCTGAAACTATGACATAATTCTCAATAGCTCTTCAATTTATTTGCCATCATCTAGCTGGGGAAAACATAGGCCCTGCATTTACATTGTTCTTTTTTCTTCCTTGAACCTTGTTCTTTGGTCTCAAGTAATTTAGAATAATGTTATGCTGCCTCTGTATGCTGCCTATAGGTGGGATCACTTCATAATTCTTTTCTTAAACATTTCCCTATCACTTACCCAAGTAGCTTTGGCTCTGTCATGTAAAAATGTGGCTTTGCATCCTTTTACAGTTCCAATAACTTCAAGCGCTCTCATCACCTGTGTCATTTATACTACTGTCTTGGCCTTTATATAACTGTTTGGCAGTGATTTTCTAAGTATTTGAGTAGCATAAGATCTTCTTCATATTATTTAAAGATTAAATGTTATCTGATTTTTTTTTAAGGGTTTTACCAACACGCATTCTAATGGCCTTGCTGAATTTCCTTGTATTAGGCAAGGTAATGTAAGGTGCAAGTGCCTCAAGTCTTCTTTATTCAGTTCTGTAGACATTTGCCCTAGTTAGGAATCACAGCTCTTTTTAGCCATATTTTCTTGTACCTGCCCAGAAAAGCTGTCATCCATGGAGAGAGCAAGAAGCCAGAGCTAGCTGCTTAAGTTTTACTGTTCAAGTATTGATATTCTCCCCATTTGCACTGTAGAAATTAAGCTGGCTGCCAGTGGCTCATTCAGTCAGTGTATGCTTAAGCTTCCTGGAGAAACTCCAGTACAGACTCTTGCTATTATCCAGATCATCTAACTCAGTGCATCAAGTGTTTTGATTTGGTTTTGTCATTGTGTTCTTCTAAGACTAGCCAGAGGACATGTTGATAGTATCTTAAAGAAAGCATTTACCCAGGCCAAAGACTGTACTTAATCTGCCTGGATCTTTCTAAGGGACAAACAAGGAGTTTAGAAGCCAATAAGTTTCTTTCCTTTGGCTAAAAATGTAAAAGAAAATTCCAAGATGTAATCACTTCCTGTCAGATACTCAAATGTCTGTGTCTGGGTTTTGCAGTGTAGTATTGATCATGCAAATACTTGTGTGTGGTTTGTTTCTATATGTACAAATGGGAAGAGGATAATCAAGATCTTTCCATGTTTGGGTTGCAGTTTAAAATAATATAATTTATCCAAACATGTTTCCACATTGATAAACTAAAAAGTTAGGTTATTTATTTAAGGAGTGGCAAGGAAAAATGTATTATCTTTTGAAATAATTTTGCTCCTTTAGTAACATATATAATATGACCACATCTTTTGGCACGATTGGGTACTGTACAGTTAACTACATTATCTTGTTAGGACAGTTATATTCTCTCATATGACAATGACTTGCAATATGTAGTCACTGCCTTCTGGGGAAAGGAAAAAAACCCAGCAATTACCGTGCAGTACTCGAATCTGCCTGCCAACAGCAGAACAGTGATTTGTGAGACACATCAAGAGCTTCTGGCAAGATCAATCTAGTGAGATCCCTCTGATAGAGGAATAATGAGTTGACAAAGACCAATGTTCAGTTGGGCCCAAGCCCAATAAGATTACTGTACAGCATCATCAATATTGTCTGTGTTTGGAACTGACACAATCAGAATGGAATCAATTGTATTTTCCACAGCACTGTCACACATGATTTTTAACTTTGGCTCACAGCAGTGCAGAGAAGCTTGCAGATGTTGGCAGATTTTTGCTAACTTATGGGATGTCATTATTAAGTAGGAACTGCGCACTACAGTAATTTGTGGTTCTGTGTGTTCTGTCATATGGTCTCTGTGTTGAGGAGGGAGGAGAAGGAAAAGATGCAGTAGCCGGAGGGATTTGTCTGTTATCACCCTCATTTTACTGTGATTGTTGAAAATACCATGTGACCCTAAAGGTGCAGATTGTTTTTCAGGGAAGGACTAATTTGGGCTGTGTATCAAAGTGATTTTACTCAAGCATGGACAAATGTCGCTATTTTAAAAGGAGACAACAATGAAAACATTTTGATTCTCTGATAAAAGATTTAGGATGAAGATGACCCCATCTGTGATTAATAAATGCTATCCAAGCAGTTACAATCTGTATTAAAAAGATTATTTTTTGGAAGCAATTTCTTCAGTCTTGCAACTACTAAAGTTAAACATTCTGTCACAGATGTCACCTGTACATGCTGTGTAATCCACTTACATGCCTACACATTATTGCATATAATATAGTTTAGTATACTTCATAGTAAATAACTAATAATACATTAGTTCATGAACTAATTGAAATTAGACTGTTGGTTATGAACTAATATTTTATTAGTTATTTACAATATACCACATTTCTATTTGACTAAAAAGTCAAGTTTCTTCTGTAAATACGTAGGTCTCTCTGGATGCTAAAATCTTCCTTTTTTTTCCTTTGTTCATGTCATTCTCCCATTATTTTTTTCTGTGCAAAGTGTTTGGGTTTTTTGGGAATGGGATTTTATTTTTCATGAAAAGTAAATCTGAAAACCCTGAAGACAGAAGTCACCTTTTGATTCGTAAAATACAATAACACAGACATCAGAAGGAAAATTTCCATAAAATTCTGCATAGCAGAATTTATTGGTGTTCACATAAAGTTGTTTTGATACACTTTGGTATATTTGTCTAGTAAGAAATGCTACTTCAGACAGAAGAGTAGATTAGTGTTAATGAACATTGTATTTGATTTTACTGTAGCCAACAGCTTGAGTTTGAAAAGCAGAGATTAATGATTTCATATTACACTTACTAGAAACTAAAGGACAGCAAACTGTTTCAGAGATATCACTCAAGAGCAATCAAATAATAGTAAGCTTTAACCACTGTCAATCTGGGCAGACTTGAACCAGTATACTGAAAATGAACTTTGGGACACCCGTGGTGCGAAATAACCTTTTAAACCTCTGTTTCACTTGAATCTGTCTAGTTTGATGATATTACTACTTATCATATCAGACTCACATTTTTAGTGGTATTGTGTCTGTGGGTAATACTGTTTTACATGAATATAAGGGAACTCCCTGCTAGGAAAATGTCAGATAAACATTTAGTGTCTCCAACAAACTGTGAAACTTCCCACCCAAAACAATTACAAATTTGGGCTAACATGTATTTGGGTTTAGTAGTATAGTGTAACCTTTAATGTAAACACCTGATCATCTGAAACACCAGTCATTCACTGGGATGTGTCCAGAGGAAGAGAGAAGCAGTTGGCAATATACAACTGTATCTCTTCCCTTTCTTACTTCCCACATAATTTTTTCCTGACTTCCATTACCCTCTCTTTTCAAGGTTGAACTGAAAGATTGTTTACAGGATCAGATACTTTAAAGACAAATATAAGGTTGAATTTTCTAAAAAGTGTAACATAACACATAATCTGCTCAGGAATTTTAAATATGGGAGATCTTCAAAATCGATTCTATTACCTTTAATGCAGCTTTTTAATTAAAGATAACATTGAAAGATCAGCTTATTTTAAAGAACACGGCTAAATTTAAACATATTTAAGAAATATATAAAACTATAATATATATATATTGTAGTGCAAACTTTATTTAAAACTGTTTGCTTTTATCAGCTGAGCATTGCAAAAGTTGTTAATGCATGAGAAACAGATAGGCAAACTCACTAGAAGCCAGGATTAAACTACCTTATTTCCCATCACACCAAATTTTTCCTATGGGTCAGATCTTCACATTTTTATTGTTTAATAAAAGTTTAATGTTACAGAAATTATCTATGTCTGTGAAAAAAAAAAAGCCAAAACAGAATTTGCACAACTTTCTATATATTGTATGGTGCAACTTCATAATCATAACAGTAACATATTTGGGGTATTTAATATTCTCATTGATACCCATTTTTTCCCCAACAGCTCTAAATGAAGTTTTGTCACTTGCTGAAGCTTCCTAAAACACAAGACACCACAATTATTTGACTGAACATGGAGGTTATGTAAACTTTCACCAGATCTGAAGAAATTAAAGACTTCACTAAAATCTTATCTGGCTGAAACACAAGCCAAACAAGCAAACAGGAAAGTGACAAAACTATTATCTGCCTGTTGGGAAACATATGTACAAAGTGCCTCCAGAGTAAGGTTTTGCTTGTTTGTTTGTTTGTTTGTTTGTTTGTGGGTTTTTGCTGGTTTTTCTTCTTTTTTTTTTCCCCCCCCTTCTGTATCTTGTGACCGTTCCTTTTAGTCAGAGGTTTAGTCCATGCCTCATGCTTAGCATTCACCTCCTGGATAGGTTATTAAACATGGCACATGCCCCTGTGTTACATCTGAAGACTACTTCAGATAAGACACAATTTAGCAAGTATTTAAGCAGTGCACTTAATTTAAAGGACCACTGCTCATGCTGGAGGAAGTTAGATATGTTGACATCACTTGCTGAATTGGGGCCTAATTCCAGTGTTGAATAACAATAATTTATTAAATTTATTTTCTTCTAGACTGCATGTGGCCCCAAATAATAACAAATTTATAAATACTGGTTGTATGTCACAAATACTTCTTTTCTGTCGTCAGATAACGCTGTGATTACTGAGTGTCTTTTCTGTCATTGCCTGGACTTTAAACAATAAATAAAAATTTAAAATCCAAAATATATAAATTAGGCCACACTATTTCCTTTGGAGGTTTTTTTGAGAATTCAACAGTTCTTGTTTTCTCCTTCTTACTTTCATATTCTACTGCATCATAACACAAAACATTTTTGTTGGGTACGTAGAATGTCTCTTCATATTGTTATGGCATATATATCCTTTATTTCCATTTGCTGTTCATCAGTTTGTCTTCATCCCCCCCCCCTTTTTTTTTAATGTGACACTTCTGAGCTGGTACCCATAGCAACACCCACTAGTAGGGGTGAGCCTATGAAGCGGCTGTAGCTATCCCCTTAGCTCAGTTCTGACAATGCCAGTCATTAATCTAGCAGTATCTGCCTACCCAGATCTCTACAGTTCCTCTTGTCTTCCCTCCGTCCAGCAGTAGCTGCTCTGTGCACAAAGATCCAACAGATTACAGTTAATGATTTTCCATTTGTTTAAAACAGCTCAGGCTGGCAGCTTTGTCTACTCCATTCTCAATGGCACTGCCACATTAAATTATAGAACAATCACTGTATGAAGTAGTTTCCTGAATTTCAAAATTCAGCTCAGATATCTCTGAGGTTGTCCATCATCTCCATTTTAATTATAAAATAAAATAATAATAGGAAAATCAAATAAAAAAATAAAGTACAATTTTTTTTTATAATTACAATTTACAAACAATAATACAAAACAAATACAATTTCATAGTTCTCTATTTTATTTACGAAGGTAGATCACAATCTATAAAAATGTCCCCAAAACACTCACAATGAAATTACTTCTGTTTTTCAGTTAATCAAACACTGTATTTTCTTTTTTTTTTTTTACTAATGAATGATATGTTCTAGTTTAATATTTTGCACATATTTTGACTACGTCCACTCAGACAGGTCTAAGCCTGATGTACAAGGGAGCTCGGCTGCCATTCCAGCAGAGGTCTTGCGCTGGCCAGCTGCACAGAAGATAAATTTCATGCTAAGATTAATCTATGACTGAGATTTTCAAATGAGGCTAAAGGGGTTATGGACACAAATCCCACAGAAATATAATGGGAATTCTCTCCCTAACTCCCTTAGGTGTTTCTGAAATTACTGCTTCAATTTTTAGAGTCAAATCCAGGATGGAAGAATTATGTTTTTCTTTCTGTAGGTTACAACTCATGCATTTAAATTCCATCAAGTTAAGCCTTTGACATTTGTCTACTGACACATACTTCATGTAAATAAAAAAGTGTTTAATGCAATTAATGAAAAGTTTTTAGATAGTTTACTACCTTTTTGGTGTATATCATAATCTGTATATGATGCAAATGTTCAGTACAAATCAATCAATTTTGTGTTAGTCAGGATCAATTTCATCCATTTCCAAGGGATCACGCATAGGTTTCTTTTTGCCACTACAGAATTTGATGAGGCCCTTCTGTTAAAATGTGTGTTTGTGGTCATAGCTGCAGCTGTATCCACTGAGACCAAGAATGCAGACACGCTGACAAGTCCTGGAAATGGCTGAGGGATTTAAACCCATACACAACCTACCAAGTATTTCAAAGAATCAGATAAATGCCTTTCTAAAATATGTCCTTGCATTGGGACTCTATTTGTCCTCCAAAGAGCTACTCATTTTGGGGAATGCAGTACTTAAACCTCTGTTAAATTTTTCTATTCAGACTCATAAGAAGATTTGTGTCCCTTTACTGGCCTGTTCTTTCAGAATGTGCAAAATATTCCAGTGTCTCCTTTTATCAGCAAAAGCTTACAAAAGATTTCCTTTAGGTGATATTGCCAGACAAATATGAAGACCAACTTTTTCAAATTAAAGATAAGTTGGTATCTTGACAATTTAGAGGTAGCTTCAAATCACATTGGGGGAAAACACTTTGACTTGATGATTTGGCTGGTACAATTCTCAGACCATTTTGATAAATGACTAAGAAGTGAGTGACAAAAATGAAAGTGATAGTGGGTTAAGATCATCAACCAGTTTATTAGGGGGATAACTTGCTGGAACAGGAAAAAAATAGAATTTATTCTGTATTTAATCATGAAATATCAGGTATTAGAATTTAAAATCCCAAGTTTCACTTTATTCTAAAATGAAAAGCAAAGTTGAATATGCCAAGTACATTTAAAAATCTATCAGTATGTTCAATGTTTTAGGTGTGATATAGGTTAAAGGCAGATTTATCAGTGACATTAGGGGAAACAGTATTAGAACAATGTAAATACAATATTCTATACTGAAAGAAAAAACTCTGTGTTTTATAAAAATGCTCCACTCTTCTGTGTGCTTTGGGGACATGTAACTGGAAAAAATGTTCAGAATATTTTATTATGAAAATAGCACCATTTAACAGAAAGCAGATCCTAATGCCTGGTTTTATTTTTTATTTTTAAGTAGGTAAAGATTAATTTCAGCCTTACTAAATAATTTATTAGCTTTTTTTTTTACCATTACTTGTGATATAGATCTAGCATATGTATGATCCATTAAACATCTGCTAAATATGAACTTTTTGGTTGTTGTGAATGTGCAACCTGAATTGTACATTCTTCAACCCCTAGAAAGTAAAGAGCCACATTTGGAACTCACATGTACATGTGTATCTTCAATTGACTGCACATCAGATTGTTCAATTTAGGGTACTGTTGGGACCATACAGCTTTAAATTAATCTTAAAACAATCAGAAATTTGGGAAGAAATTTTCACACTTCACATATCTGAAGCTATAAGCAAGATGTCTTATCATGGTCAATCCAGCAATTACGCAATATAGCTTTTCAGCATGTTATCTCAGAGGTATTAGCTGGGAGATAAGATTTGTCCTGGGAAAGGAGCTGGCATCTCTTTCTAGATATGGAGAAGATCTAAGGTTGATATGGGACTTGTGTTAAAGCATTTTTAGCATAATTATCTAGGGTCACTTATGTGTCTGAAGGGTCAAAAAAGCTGAGTTTTGTTTCTGAAATACTGACTAGAACTCCCTTGCAACAATCCCTAGCAAGTATCATAAAGGCAAATTCTGCTAATTAGTTCTATAAATATGACAGATAAATAATAAATAACACTTCTTATTTAAACCTGTTGTGTCTCAGTAGCTGCATCAACTGAGAAAAACACTTTTCCTTGCATATGGTTTTCATCTTAAAGGCAGAGAACCAATTTTTAAAAAGTTTTTTCCTAATGAAATTGAATTGGACATCCCTCATAAATCTTGTAACTTTAGTGGGCATTACTCACTTCACCCAAAAGCATGGATGGATGTTTTAAAGAGTTTCCCGGTCATTAAAATGAAAGCAATCTCAATATTACTTTCCTAGTAGCCCGACCCTTACTCATGGTGAGCTGTGCCTTCATCTGTAATAGGTCCTATTGATTTCAGTGAAACTATTTGATTCCTAGAACACTGCTGAACAAAATCCAGAGTGGTAAAGTCTTTCCCACAATATCTCTCTCAACATATTTTCATAAACAAATTATAGAACCTGATCCTTAACTGCTTTAATATATATGCTTCCAGTAAAATCAGTGCTGCTAGACCCATTTACATCAACGAAAAATCTTTGATGGAAGAAACTAGATATTTAAAATGTATGTATAACATCTTCAAATTTTCTGGTTGGACAAAAAGGGTTTTCGACAAGATAAACCAAATCATTTATTTTGCTCTTTTTGCTCATATTGAATTACTCCCCTGTGGAAGGACTACTCAGATGGGTAGTAAGGAAGCCCAGAGCCTTACAGAGTACTGGAACTTGCATAAACAACATCGTGCTGGATCATGCAGTGTATTACAGATGATTCTTGTGGCAGTTTACAGATTGTATAATACACAGAATGGTAAATAATGTTCAAGAGCAACTTCAGAAGCAAAGGAAGCTCCCTGTATAATAAATAACTCTTTATATTAGGTGGAAATTAATTAGATCCAAATTCTGATCAAATTATGAGATTACATCCACATTAATACAAATTAATTTATCATAATGAATGCTAATAGAATTAATTATAACTAGACACTGTTGCACTAAGTGAAATACTTTGTAATGGTCCCTTTAATAGTAGTACTAGATTATGTGCATATTTCAAAACTATAGAAAAGTAAGTTATGCTAAATGTGTTTTATGGTGGAGGTGCGTTAAAGAACCATGACATGAAATCTGGAGCCCAGTTAATGGGACAAATGAACATTTGCCCTATTGAAAGCTGTCCTGATACACTCCCTTGAGCATTCAAAACCTGTTTATTTTTTTCTAGAAGAGCCACAGGACATCCAAATACAGCCTAAAATCTTGAAGAGTGGCCATCGTCTTTGCTTTTTTCCTATATTCTGACTTGCAGTCCCCACAATGCTTGATGCTAAATCATGATATAATGACTACTGAATTACTTAGGCCTTTTCCAATTTCCACAGAAAATGGACTTTAATTCAAGACTATGCCTGGTTAATTAAACTTTCCATGATCTAATTTGATCTAATTATTTCTATAAATTGAGATGTTACCAGAGTTATATCCTAAGGTAGAATTGGGGTATGGTTACACATTTTTACTTAGATGGAGGGAACTGACAAGAACTGTGTTGTTCTCTCTTATTAACCCTAACTTTGCTGGCCACTTGAATCAGCACAATTCTGCAAACTAAATGGTGAACAAAGAACTGTATTTTCAAAATGTCAATCAGGGTGGGGTTTTTTAATTTTTTTAGCAAGATTGATTTTCCCATAGGCATTTGAAGCATAATGTTTCCCCTTGCATCTGTCATGAATGGTTATAGCACAGGAAAAACATTTGATATAGTTCATGTGTCTTATTGACAGTCCAATATATATTTGGTCTCTTTTTCATTTCTGTTTAATAATGATACTGAACTATAACTTAAATTCATTTTTCTCTAAAGAGCTCTTCTTTTTTAGAAGATCTGCTCTTCTAAATCATACACAATATGATCTGAAACATTTACAACATGATTACATTCTGAAAAAATGGAAAACTTGCTAAGCTATTTTATTTTGCCATATCAAAAACAAAGCCTGGATCTATTTGTTCATGCTAGCAACATTTGATACCTCCTGAAAATACCTGTCCTTTTTTGGCTAGTTTCCTTAAGTTGTTGCTGATCTCCTGGAGTAAACTATCACTGTTGCTTACCAAAATCTGGTCACGTCCAGTCAGCCAGTGTACACATATACGGTTCTTTGTATATATCATAAAATAATATCTTTCTGAACTCTTTGCTGAGAGAGAAGTAGAGCGCAGATGTTTGGATATCATGCTTTGCAAACAAACAAGACGATCTGACAAAGTATTCAAGGCTTCTGGCTGCACTGCCTGAGTTGGTTTAGAGGTTAAAAAAATCGGTTCCTTGTTATGTGTTAAAAATAAGTAATTAATTCTGGGAAATCTGTTAGAACTAGAATATTATGCCTGGAAAGTAAGGGTAGAAGCCAGTCTGATGACTGGAAATGCCTACTTGAGGCATCTCCTCACTGATAATTTAGATGCCCATTTTCAGAGCAGTAGGCAATCCAGACCACCTAACATACCTGCCAAAGCTCTCTACAAAGTCAATGAAGAGAAAAAGAAGTTTCTGAAAAGTTGAAGCCTGCCTTAATTTAATTACTATCCTGTCTGCATCGCATGGGAAGGGCAAGGACATAATGGGAAAATCTAGTCCACATAGGTTAGGTGTTCAGTTCTCTATTCCATCATTTCAAAATGAAGAGTAGGAAATTTCAGATATTTCCATACTTCTATGATGCAATCTGCGTTATTTTTTTCTGAATGCATGCCCTAGTGCTAATTAATTAGTAAACCTGTGACCTACTGCTGAAGGGAGAGCCCCAACCACCTAATCATGAACTCCACTGAGTGACTGCCCTCTCTACTCCTGTTGGAAGAATACATTTTCTACTCTTTTTGATGCCAGTCAGTCCTGCATGATACAGGGCCCAGAAGGTGCCCTGACTCTTTGCTTGTGCTGAAGAGTAAGCTGGGAAAAGGCAGAACTGTACTTCCAGATCAAGGTCTCTGGAAATGTGTACAGGCTCTACATTATAACATTATTGGGTAAATAAGGAAACAAAAAACAATTCAGAACTGGAGATCAGAACTTTAATTCTTTTCCTACCTATTGCCAAAACTACTAAACCAACACTTACGCTTCCCTTGGCTACACTTCCCTAGCTCACAAGTCAAGTAGATCAAGGCATAACCTTTCTAAGTAGCTCAGTAAGAGATCATGAAAGGAGTTCTTTACTATAAACCCCCATTTAAAAGAATTAGTTTTGTTGAAGAGCAGTAATGATACACTCCTCCTTTAACTTGCTGATTATTGATCAATTGTTGATTTCTTTCAATAAGGAAGCACTCAGAAGCTTTAGGAAACTTCAGAAACTGAGAGGAAAGCTCTTCAGGAGATGTTAATCCTTGCTAGCTTTAGTGAAACTAGACCTGATGTACAATAGAAATAATAATCAGTATTGGAAGTTTTTCTAATAAAGGCATCTGGAAAGAAAAAAACCCATTCAAAATATATTCAGATTAAACACATCTGTATTTGTAATGTGTCTGAGTGTCATTCACAATTGTGGATCTTAAACCATTCTGTTAGAGTCAATTTCTCCATGGGAAAGTTATGTAGTGTATATAAAGCTAAGTAGTTCATTGATACCATTTTATTCTTACGTACATAATTGTCACTTTTTAAATCTAAGATCCGTCTCTCATCAAATTTTTAAAACTAAGATCCATACATCTCCAAAAAGAAAATCAGATTAAGTTTCCCATTCTCTTACTGAGAAAAAGATCTGTTCTGATTTCTTACCATAGTATTGTAGAACAGCCCAGGTTGGAATGGACCTTAAAGGATCATCTGATCCAACCTTTATGAAGAAATTTTATGAGGAAAATTTTATGAAGAAATTCAGAGTAAAACCCCTCATTTATGGCTCCAAAATACATATGCCTGATCCCTCAGGTTAACTGACATTCTGAATACTTATGCTGACATAAAGTCCCAATGGTAAGGTGTGATCTGAGCAAGACTGTGAGCTGATACTTGACCATATAATTTCAGGCAGCAGAGGCTGTATAATTTTAATTTGCTGATCCCCCCCCTACTTTCTTGAAATACTTTATCAGTTTTGTTTCATTACAGCAAATAATAAAAACATTTTTTACTAATTATTTGTTTTTCTAAGAATATATCATTGCTATATAATAGTATTATAGAGTGGAAATGTAAAGTTCATTTGCTTTTACTAGCTTTCCTTTGTGTCTCTTGAAACGCAATGTCCAACTCCATAAAGTGCTCAGCATTTCTTGTGAGGTATTTAGCACATTTTAGGTACTCTGGTGGCTTAGTTTATAACAATTCTCTTTGCTGACAGGAAAAGTCTTTGTGCAATAATTTATAAAAAATCATAGACTCATCCATTAGGAGTAGTTTAGTAAATAACAAATATGAAACATTACTCCACTTTCACAGAATATTTAATTTTCAGTGATAATGTCCTGCTCTAACAGGACAGGGGTTTTGCAGGGAGACAGGACAAACAAGTGTTTGAGAGAGTTAAAAGCTAGAAAATAATCTATAAAATGAATTTTCTCCATTAAAAAAAGATGCAATTTGATGTGGCAATAGCAGCTACAACATAAGCTACCTGACCTTGCCCTTGAAATGACCCCAACCTTGACCTGCAGGGACACTCTCTCTAGGGATGAGAGGTATGTTATTACATGTTATTTCATTACAAGGCCCCTGCTGAGCAGCAACTGCCAAATGGACTCAATTAAGTGTTTCTTGTGATGTGGATTACTGTCTACTGGGGCGAGTTGATACTAGCAAACATATTTCATTCTCTTAAAGTTTGACTGGATATGAAAAGCATGTGCGTTACTCATTCGGAGACACTTCAGTGTATGATTTATATCTATTTAGAAAAACCATAACATGCAGACTTTAGTTGTGCACTGTAACCTTTTCTCGCTCCTTGTCCTTCAGCAACAAAACCCTGTTATCACACTCAAGGATTATCTAGCCAGACCTAGCCTTCATGAAAGTAAGCTTCCAAAAAGAAAAATTACATCAGACAGTTGTTGCATTTTGATGATCAAACTGTTGTTTAACATTGAGAATAAAGTTAAAAAATGCCACAGACTCAACTCTGTATGTTCTCTGATTTTTATCTCAGAAAAGTTGTATCAGGGATAAAATACTGAACACTCATGAGGCTGGGTTAATTTATTGCTTCTTTAAAATCAATCTTCTACATTAAAACAACAGCTGTGTAGGGCTGTTGGTAAAAATGGACAATAGTGTCTCTCTCTCTAGAGAGATACATTTTATATCTACAAATGAAAAAATTCACTATGTTTTCTGTATATAATAATTTTCTAAAAGTTGTCTTCTGGAGTGTCTTTTGAAACTTGT
Organism: Morus bassanus; assembly: GCA_031468815.1. NCBI lineage: Eukaryota > Metazoa > Chordata > Aves > Suliformes > Sulidae > Morus > Morus bassanus. Next base: position 34,593,917 of record CM062572.1, on the reverse strand, counting down.
GGGAAAATATCTCATTGGCTGCAATGTATTTTGGATTAAACAGCCAAAAGAACATTGAGCAAATGAACAAGCCATTGCATGCAGAAAGAATACATTTTATAGGACTACCAAGTAAAAATTTTTATCTTGTTTTTTTATATCTCTGCATAAAATGATTTCTTCATAATTTACACATAGGCAAAGTAAGAAAATCACTTCAGAATCTTTGTTTTTCCACTCTACTTCTTTCCACTTTATTTTTCACCAATGAAATTTGGAGTGTAAGCAATTTGCATGAAGACAGCTGGAAAAAAGCTAGTGCCATGGAATTCAGTGGAGGTTTTGTCATTATTTCTACAACAGCCTCCACTTCTTTCTTTGATCTCTGTGAAATGGGAAAGACTAGACAGCATTCCTTTGGTCCTGAAGGTAAAAACAGGAAACACTTTGTAGAGGGAATAAATATCTGTGACCTCTCTTTGCACATCATAAAGAATTAATATAGGTTTTAAACCGTAGATATCTTGTAATCCAAAAATATCTTACCTGGTTACCATTGTTTCAGAGATTTTTTGCAAGTTAATTATTACACACCACTTTGACTAGAACAAATTTCCGCCTAAATGTCTTCTCAAGGCTACTGGAAAATTATTTTTTCAGTTGTATTAGATGGCTATAAATACTTACAGTTGCCCTTTATTTTTGATGCTGCAGTAACTTTTGCTCTTCTAAGTGTAGTCTGGATTAAAAAAATGCTAAAAAAACCAGAAGTTTCTTCATGTTTTTCAGTGTTTTCCCAGAGAGATACCCAACACAATGTTTGAATGGAAATATTTCTTCTTGAGTCTGACTAATTGTCTTTGAGTACTCACTGTGCAAACATGAATGCAAAGCGTTATCCTTCTGCTTGATGGCCACTGAAAAAATAGTTTGTTTTCTTTCTTAAAAGCACAACTATCCCACAAGTGAAAAAGGACCAGAATCTACGGCTCTGTCACCATCCTTTTCTCTAAAACGGTGTGCAATGAGAAGTCCAGAAATGGCTATAGTCTGTTTTATTGCATATATTTCATTATCTCTTATTCATATATCTTAATTGTTGATAAGAAACTGAACCAGATGAATCTGTACTATCATGTGGCATCGCAGCAATCTAATGCTTGGACTAGGTTTACTGCAAAATATAGAAAAAATATGCATGTTTGGGCCATCTGAGTTTGATCTGATTATTGTAGTTCCTGTGACTTCTTTCAGAGTATTGTCACCATTCACTGCTGGAGACCAATATCTTGACAAAGTTAGTCCTATGCTACTAGTATACCTTTGTCCGTATTACAAAAACTTCTGGCATAATTTCATAGGATACAATCAGGCAAACCTATGGGTTAGAATAACTGCATCAAAGGGAGGTGGAGAGGAAGCTGCAGAATCATATGGGAGAATTCTCCATCTTTAATGTATATCATTGTTTTCAATTTTCAAAACTTCTAAATTAATTTAAGAAATTTTAAAGGAAAAGTAATACACAGTCATTTTGTCAGATGCAGTAACAACTGTCTTTACTAAATAACTACTTATAATTACAATATTTTAATTCAAAGTACTGAGTCACATCATGCAGAACATGAGTTATTTATCATTTTTGACCTTAGCAGAAACAAATTTACCCAAATCAATATGGGCTCAAAATAACCATTAGAAAATGCAATAATTGCTTACAAATATCAGTAATTTTATATATACCTGTATTAACAAAAAGAAAGCAGGTCTGGATGTTTCTGCCTAATGTGAAGAATCTTTTTCTTCACTGAAGTTGTTACATAAAATAGATTTGACACATTGTCCTTTAATTAATGTATGCAAAAACAGTTGGGTTTTTTCAGTTGTATTAACTTCTGAAATGGAAGTAATTTGAAAAGTGTTAACGTCTGTAACTAAAAAAAAAATTTGAAAATGTTTTCATTGCTTGTTCAAATGTTTGTGACTGGAATTAGACATTCAGGAGTTTGCTTACAACTATGGATTGGCATTTTCTGTATATTGAATACATGTGGCAAATTACTTCTTTTTTAGAGCTTACTTAAACCAAGTAAAAATGTAAACTTGTAGCCTTCCCTGCAGAGTGCTATGGTTCAGTGTTTCCACATTTCTGGACATTTGGAATAGAATTTCATTATCAGAGCATCGCTTACTTTTCAAGAATCGGTAATATACCAAGTTCAGCAAGTAGTATAACTCATATAAGACTGCTGAACCTTGCAAAGTGCAGATGCCTCTGAACAAGAAAAATATTTTCTATTCACACTTTACATGGTACTTTACAGGGTTTTCTCTTTTTCTGTCTCTGTTACAATGAATTTCTTATGCTCTTTTCTTCCCCTTTTTCTTACAGGCCTTTTGGCTTTGCAACCTATGAATGCTAGATCTTCCTTTTTTATCCATTTTCTTTTAGTTCCTCCTTTTAGTTAACATGTGGTAAGGTTTTGGTAGTGGGGGTGGAGGGTGCTGCAGGTGTGGCTTCTGTGGGAGGAGGTCAGGGGCTGCCCTGTGCTGGACACAGCCAATTGCAGCCAGCTCAGCAGCAAACCCGCCACAGGCCAAAGCTGAGCCCATCAGAGAAGTCTGTGGTGCCTCTGTGAAAACATATTTTTTAAATGGCACAAAACACCAAGGGGGAGGGAATGAGGGACCACAGACAGAGAAAAAGACAGTGAAAGCAAGAGAGATACTTAAATAGCAAGAAAGAGAGCGAGAACTAGAAAGAGATTGAGATGGGAACAACAGAGAGAACATCAAAGTCAGAGAGTAAAAGGTGTTCCATGGTAGAGCAGGTACTCCTCCAAATGGACTGCAGCTTTTAGAAGACCCACTGACACTATGCTCCTTAAAAAAAAAAAGGAAAAAAAAGAGAGTGGGGGACAGGAAGGAATTCATGTTCAGGGGGCTGCCCAACAATCAGAAAAATCTGTTGAAGTCAATTGACACTCAGTTAGTTCATTAAAATGATCAGAGTATAAATATGAAAAGGAAAAAAACTGTCTTATGACTTTATCTGTGACTTTTTTTAAGGCTAAAGCTATCAAGACAAGAATGATTTCTGTGCAAACTAAGCAGATGATTTATTTCGGAATAATAACTAGGAAAGGTGAAACCTGTTTTGAAATAGTGGCAGAGATAAAGGAAAAAAATCTTAAAATCAGAGAAGGTTATTTATTGTTTCATGCACATAACTTCTTTGGCTTTTTCTGAAATACACCTAGCTGCTACTCCAGTTGCAGTTTTCTTTATGTCTGTTGTAAAAGAAGCAAATAATTACCTCACTTAGGCTTGCACAATTTCAATCTAATACTTTGCTAGCATAAGGACAGATTAACCCTAGTGTGCATTTTAGATATCCATGCTTGTAATGAAAACTACTTGAAAAACCAAATGTGCACTCAAAAGGGAAATTAGTATAACTGCTGTTAAGGGAAACAAGTGTTTACACTCTTCGCAGCTTCAGAATAACTGTTAATTAGATAATGTATTCTGAAAGCCAGGGAGAGATATTAAGATCATCTGATTTGTCCTCCTGCATAGTATGGGACTTAGGACCTTCTTGAATTAATTACTGCATAAATTAGGATGAAATATATAGAAAAACATCCTACCGTGGCTAAAATATTTACTGTGATGAGGACTCCATTTATGCACTTGACAAACAATTCACGGGGGTAACTACTCTGGTTAGACATGATTTATTGTAAGCTAGAATTTAAGTTGAAATTTGACATGTTGACTATTTTTATACTTGTTTACCATGTTCATGTGAGCTCATGTTGAATTTCTACTTCCCACAGAGATTTTTTTATAGATAAATAATGGTCATCAAGTCACACTTTAACTGTTTACTTCGATAAGCTAATTAGATTGACCTCATTGAATCTTCCTTTGTAAGGCACTTTCAGAAATCATTTAAACATTCTCATGGCCCTTCCCCAAATTGGATTCTGGGCTTCAGAAGTGGCTGCAGATTTCAGTAGCCTCTGGAATAGTGTCCAGACCCAGGGAAGTGTGCTGTTACTTTTGTTCATCATTTCATTGTGTATACTACCCTAGGTTACATTAACCTTTCTGACTATAGCAATCTGTTGGGAGTTCATATCTTAGTAAAATGTTTTGTGTATTTTAGCAAGATTGTTATAGTTGTGGAAGATGGTTTTAATAGTGGTCATGAAGCATGTCTTTGATCTAAAAGCTGGGACAGACCTCACTGAGGCTAAAACAGTGTTAGCTGCTGTCAACCATACAAAGAAAAATGAAAAAGCAACTAAGTTTGTTTATCACAGAATCATAGAATGGTTTGGGTTGGAAGGGACATTAAAGGTCCTCTAGTCCAATCCCCCTGCCATGAGCAGGGACATCTTCGACTAGACCAGGTTGCTCAGAGCCCTGTCCAACCTGACCTTGAATGTTTCCAGGGATGGGGTGTCTACAGCAAAAGTAAGTACATCTTTATTAAGTAAGATAGGGAGACAAAAGAAGCCTCTCTCTAAATATCTAAGGAATCAAGAGCTAAGCTGTACCAGCTGGGAGGTTTCACTCTGGAGCAACTGTAAATGCAGGAATTAGGGAAGTGATTAATTGCAATTTTGCCTACCTGAGAAAGAAATCAAAAAGCCCTAGAAAGCCCAAGAGGTAGGTATGAGACAGCACAAATGAAATATTGAGTCTCTCTCTTACAAACTGTAAGAAACGAAATAAGTTATTGCTGCTTCTTACAGTGTTCAGAGGAACTTTGCAGATATTTCTGTATAAGAAAGGACTGTAATAAAGAGATACCTGAATTGGATTACTTTTTCTTCCTAAATAATTCTGCAAGTTGTTATGTGTTAGACAATTATATAAGCTACAGGACAACACAGTTGTTTCTAATATGGAAGACAGAATTTCTAATGATCTCTGAGCCTTGTACTGTAATGCAGTACAAATATGCAGTTCGTCATCTTGCACAGTTGAAGATGATAAGACAAATGAAATAATTGAGCAAGATTCTGGTCAGTGATTGGTCTGGAGTGAGAAACATGTCTCCTCTCTCTTTCTATGGTACTTTACTAATTAGGCTATGCTGCCTTTCAGTAAGAGCAAGTATTACTAGCTGAAATGAGAACAGGACAAAAGGAAATGCTAATTTTGGTTTTTATCAGAATAATGACACCTCCTGTGCTTGCAAAGCATAATGAAACAGGCGAGTTTAGAGGAATATGCCATTGTTCTTTGGGTAAAGTCACGAGAATCTGAACCTGATCCCTAATTCCTAGATCCAAAAATTCCCCTTAATTGGCTGTGCAAATGTAAAGTGACTATGTCTAAATTGGGAAAGATGAAAATTTAAGTGTGGCTTTCTTGTCACAAAGTGCCTTATTTACTGAGCTCTGAACTTATAATTAGTATTGTGAATTACTCTTTTAAGGAATGTTCAGCTTTATTTACTGAAACATTTTTGTGTTTTCACATTTTTGTAAGGCAAAATTCTGTAACTATGTATTTTTTATTTTTATTTAGAAAAATTGTGGCTAGGTTGCACAAAAATCAATATTTATTATACTTCCATTCACTGTGATACATTTTTTTAATTTCCTTTGCTAGCTGCAAAGAAAACTGTATATAAGTGTGAACTGCCTCCCCATTAATTAGTCTTGAGGGTTTTTTCTCAGTACATTTGGTAGCACCTGCTGATTTGATGGTCATGATACACCACATTACAAACTACATCTAGTTTTCTAAACACTGATTATATTCTCTTTGTGAAAGTTGAAACCTCTAACTAAAACATTTGCTAGCTGTTGTTCAGAGAAGACAGGACTTGTTATTTTTGTGTTAACTCTTGGATTACTGTGGAAAAAATGGAGATTGAGCAACTCTCACTGGTTTCAATTCTTACTTGAAATTTGTTGCCACCTTGCAAAAAGTTTCATCTCATGGCAGAATAATCTATAGATTGTTTTGGAGAAGACTGGGTCAAGACAGAAATCTAGATTTCCTGATACTTAAAGATTTAATGAACTGCTTAGATATGTGTCCCTCGGTTGTGTTTTTGACTATATAACATGAAGTTCATGAACATAAATCAGTGCTGGTAATACAACTACAGTTATCATTGTGAGGCATCATTGTAAGGCACTGCAAAGACATGGTAAATAATGATTGCATTTGCCTGGAATTATATTTATAAAGGATGAAATAAGGCCGGTTAAATATATCTATTCTTTTGTCAGCAGATACTGTTCCATGTTTCCACATTAAATTTCAGTGAATATAATAATTCAGATTTGATCTTTTCAATAAATGAAATAAGGGAACTTTACTACTTCGCTCTTCATGAGAATCAGACATAAAGGGGTTAGTGTAAACATTAAACTCTGTTATGAAGTTGCCTACAGAATGCTCATTAATGTCTTTCGAATTTAATATTAACAGTATTACTGTATAAATGACCCATTTTCTTGTAGCTTGGGAGATAGCAGCTATGAGTTTCTTAGTATTGTTTCCATCAGGATAAAAGTTGGGTAATGATCAACCATTATAGCCACTCATGACATTGATACTGAGAAATAAAATGTAAGGGGAAGAAAAGTGGAGGAATGAAAGGCACTAAGGAATGCATAGAAAAGCATTATCCAGAAGAAAAGAGCTGAGGGGAATTGAGACTACTCTAATTAAAGTTGCAGTGTGAAAGGGAATATAAGGATAAAGTCAGAAAGTGCAATGTATGACGGGTATAGGAAACTGACGTCAAGGGCAAGCAAAACACAAAATAGAGTGCACAAGTGAAAGCATGTGTGAGAGGAAGCTGTGAGGAACTGCTGGATATAAGCATATCCACAAAAGAAAAGGAGTAGGCAAAAGTTATATTGCTTACACTAGAAGATACAAAAGAGATAGTGGAGTCATTGTCCAAGTGGTAATGGACAAATATCTAGTTGACTAAATATTGTGCATGTTACCTAAAACTTCAATCTTCTGAGAATTTTCAAAGCATATAGGCATAGCACAGATCTACCTAATACCATTACATTGCTTTTACAAAAATCTCTGATTCTCAAAAGGTTGGAAATTTAGTTGTGATTTCTGAAAACTTGGGGTTAGAGGTGTTGTTGCTATTTTTTCCTGCAGTAATGTCTCTTTGAATGAATAGTGATTATTTATCAGTGTGTGGAAGATTAAAGGAAAACTAGCAGTATCAGCATAGACACTATTTTCTTTACAACCCAATTAAGAAGAAGAATAGGATCTGGATGGTGGATGGTATTTCTTCAGGGAATGGAAGAATGAGCATTCTTTCAAGGTGCTGTTGATCTCATTTATCAAAGGATCACCAAAATGTATTATTTAGGAACAGCAAAGGTCAGTTCTGAAACAGTTACTCTCTCAGTCTCTTCCTTTTCTTTTTTTTTTTTAATGTGCTCTTGCCTTCAATTATTTCGTAATTGCATACTTGTGAACAGTGAAGAAAAATTGGTGTCGATAAATGCTAGCTGGAGAGGTACTTCCTTTTGCCTAATAAAACAGTTGAGAACTCATATAGGTAATGACACCAGCACTGAACATTTTAATTCTACACCCTGACCCTTAGCAAATTCTTTCTGCGGACAGCCTATTTTCCACCAAAGTGGAAAAAGTTGCAACATATTGGCAACTGCTGAATTGAGTGCAATACACTCAATACTGTGATATGATCTATGTTTCAATTTTTGCTTCTTAAAAAATAGCCTGATGAAGTTTAAATTATAACATGGTTTATTCCATCAGCTAGAGATTGCAGAATACTCATCTAAAATGACATAAATATGATAGATAACCTCCTCCTACAAAATGCTGTTGCCCTTTTTGCTCAGGAAGAGGCAGCAGTGGTAGCAACACAACTTAGCAACAAATCACACCATATGTATTTAATACAAATATATATATTAAAATCTGTCATCTAAAAAATATGTTCTTCTGTTACTTCTAAGTTTTCTTAAGACTTTGTTGAAGAACTTTCTTTTAATGATTACTTGGATTACTACTTTCTATTGACACCACTCTAAGGGAGCACCATAAATTTCAAGGAATCAGTGTTGTTATTCTGATAACTTTTATAAAACATGGAGATTTATTAGAAAGTATAAGTCTACTGAAAATTAAATTCAAAGATCATTGTAAAATTATCAAAATGGCTGAAGCAGAAATGTTTTGTTTCATTGTAGAAGGTCACCTATATAGCTTTCCTACAAGCTAAAAAAGACAACCCAGTCAACCAATGAAAAAACAGTGAAAGCATTACACTATCATACCCTGCACAGTCATCCCAAAGGCAGGAGTCTGTTGCCTAGCAATTCTGACAGATTATTTACACTTTGCTGGGTGTCACACATACCATGAGGTCCAATAAAAAACCTCAGGACAGTACATTTTCTAATGCCAGAAGTGGTATATTTTCCAGGCACGCTATATTGTTGCTTGGAAGGGCTCATATTTAATTTTGCAAGCAAAGTTGTTTTCCTCTTGGGCAAGCCTTTTCCTTTTCTCTACTTCTTCATTCAGTCTGCCTTAAATAATAAAGTTTTGCAGTTTTTCGTTGATATCCTCATCTTCCTGATCTTTGAAACATAAGAAAGTTTCTTCTGGTGTGCCCCTTAGAATTACATTGACCAGTAACACCATGTTACGAATTTTGAAAACACTGTCAGTCACAATTGGTTGCATTTACCCATTTAAAACAAATTCTGTTTCAAAGCACTTTGCCTGCCATCCAAGGTAATTGGAAAGCCAGTTTGAAAAATCTTCTAACGTGCTTTTTAAAATTGACCAAGGCTGCAGAGGCAGCTTCTTAAACAAAATATAATTAATTTCTATCTGTCTAAGCTGATCAGTGCAGGCTGACAGTCCCTCTGTATTCTTTGTTTTAATGCATGTGAATTTTTTTTCAATAGACTACACCTTCCTTTCATCTCCTTCTTTTCCTTGTGTAAATTGGCACTTTCTGTCTTCTAGGAATCTCATTACTATGTACTGATTCTCCATTGCTTCATAATAAAGGTGCCCAACTGAGGTACCAAACGAACTGTAAATACATATTTTTTTCTGCCAAATTTTTTTCCATATAGGCTTTATGGTTACAGAGGTTCTAACATGCCAGTAGTTATCTGAATTATCCTAACTCATGATATCTATTCAACTCATTTTTATTCTACACCTGTACTGTTTGGTGTTAGTGACTAAGATGTTCCAAGGTGATATAGGTAAATTTTCCATTAATCTCTAGAGCAACAGTTAATTAAGAAAGATCCTGAAAGAACTGAATTACATCATCTGAAACATTAAGTCAAAAAAAAAAAAAAAGAACACAAGTCCTGGGATGTACTACCAATCCTCACATGGACTTCCTGTGTCATCTTTAGGAGTTTTCTGTCTACGTATACAAGATCAGGCTTCCTGAAAATAAAACCCCAAAACCTACCTGCCACTTTAGCATGTTTCTTTATTCATCTGAAACATGAAATTAAAATTTTTATGACTGTCAGAGCTATCACAAAGCATAATTGATTGTTTTTACAAAAAACATGAGAATTGTCAACAGGAAAATAATTTCTCCCCTTGTTTTCAGCTTAGAACAACACAATACCACTAGTGTAAGAAATTTCTTGAGGACTGATGACTGTATGGGTTTGCTTTTTACTGCATTGCTGGTCATTGTCTCATCCCAGCCAGTTATTAATCCCCAGAAAATGTTCCAGTCCTCTCTTTTCATTGCTTAACTAATACATTTTGCTTTCAGACCAAGTGATCATACCAGTCTAACCCTAACTGCAGCAGCAGATGAATAACATGTTTCCACTCAGTCTTAGAATTCCCTCTGACTGCATACTTATTTTAAAATTTTCCAAGAATAGTTCCTTCTGTTTGCCTCAGGCTTTTTTTTTCCCCTTTCCTGAAGAGATTCATATTTTTGCAAGTAAATATTAGCTGCTGGTGTTGGACTTCCACAGGGCCAAATAAGATCCCTTTCTTCTCCATACTGCTATCCTCTGCTTCTAAATATGTCATTGTTTATGACTGCTTTTTCACCAAATAAAGCAGATGAAGAAAGATAACAAAATTAGCAGAAAAGACACAGTGTATAGAAAGGAGGGGTAGGACTTTCTAGAACCATTGCAGAACTTGAGAGTTTCTTATGAAGGGATATATTTCTTTCCTTTTTTCATTAAGTTGAAATTGATTCTAACTATTTTGAGGTGCATCTTTTGATCTTAAAGAAAGGCTAAAAGTAGCTCTTCCTGTGGGTTTTTGGAACTGAATGACAGTCATAAAAAAAATTAAAAACAGCTGTACACTACTGGGCTTAAAACTCTTCTGAAGTGTTGCCTTCTTTATTCTCATAGTTTAAGAAAGAAGTGGTTTTGTTATTATAGTATACAAGATGCTTCAGGTGAATATCAGGAGGTCAGAAAAATATCATGAGCCAACAAAGGCAAAATAGAAAACTGTGCCAAACTATGGAGGAACTGATTGCAGAGAGACATGTTGGTCAATATATTTTAATTTAAAAACATTGAATTTTCCACTAAATTCTGTAATGTTGTTTCAAAATATTTTGTATAATGTCCCTGAATCAGGACTCAAACTCTGCATTGCTCTGCAGAGGGGAGAAGGCTTTGTTGGTACTCATTACTTTTAATAATTTTTCTACTCCTGAAGGAGAAACATGGCATGCATGAGAACTTTTACATAACATCCCCTAATACTTCTGTTTATCACTACTAGCTTGAGCCTCAGTAGAGTATGCCTTGTAGCATTTGCATACCAGTCACAGAGTGACTAAAAATCTTAATGAATGTATTTACAGGATGCAGTGGTAAACTACAACACAGCCCACTGTGTTCTGCAACATCCCTGCTTTTACAGGAGTGATTTTTCATTGACAAGAAAGTGTTGGTAGATTTTTAGTTTTACCTAGAGTTCTGTGAACTTCAAGATATTTTATTCAGGCTGCAGTGTGTCCTATTGTATGAAGGTGAAAAGTGGCAGTGATCAAGTTTTAGACAATGAATGTTGGGAGAAAATCAATAGTCTGATTAAAAAAAGAAATCTCAAGAGGCTTCTAACCCTAAAAAGTTGATTTGTTACTTCACTGTATCTCACTGAAAGAGCAAACTATATTAGTCTTTAGATTTACCAGGTGCATTATTTCTTGTGTAGTTTCAAAGGTATCAGCAGTAATGAGGAAGAACATCTTTAGGTTAGCCCTTGTTTTCTCCTAATATATATCAGTTAGATCTGTGAGGAGAAATACTCTATACTGTATCATGCAGGTGAGCTACAAAACTTGAAAGAACAGGGGACTTCTTTTCACTATTTCTGACCCTGAAGATTAGATTGAAAAAATCTTGGTTTCAGATATTTAAAAAATGTACTGTTCACAAAGAGACAATAGGAGGGAAAAGGATATTATACACAGTGTAGAAAGGAAGATTATAAGTAAATGTGTGTGGGCCTGTCTTTGGGAAGGACTGTTAAATATTAAACTAAAAGAGAAAAACTTTTAAATATTTATTTAAAGTACTAAATGGATGACAAAGGAAACTAATGATTTGTAACTTGAAAGAGCAAAAGTAAGATGTCAGCTATAACTAGCTAGAGTTTCTAATAAAAAGGGGTAACAGTAGCAGGGCATTTAAGGCAATAATATCTGAATAATTGCTGAAAAAATATTTTGGGAAAGTTTCCAAATGGTAAAGCAGAATACACTAGGTCAAGGATAGAGTAAGCAGAGTTTCACTGCAAAGTGTAGGCAGCTTCTGTACTACCAGTGAACTTTTCCTGATGAACCTCTGTGGACTCTTTCAAGGAGGCAGGTTTCTGGGACTCAGTCCAACAAAGCACTTATTTTGGACTTAACTTTAAACATGCAAATCAACATGTTAGACTTAATTCATATAAAAGCATTGACTGAATATAGCATTTATCATGACATAGCCTGATAGCTCTTGGTTTCAATGAGATCCTCCTTTGTCTTCAAGCTCTTAATAAATTTAGACTGCTGCAAATCATTAAACTCTGACTCCATTGCCTTGATACACAATGAGTAAGTGTATATGGGCTACAGCCCAAAACCTCAGAGTATTTAAACACCTACTTCACTTGAACAGTGTGAGCAGTTCTGGTCCCCAGTATCAAGAGAGATACATTACTATTAGAAAAAAGTATATAAAAGAGCAGCAAAGTTGGTGAGAGTTATATTTTCATATAGGGAGAAACTAGGCAGGTGAGGAATCTTTATTTTGGAAAAGAGGTGACAGAAGAGTATGACAGATGTTCATAAAATGAAGAGAAAAAATGACGATTCTCTCTTTTTTATTTTTTATTTTTTTTTAAATGGAATAGATACAGGGCCCAAATTAAATTAACAGCAGCATGTATTACAAAATGTGTGCACACTGTGCTTAATATAATTGTGGGGATTTTGAACAATAGGATCTACTAGATTTTAGTGATCTGGATACAACCTCTGGTTTGTTGATCCTTATTGCCAGAAACAGAGAAGCAATACCACTCTGCATTTGCCTAAGCATATAGTATTTTTGTAAGCACTGGTTCCTGGCCACTGTCTGAGACAGTGGTCTCAGCTAGAGGGGTGGTTGGTCTGATTTTATGTGGCTGTTTTTACTCTAGAATTGATAGAAGATATGTACACAAATAATTTTGAGAACCTGGGCCCTGCAACGTCAAATCAAGAAAGCACAATAGAGCTGAAAGCAGAAAAAACTGATTGTACGAAGGATAATAAAACTGAACATATATTTTAACAATTGGCATATCATTCATTTACACAGACATGAATCAAGAGGATGTTTGTAAGTCCATTAACATGCTCTAAGGAACCAATATGGCACAGTTTGCTGGAATTCTAAAATATTTTTGGTGTCTGATCTTCTGCTTACTGCAATAAAAAGAGAAGTTTGTAAGAAATTCATTTTTTTTTAGTAAGCGAAGACACAACAAGGACCAATAGTCTTAAACCTGTGACGTGAAGTGATTGAGAAACACTTTAATGATAAGTAACAAATAACACACTGGAGAAAGTTGTTCAGGGCAGCTTTAAGACCAGCCTAGACACTCATTTTTAGAAAGGGATTAGTATTTAAGTCTGTCCAATCCTCAATTTGCTTGCAGTTCTATAAGGATTATATATTGTTTGTCAAAATATCTTAAAGATCAAACTACATTTGGGTTAGATAAATGTGCGGACTGAAGACCTGTTTATTATCGTTTATTAAAACAACAAATATATTCAAAATATTCAAACATTTGCTATTTAACTTGTCTATTAGGTACAAATAGGCAACCTGAAGAGAGAAAGAGGTTATATCTAGACAAGGTTTATATACCAAGCCAAAAAGTATCCCAGTGTCCTCTTAACTTACTAAACCACAATTCTTTCACAGACTGGGTGCTGTAATAGAATACATGAAACAGAAGGAAACAAATCCTAAGAGAAGAATTCCTTATTTTGGTGGAATACATATACATTTTTAATAACCTCAGAAAATCTGGGATTGTGATATCATATGCATAACAGTTGATGCATGTGAGGGTCTGGTCTATGACCACTGTATTCAAGGATTCCTTTCACTGAAGCAAGAGCAAGCCTTTTGTGCTGGTTTTGGCTCGGATAGGGTTAATTTTCTTCATAGTGTCTGGTATGGGGCTATGGTTTGGATTTGTGCTGGAAAGAGTGTTGATAATACAGGGGTGTTTTAGTTATTGCTGAGCAGTGCTTACACAGAGTCAAGTCTTTTTCTGCTTCTCACCCCACCCCACCAGAGAGGAGGCTGGGGGTGGGCACATGGAGCTGGGAGGGGACACAGCTGGGACAGCTGACCCCAACTGACCCAAGGGATATCCCACACCATATGATGTCATGCTCAGCATATAAAGCTGGGGAAGAAGGAGGAAGGGAGGGATGTTCAAGGTGATGGCGTTTGTCTTCCCAAGTAACTGTTAGGTGTGATGGAGCTGTACTTTCCTGGAGATGGCTGAACACCTGCCTGCCAATGGGAAGCAGTGAATGAATTCCTTGTTTTGCTTTGCTTGCATGCATGGCTTTTGCTTTACTTATTAAACTGTCTTTATCTCAACCCACGAGTTTTCTGACTTTTACTTTTCTGATTCTCTCCCCCATCCCAGTGGGGGCGAGTGAGTGAGTGACTGCGTGGTGCTTAGTTGCCGACTGGCGTTAAACCACAACACCTTTGCACAACCATTTTTTCCACTCTGTTAATTTTTTTTTTCTTCTTTGAAATGTACCCTGATTGAGCTGTAAATTCATTAGTAACCTTGGATTGTAATGCTGAAAATAAAGTTTATTCTTTCCACTGTTATATTAACTATGGAAATGAAAGAGCACAAAGTTCTTTCTCATTTTGGGAACTAAATTATGCCTACCTATTGTTCCAATATTTCTAGTCAAGATAGGAATTACTGTATGAAGGGCTGCAGATTGATTTTAATTACAATGGGCAGCCCACCATTAATATGAGTTGTGATGCTTCCAAAGCAGTTGTTCTCTAAAGAGAGAAATTTATTAATTAATAGGAAATTAATAAATTAATTGAGAGTGAATCAAAGCAACCGAGGAAGAAGCAGACAGCAGTAAAAAAACCCAAGCAACCAAACAACCCCCGCCCCCAACAAACTGCAAAACAGAATGAAAACTGTAAGCAGTTTAAATCATTCATCAGGACCAGGGAAAATTAAACTACACAATAAAACAGAGTACCTATTGTGATTGAAAAAGCAAAGTAATTGCTATGTAGATAATAAACTAAACAAGATAAACAAAATTAAAAATGTGAAAAACTTGAAATGTAAAAAATATTTAATATGCTCTGAAATCCTATACGAGTATTCCTTAATGCTGAGTGGTTAATAGTAACAGTTGCAAATTAAAACATTGTATTTCTATTCCATGTTAACTTAGCTTGTAAGCAAATTCACTCAGGACTGGAGAGGTTTGGCACGTGCTGATTTAAGGAAAAATGCACCCATTTTGCATGCAGGATATTCTCTGTTGATGAAATTGATACAATGTACTGTATTGCAATTCATTGAATAGAGTTTCTGGGCAAGTGGTAACCTAACTTAAAGAGGGCTCAATGAGAAATAATTTTAAAATTTGAAATGGAATTTGTTGGAAAGTCTATGGGGTCATTTGACTTAAATGGAGTCATCAATACGACCCACCACATAACCCAAGTAATGAATTTCTTCATGTACCTTAGTCTCTGAAGAGAAACACATCCAAGGAATATGTCCTATCTACCTAAAGTTTCCCTGGAGATATCTATCTCTTTGCATGCAAGCACTACTATTTGTCATAGAATTACCTAGGAACCTCCAGTTGAAGATATTAATAAACCGCAGTGCTATTTCAGAAGGCCAATTCAGTTTTGGTTTCATTTTAATTAGCTGGAATAAGATTCAATCCCCATGGGAAAATCAAAGTAAAGGGAAAGGGCAAGGCAAAAAGCTGGTCAAGATTAGCTTTCTGTGCAACAGCAAGGTGAAATAAAATGGGAAGTCTCATTGTATATCTTGGGAATATGCTTCCAATGTAAAAAATATCTGCTAAGATGAAAACTGAGCATTGTTGTCCTTAAAATATGAAAGGTTCTGCAGCCTCTGCGAGGACATCTCATTGAAGAAACAGACTAAAATCTCCTGAATATCTTCCGTGACCTCAGGGAACTATTTCCTATGAGCATTAATGAAAGCCAGAAGCCATCATCTAGTACTTAGCATCATAAAACTACATTTGCAATGTACAAGCTTTGGACTGTGTTTCTGTTATTGGTAGAGTGATTTTATAAGGTTCCAAAATGAAAAGTTGAGCGGGGAGAACATAAATGTTATAGGTAAATAATAGTTCTAACTCCTTCAAATTTTCAGTTAGTTCACAACCCAAGTAGCACGACCACTCAGCCATTTTTGCAGACTTCTTGGGGACTTGGTTTTATGACCCTTTCTTCATGGAGTCTGTACTGTATCAATCCACTAGGAAAGTGCAATAGGGTGCTGTGCTCATCAGAAATTTCAGTTCCTCTGGTGAGACTAAAAATGACAGGTTAGTAAAAATTCCCATGGCAATTTCTGCAAGATTCACTGTAGCCTAATTCCAGCTGGACATTTGCATGCAGGTGACATAAGACTAATAGTGGTTTGGTCAGATATGTAATTTATTTTTAGTTTGGGGCTATAAGTGAGCCACTTTTTGAATAATACTTCATTTCAGAAGTGACTTTATACAACATTATAGAGGTGACAGCCTGATGTATACAATGAGCAAGGTATACAGATTTTGCAATCAGCCTGTAAGTTAGTCAAGTACTTTGGCATTTGGGGAAATGTAGATGTACAATTAAAAGAGATCCAAACACTACCCTGAAGTGTTAAACAAAATCCAATTACATGTCATTCAAATTCATTTTTTGAGATCCTCTCATATCATTGAGATGGAGGTAATAAATAATAGATTAACTATATTTTTGCTATTGGGGAGACTACATCTTTAATTATCTCTAACATCTTATTTAAATACCAAGTTTGCTGCAACTAAGAATGACAAGAATCATATAGAACTCTCTGCCCAGAATATAAAGTCCTTAAAAACCATGCTTGGCGAAAAAACCTCAAACCTGAAATGCATATCTTCAGCAAATCATGCTTTAGTATGAATGCATTCAAAGCAACATGGTGTCAGTCTGGAGAACTGCATCTGATTCAGACCAGTAGAAGAACTCATGTAATGAATGTTGGGGATAAAAGACTACTTAGGGCCAGGATAAAGCAGAAATCCTCCATAATCCTCATTCAGTTAGAAATCCTAAAGTTGGCTAGTGCAACCCAAGAAGCGGGGAAGGCTAAGCAGGAACCTCTCTCTTCACAAGGTTTTGACAGACTGGAATTCTGATCATCCCACTGACTACACCAGCCCTAGTAAGAGTAATAGCCCTATCACTTTCTGCTGTCTTCAAGAAAAGCATGCTTTCATATATCTATTTTATCTCACACATAATTTGCATTTCCCTGTGTCAAAGTGAGAGGATTAAGTCCCACATGTGCTAATTTTAATATCTTTGTTCTTTTCTTCTTCGTGTAAGCAATGAAGAGCTCCTGTGGGCATTAGAGTTGAAAATCAATTCCTCTGAAATAATTTTAATTTCTCTGCATTTATCATGAAATAAATGAAGCAGAATTTGTTTCATTTGTCTCATATACACAGCAATTAGACAATAATGAAAGTGCATTTATGAGATTTTTCCAAATTTAATCCCAATATAAATAAGTCATATCTAGGCATAACTGACCTGCATATTTTCAAAACTGAAGCACTGATATATTAACTGATTCTACTGGTTAATATCTAAACAACATCCAAATGTTGTTTATACATAATAATATCCAAATGTATTTCTCTAGTCTTTCTTCATAACATATTTCATTCAGTGATGTTAATTTTTAAAACATCAGTAATTGCAGACCATTTATCTCATATTAGGCTTTAGTTCTTTGTCAGGACAGTGGACAGTCATTTCTGCCCCCTAAAGAGATCCTGATTCCACTGGGAAATATCAGAAATAATTAAGAAGACTTCTACAGTTCAGTGACAGAGAAGAAATCTTCTGAAAGGTAAAACACAATGAAAACCAGGTGACAGCTTACTGGATATTTACAGTTGGATATGACGTCAGTCAGAAAGGCAGTACTGATTGATTTTAATGGCAAGCAGCTGAGCATACTTATTGATTTTAGAGACCAGTTACTTCACAAATGGCAAACACCATTAATACACTAAAATCATAGCACTGATGATACAGAGAATAAAAACTGACCTTGCATTTAAATCCCTTCCTTCTAGGTAAAATGCAAGGTGCTCTGGATTGGAATGTACTCCCAGATGAAACTTTCTAAGTATCATTATTATTTCTTTTGATTTATTACAAGGCAAGATCTTGTGATTCATCAAAAATAAAGGTTTTGTTAAGATCTCATAAATTAATTTTTTTAATAATAGTTTAAAAGTTTGGTAAACAACAAGATAGAATTTGAGAATTTTTTATAGGCTGCTATAGTTAAGGTTTAATGAAATAATTATGAAATAGATATCATAATGAAATGCACTTTCACCCAGAGTTACTGAAATCTTTCTAAAATAGTCCTAGAAATTCTTCCCTTTCCCTTTTAACCAAGCAGATAGAAGAAAAAAAAAAGTAGAAAGCAGATAAAAGGAAAGCATGCAGGAAAAACAGGGGAAAAAAGGTAAGGAAATTAAGATTATTAGAAACAAGGATGAAGAATGAACAGTGGTCTTTTTTGATTCCTCAACTTCCTTCTTATCAAGGCATTTTAGATCACTTTCTTGTTAACTCAAAGTATAGTGAAGATCTTCCGACATTTGCAAACTTTCTTTAGGAGAGGCCAGTGTTTTTTTCATCACTGCTTTCATTTCATGATACTTTTCCACTTTCAAAAGACTACATGTAAGAGATGAAATGAAAATTAAAATTTCCACATCTTGTCAAATATTCCATGTACAATAATTTTGAGTTTTCAGTAATGTGTGCTTGTATAGGGCTGACCACAATTCTCTCCCTTACCAGTGCCAGCAGACCACACCAGAAAATCAAATTTATACATCCATAAAGTCAGAATGAGTATATGCAGTTTTCTTTGCTAAGTCATTTATAAGACTATTTGAGAATACATGAATGTGACAGCTTTTCACTCAGCAGGACTCAGTCAATCTTGTATTTTTAAACTAACTCTTGTATCATTAAATGAATAATATATTTCACGTACTGCATGAAGCAACAAATGACCATCAGTTTGAGAACTGTTCTTTGACAGAATCTCTGGTCAGAAAACCAATATACTTTTCTATCAGCTGAAGAAGATATATTCTCCTTTTGCAGTTAAACAACTTTTTGTCATCTATCAAATATTTTGTAAATAAAAATAGGAATATCTCCAATTTTTATCAACTGTATTTAGGTTTATAGAATAAAACATCATGTCTTAAGAACTCTGGTTGCAGAGTTAGGAGAGATGCCAACATTAATCTCTCCAGGATAGGACCATAAAATTTAGAGAGAGACAAAAGTGCAACTTTGTGTTTATGTAGGAAATATACTCAATTAAACATTAGCTCCTACACAGTGAAGTAGAAGGTGGTCTACCACCAGATTCAGAAGCCCCACAGCCTAACTTTAAGATGCTGTTTTATACAGTTGGCATTCTCAAACAACAGTCAGCCTATTTTTTAAGGGTGTGAACAGAATCTTTGTTTCCACATGGTAAATCACTTGTTGGAGGCCAAGAGCTGCTGAAAGTGACGTATTGTATTTGTTTAAGTTAGCACTGTTAGCATGCCTAGCAGGGAGTAGTGGTGTGGCCAGTTTAGGCTAGCTTTAAGTAATCTATCAAACAAGCAGCAAATGTATGATAACAGTTGTCAAAGTTGCAATTTAAGGTACAGGGAACTGTATCTTCCATTGTAATTATAGTTGTAATTAATACAGTAATTAATATGGCTCCAGCAGAGCTATGCCAATTTGAACTATTAAAAGACATGATCCACAATTCCTATATACCAAAATATTGATACGTATACGAAGCTAGCCGTCCATAAATAAATGTAAATTTTATGTATTAGACCAGTCAAAAGAGGTGGTCAATTCTGAGATTTCAGAATTCTGAACCCATTAGGCCATAATATTAAATCAAATAGTGGCTTTTGTCAATAATTAGTAAAATACATATTGTTGTCAGCATGTATGTGTGTATAATAGGTCTCCTCCATCATCAAGACTAATGAAGTCAAAGCACTTAAATCAGCACATAGCATCCTGAGGTTGTAAGAACAGCTGTTAGGAGAGGTCAGAGCTTCTCCTGAATTTTACAAGGAGGCAGCATGTGTGCTGTTACCTCTTGTCCTTTGAGGCAAGTTCAAGTTCTAGTGGGATCTAAAAACCCTGAACCAATATTGCTCACAGAGGTATTTTGGTAACAGCAGGAAGTTCTGGCTGTTGCCCTCTATGACACATCTTTGGAGAAGCCATGTGTTGCTCATAGACAGTTAACATTCAGGTGTCAGGAAATACCCATTCTGGGAACAACCTCTAAATGTAGAATCACCTTTCCCAGAAAAGTTAGATATTCACAAAAGGTTTTGTGTAAGGACTAAAGCATAACACTAGGCAGGCACGCACTCTACTCTAGGGAACTAAAAAATAAGCAAGGTGGTAACTAAAAAGACAGTAGTATAACCTACATTAAAGAGAAAACTTGAAAATCATGGCTGCTTTATAGTCTTCCCAGTGGCCATGGATATGTTAGAAAATACAGCTGGAAAAAGAATTTTCTCTTTCACTCAAAGGGTTTTTATGGCAAGAGAAATAAGATAGAAATACCTTTAATCACAACAAAGAAAGAAAAATAGTGACCTTAGTAAGAAACAAAGGGCCAGATTCTGGTGTGGTATAAATCAGATGTTGAATGCCTGGCCTGGGGCATCCTGCGTCACGTGAGAGGGCTTGCATGGCATATAGCATTCTCCCTTATTCCCACTGCATTTGCATGCAACCCCAACTGTAGTTCTGTGGGGTGTTTTATTCCACATTCCAAGCCTTTGAATGCTGAAGTCATACTAGGCAGAAGCAAATCTTGTTTCATAAGGTTTTGCATGATAAAAATATACAGTATTTTAAAATGTAGGTGGCCAAAACAAAACTTTTTTCTACCTACAGCCAACGTGACTACCTCTCCCTGCCAGCACAGCATAAAGTACAGTAAAAGCCAAAAAAATCTATAGGGGTGGAAGGGAGCAAAAATCTTGTGCCAGAAGCCTGCTCTTTTTGATTTATTTGATTTCACCTTCACAAAGACAGCAAACAAGACAACTATTTTTTTACACCAAGTCATTGTGGACTGATGACAGTAGTCTGAAAGAAACAATAATTGACTTCAATAATTAATTCCTTCTGACAAAAGCAATGTTGCTGTTTACACACTCTTCCTAAGGCCAAGTAGAAAGGAACTTTAAGACAGGAGTACATAAACAGTAACGTTACTTTAGGGAGCAGAAGTCCCCTAACATACTGTTGATTTGGGAAAGGCTTTTTTTTACCCCCAGGCTATAACAATTTTATTTTATATTCTCTCATGTTGCCTCAGGATGACCCAAAGATTCTCTCAGATTTAAAAAACAAAGGAAACAAGTAGTGAATTAGCTGTTTTGACAGCAGAGAAAGAGCCACATAATTGAAAATATAGTTTCTACCAAGTTGATCAAAATTATCCTAAACATTGAAATATATTTCAAAAAATATGTTGAAGTACTGTAAAATTCAAGTGAGAACAGACATTAAAACATCCTGTGAGGAATTTCTTTCATTTGTTGTCTTTTTTCATGGGATAGAGTTGTCTTTCTACATATTGTTATCTCAGCAGATTAAGTACAGAATAAAAAACATCTTCCCATTACAAATGTTATAACTTCTTTGCTGAAGTTTTTGTGGTAGTCACACTGATACTCTCCATGCCATGGGTATCATTGGATCTACCAAGAAAAGTTCTCATAAGCATTATTTTTTTTTAAAGATTTTGTTGTTTATAATATAAACTCTGCCAAATTCCTATCAAGGGCTAGCCCATTTCACAGCAGAATGATTTTGCTATCACACGCTCAGCTTTCTTGTATCTTGACTGTGTCTCAGTCCATGTTTTTGACTTGTCTGGAATTTATTGCTTAAATCTGTTGTAATATCAAAGTTTTACTATTAGTGTTACTCCTATAAAAATGGTATAAGATAACTAAAAAGCAATCCCTTCTTATTTACATATATTCCACATTAACTCCATGCAGGTACAGAACTTGACCTTGTGTGACTCCACTGGTCCCATGGTGATCAGGTTCCTGCTGTATAGATCAGAATAAAAGCAAAACTAGACCAGATGTTTTTACTATTAGATAGATTAGCCCAAAACTAAAATTAGGAAAACATACTGGATCTGATTTACTATCAGTATATGATCTGTTGCTGCATAGGGAGCAATGGATAGTAGAGCAGAGGCAAATGGCAATTTATTAATGTGGGTATGGGAGTTCCATACCCTCACCCCTGACTGCTCTAAAAATGCTGAACAGAGGGCCCCAGTCTGGTGATGAAAGCTGGTTTTTGACAGCAAAAGCTCAGTAAAAACAACATGAAATCATTTAAAAAATGGTGCATGAGAAAGTACTGGCGGAAATACTTATCCCCACAAAAATTGCTTGTCTACAGATATATAAACACATATAATTTCAAGCTTTGCCTTGAGTGTTTCCTTGAAAAGATTAATTTTCCTGAAGTATTGTGGTGAGCCACCAGACAGTAACATCCGTATGATTCTGTTCTTGGTTAATAAGACCCTTCTTTCACAGTATGCAAGATGTGTTTGTTAAAAAATTTGGACTTTGGAGAAAAATATAAACTTTTTATAGAGTATTCCCATTTTGGCATAACTAAATTACAGCATTAAAAGGTCATGCTCTGAGGGAGGCTATTCCACAGTTTCAGGAATATAGGAGATTTTGTCACAACCTGCATATTAAAAAATCCTTACATTCATATATCAACCGTAATAAAAGATTCTCAGGATGTTTTCATAAACATTAATCAAGCTCCCCAGAATTCTGTGAGAAGGGTAAAGATGATCATTAGAGTTTTTCAAAGCTTTTCAGCCAAATATTTTATTCACCAAATGGGTGATTTAGGTGGACTGACACTGTTTGTGGATTCAAACTCAATTCGTGTAATTGCCTGTGCTGAAGACTCTGTATGTGTGCATGAGAAACTGTGTACTGCAGAGCTGTTTTCAAAAAGTGGAATTTAAAGAAAAATACACAAAATTAAAAGAAGTTGTCAATGGTTTTGAACAAAATTAATCTGGGGAATTTTTATTGCATCAGGGAAATGACAAAAAAAAGTAAATGGTTGTAAAAGATTATTTTAATTGTTCACTTTGATGAGTGAGGTTAAAAAAAAAAACAGCCATGTGCTCTAAACATCATCTCTGTTTTGTGCATAAGTGAACTGAAGCCTTACATGTGATTTTGTGACGTGACCAGTCAGGGTAAATTGAAGGGGGAAATTAAGTTTTCTTTTAGTAATCTGCTGGTTGGTTTCCTATTGACTCAGAAAGGACTACATCCTTCACAGTAGCAAGTACTGGATCCTGACTATCTTTTTTTTTTCCTTTAGGGCACAACAATATCAAAGTAATTTTCTGTCAGTGTTAGGTGGCTGCTGAATCATGTTTTTGATTATAGCAGTGGCATGAGTTGTCCACATACCATCTCAGGCAAATTACTGCTTTATTAATCATCCCTCCAGTATGGAGGTACCACAGACCCGTTTATACTCTAGCTAGACAGTCTTATTTCTCTGGTATCTGGGTTAAAAAGCTGATCACAAGAAGAGTTGCCAGGTAGCAGCAATGTTTGTAGCAAGTACTGCAAGGTAACTTCAAAATGTATCCTTAAGGACTCTGCAGCTGGGGTTTAAAATCTGTCCTAGAGCAGATGGGGAATACTCTCTCAGGAGTACATGTTCACTTCTAAAGGTATGCTCCTTCTGCTGGGACTCTGTCTGCTTTAAAACAAAAAAATACTAAATGGAGGCTTTTGTTCTGCAGTTTTATCTCCAATTTGTGATCTGCCTACATAAATCTGCATATTTGGAGCAGTACAACATATGTGTGCATTGCTGTGCCCTGCACTGTGCACTTTCATAGAGCCTTGCTGGCCTTGGTGAAATGAGGGGTCTCCAAAGAGGTGCAGCAACCACCATGTCTACCCTGGCAAAGCCGTCAGTTTCAAACCACTTCTGTGAACAAGCTATTTATTTTTTTTAGGTGATATATATTCTGTTGCTGTTTTCTTTCAGATATGCTTCCGCTGGAAAGAGAGAATTATCTTTGGAGGGAATTATGGTAGGAAAGAAGCTGGTGGGTCAGTTTTCTGTTTGCCTTCATCAGTATTCTTCACATATTCTCTGTCCCACCAAACCTGCAAACGAGCAGTAATAACACTGCAACTGCCAACTTGCTGACTCCCACCTAATCTACCCCTTTGTCTCTTCAACCACTTTCTATCACACCTCACTTTGTTCTATTTATAATCAGGTTCACTGAAAAATTTGAAGTTCATCATATCTTTATAAGATCATGTCCAAATTTACCCATATTTAATGTAGCATATATATGCACATTTATAACTGTGCATAAATGCGATGTGCATTCTTACTGTGACGCAATATGCAGTGAGAACATTCTACATCTGGTTAAATCTAAGGAATTTAAAGGATCATAAATATTAGATGTGAGCAATATATTAGCATAAATATTAGAAAGATTTTTGCCATTTGCAAAGCTACAGTGATAAGTGTTTCAGAAATACAGTTTAGTACATAGGAGGCTCGAGGAGTCAGAGAGGCTACTTAAGGAGATGCTGTCTGTTCATTGAAAATGGAATGAGCGATACATTTTCCTCCTGTGCAAACCAAATGTCCCTGTTATTACTGCTTCCATCTACTCCTCTGCAGTCTTGCCTTTGCACACCTTTGGAAGTTTAAACAAGGATTAGACAGAGAACTAGAAAGGGGCTTTCTGCCGTTTTGCAGTTGTTGCTGGTTGCTGGTATTTTAAGTGAAGATTCTGACTGATATTCCTCAACTGAGAGACTCAAATTAAGGAGATTTGCTGACTGTTAAAGTTCCATTTCCACATCAGAGGGAGAAGCAATGTGACACGCTCTGCATCACAGCAGTGCAGTTTTGGCCAAGATCCAAGTGAGCAAGGGCTGACTTAGATCTCAGTGGGTGGTAGCATTACGCATTTTGGGGAGGCTATTTAAAACTGGCATGTGAACTAGTTCTATCAGAGAGGAGAAAGTACAGGTAGTAAAGTCACCCTGTGACATCTGCCCTCCTGCTGTGGGTTAACATACAGAAATGGAGCTATCTGAAGCACAGAGCTGTTCAAAAGAAGGAAATCAAACAAAACAAATTGGAGATAATTTGATGTTAAAATCAGAACTGTCACACCAAGAATTCCTATGAAGTAGGAGTTGTAAAGGGCTTCTGCTGTGACTAAGTATTTGGCAAAACAATAAGATCGCTGCAGACCGTGCCAGAATGATTATTCCTACCCTTTAAACTTATTAAGGATATCAAGTAAACATTCTGACAGACAGTCCTGAAAATGATGATAATTTCTAGTTAAATGGAAGTCTAGAAGTCAAATTTGCCTTAGTTATCCAGTTCATTAGAAGAATAAAGTTTGACACAACTAGCAGCAGGTGAAATATTTTTTAAATATAAAATTTTGTCACTGTATAATGCCTAGAATCGTCATCCAGTACAGACTCTCTCTGCTCTTAACATAGGACACAGGGCCAGGAAAAGTACTGCTGTTTCACTGGTGGTGGGCAAAATCAAACATTTCTTAATCCAATTGCCATAGAATATTTTAAAAGACATAAAACACTCAAATGAAGTCACAGAGACACAAAATGAGCATTTCTAATGTGTTGTAACATTCACTAACATGTACTCTACTTTTTTTTTGAAGTTACTATGAACTTACCATGAAGTAACCCTGTTAACTCAGATACTACTCTGTAGTGGCTACACACTATGAAAAATAATATTGTAAGACAAGCTACTGATAGCTGATATTTACCATTAAGGGGAAATCCTTAGTTATACTTTTTCATAGTTCAACTAACAACAGAAACATCCTTTTCTTACCAGTACTTTCCAGAGTCATAACATTATTACTTATAAAATTGTACCCCAAGTTTGTCATAAAAATCTCTGCTAAAATGAAACCAGCTGAACATTTTTTCTTAAAGGAATCTAAGCTCAAGTACTGCAGGTGACAACTGCAACATTTACTGGTAGCAAGTATTACCTCAAAGCAATTGGAGATGAGGAAATCAGCTGTGGGGCAAATCGACTTAATAATTAATTAATGGTAGTGATTCCTGTGAGAGAAAGAAAAGTATAGCAAATTACAAGAAATTATCACCAAAAAATTCAGTAATATATAGGTTCTTGCAAAAGAATCTCTCGGAGCAGACGCATTTTCTCTATGAAGACAACAGGTACCGTGTGAGGCTATTGGTAGTAACAATAATAACAATGCAACAAAATATGAATTTGATTAGTTGCTATATGGAGTAATAGAGACCATAACATTAATCTAGTAACTGATAGCTGTTTTGAAAGTAAAGATATTTTTAAAAGCTGAATGCCAATGACGGCATGTTAGTACAAATATAGACGTGCATTTTTCTGCTGAAAATCTCAGCAAATGGTGTAAAAAATTAATGACTGTCAATAAATACTTAAGCATAAACACACAGCCAGTTATGACAGAGTCCAGATTTAATTGCCATCAACAGCACAATGTAAACTCATGGTGAGCAGAGTCATCAGCTATCCCTAAGAGGATGGATTACTGCTTAAGTAGGCAATAGGAGCTAAAAATCTCTAGACCAGATGCTCCTCTCTGTGGTAATACAACAAAAATTTTGGAAGAGAAGGCTCTAAAGTCTTAGAAGAGAAAATAGGGCTGCTTGTTGTTCCCCGCCTATCTGCAGATTCAAAAACTGACTCATTGGGAGCCTGGATTTACAGAATAGCAAGTCAAAGGAGGAGACAAAGTCAACAGCACTGTCATCATCACCTTTGAAAGAAGGAAAGCTAGCAAGAATAGATCAAATGCACCAGTACTATCTGCTAAGTGTGAAGGAACTGTATGTACCTTGAATGGTCTGTTTGAATAAGAATGTTCAACGGTTATATGGACTCAGCAAGTTATATGAGCTTCTCCATGATGTTGCTATTTCCTTTTCCTTGGAGGGAAGGAAATGGGCAGAAATTTGGCCGTGTAGATCGCATGAAATTTATGAGGATATTTTTACCTCTTGAGGATTTTCTTATACTAGAAGAATTCAATTGTATCTAGGAATACTCTTAATGCATTTAAGATTACAATTTTGTTTCTTATCTGTTCAATAGGAATGTATTTGTGCTGCCTGAAGAACAATTTGGGTAATCATTATTAAGTAATAGAAACTCACTAATTATTCCACATAAGAAACACATATTTAAATCTCAGAATTTTCTGATATCACTTAAAAATTTTTTACGTTAACCAAAGCAATATTAGAAAAAGGGGCTATCAAATAGCAAACTTTTAAAATACTTTGAAACATATGATGACAGTATCACTCAGTTTGCAGCTCAAGAGTGTCAGAGTACAATTAACACTGCTGTATATTAAGCTTTTTGTGAAATCAGTAGTCCAAATTTCTTTACCTGTTTATGTGTAAGGCATAAATCTAATTCCTGTTCAGCTGGTTTTCTCTGATTTCAGTGTAGGGCAAACAAATTTGCTCTAAGTCTGTAGGTAGTTCTCTTTATGGTAGAGATTTTACAGTGATTGTATTTCCTGTATGTAGTGTCCATTATTTCACTGTTGGTGATCGCACAGTTTTCTGGAAGTGGATAATTCTGCCATTTGCAAGTAATGGTACTACAGGTATGAAACCTTATTAATATGTAGTATCATACCTGAAAATAATCATACTGTAAACCTCTAGGAGTTCATGACATTTCAGTTTTGCTGTACTATGGGTATTTGGCTTCATTCTGATGTCATCAAGACCATTTTAATACTGGTGAAACACTACTGAAATTAAAGAATGATTACTACATATGTATGCAACAGTAAATATGTTCTCAGTTAAGTCTTTCAATTTTAAAGTACTATTCCAGTAGGACTGAACATGCTCATAACCTGTAGAGGGGCTCTGTTTCCTGGATATTTAACCTTTAGACAATGGGGCTTATGTATCATGTTGGATGCAGTGACGGAATGTGGGCATTTCTTACACATGAGGAAGATGAACATGATAAGAAAGAGTTATCTAGGACTTACTTTTCTTTATTAAAGTTAGAATAATTCACAATGTAATCAATTCCATATTCTGCATCTAAGGTAACTATGTAAAAGATTCAAATCTTTAGTCTTTCTTCACCCAGTTGTTCCTTCTATTTATTATTTAGCAGTTTTGGACTTTTTGGGTATATAATCTTGTGTCAAAATCTTCCCACAACTATGATTTATAGTTTTAAAAATCTATTTGGATTTTGAGGCAGATTATTCTATTTCCACATATTAACAATAATAAAATTTAAATTTTATTCTAGCTGATGTTAGAAGTCTTGGTTGTGTTGTTTTGAATTGGTAAAGAATTACAATTTATTTTTTTTTTTTAATGCATAACCAAATAAAAGTGAAGATTTTTGCATACGGGAAATTGTGAGTAGTCAATTATGTTATTATTCTGAAGCTTTCTCAGTGGTTCATTGGAATATGATTAATTTCATAATTTTTAGCATTTGTTCATTTAAATGGTATCATCCTATCAAAACATAGTTGGTGTTCATTTTATGTTTTCTTTCCCATAGTTTTTTTTAAATTTCATGCACAACATTTGACATCTGATTGAATTCTCATCAGGTTTCCTTCCTTAAACACTGCATGAGTACTTTACATTAAACATACTGGTTGCTGTAGTTATTATTGGCTGTTTGTTCAATGGAATACATTGGCAGTTATCAATGATTCCTAATGCCATCTTAATACTGATACGCTGCAGATACTAATGGCAGCCATCAATCAAAGTTCTGGCTGAAAACTCTTCATTTAGTCCTAATAAAGAAAAAGATGAAATTCTCTCTTGTTTAATGATTGCAAAAACAAACTTCAATTATGAACCAGTATGTCAAATCTTTTGGTAGTAATGAAATAAATGATCCAGTGATTAAAAAGCAAGGGATACATTGGGATTTGGGTTGCAGTTACAGGTAAATGTATTTTTAAGGAACTGGGAAGCAAAACAAAGTTGGCATTGCAAGAGGGCAAAGTACAGATTTGGCCCTCATAAGAAACTCAGAAAAGGAGAGTTCCCTTTAGGCAAGCATGCTCTTGGTGCAGAAGAAGGTTCAGAATAATGAAATGTTTTCTTAGTGTTTGTGTTGTGTTCACAAAAAGCAAATTTTATGTGCATTTTTAACAAATAAATTGGACTTTAGCTAAAAATATCAGTATTCCTCATCAATGTATCCTTCTGATGGAAACAGTAACAACAGGAAAGCCCATGAATATTAGCTAATTGACTAGCTTAAAGAGACGACCAAGATATGGTGCTGTATGTTGGATGTTCATCTGTATGGAAGAAAAGAGCCTTGCAAGACTGACTGCTGGTAAACATCCTGAAGGCGAGTGAAAGAAACAAAAATGCAAATGGCAATGAGAAGAGACAGCTCACATTCAGGAAGGTAGTCAAGTATAGTACTAAAGTCTTAGAATACCACACTTCTTTGGGAAAATCTGTTCCCTTGGATAAATTCTGCAAAACTGGTACACCAGTAAAGACATTAAGTATGTGAAAAAAAAGTTTCAAAACCACTCAAACAAAATGAGAGGATCAGAGAGACTCCAAAAACTTGCAGACTGAAAAATTTCTAAGAAATAAGGCTATGTGGTTTTTTGACTAATTATAGTGTTAGATGAGAATACTTGAATTTTGAAAGATTGAGAACAAAGACACTTTTTATCACTCTGTGCCAAAATGTATTTGACTGGTCTTTATTGTATACGAAGGATACATTTTACATTTTTTATGTAGCTAACACTTCATAAGGACTGCTTCTGAAACTGATGTCTAAGTCCTAAGCATGTTAGATGTGGAACACATAAACTACTCAGATCATTAAGCCTAACCAGTCATACCAGTTATACTTTTGGATTCAAAAAACATGATTTATATATCTAAAAAATACCTGAACAATATCAAAATTGGGAATTTGTCTGCTTTTTCCAGTGGGTCTAGTGAAAGACAATATGATCTGCCTTGTTAGTATCTTAATATTATTTTGTCTATAATAACACCAATAGTACTAGTTAACTACATATACTGTCATTGTACCTCTCCTGTGAGGATGAAACGGCCAAATATTTATACATATTACATTTTCTTTATATATATGTGTTTTGCCCATTTTGAAAATTAAAATATAAACATTCTGGTAAAAAAATCTGTTCTCCCCATCATGCCACACAGTCAAAGACTAAATCACTTTTGCCTTATTTGATATGGTGTGTATATGCATGTATAAAATACATTAAAGGTCTTTGTTTTACTGTATCATGAAATTAAAAAGCATGCAGTCTCTGTAATTACATTGTCCTTTGCCGTCTCTTTAAAAAAGAAAAAGACTGTGTTCAAATTTTCCCCCTGTTTTATTTGCACCCTATTAACAACTGTTACTAGAGCTTTAATTATGCCCCTGTGATTGCAGAGATGCGGCTGACTTGTGTCATTTTCCTCCCAGGGGATGCTTTATAATTACCAGCATCCATCGTGGCTGCCTGTAAGCTGATGCTTTTTTATTACCAGTTCAATAATCACTGCATCCTTGTGAACATCTGCTCTACAAGCCATGCATCGGAGGTCCCAGTGCCTGTCACTCGATGCTCCCTTGCTGTGGCGACCCTTTTGCCCTCACCTTCAGTTTATATCTAATTTGCTTAGCAGAAGCTTCATCCAGATTGCCTCACAGGAACACAATTAATGCTCCAGATTTGCAAACAAAGAAATTTCCCCCCTCCCTTTTTTTTTTTCTTTTTTGTCTTATTATCTTAATGTCATATCCTATAATTTGTATTCACAGCAGGGTGAATCAATATAAATCCAGAGAAAAATATATTATTTGGTTGGTTATCTAGCTTCATAATGAAAGTATGTAAGAGGTGAGGATTTTTTCTGCATGAACATCCATAGAGTATTCTCAAATAAAAGATAAATATCAAGGCTTTCTGCATATATTTTCCTACAATAAAAGTTGTAGAAAATATTTTTTTCTATATGAGAATTTAAATGTTTTCTAAACAAGAATTCTTCAATACAAGAATTTAAAAGGCAGAAAATTACTACTTTCATAAACATATAATTTCTTACGTTTGTTTATATTTTTATACGGGACTACATAAATTCTGAGTGAGTGAATGTCTTTTGGTGAAAGAGGTTTATTGTTACTTGCAGATATGGGTCATGTAGAGATGCCCAAAGTAGCTGGAAATACCATCAACTTGTCTAGTTGGCTCTGTCGTTCATGAGTGATGAAGTCTGTAAGCCATGCAGACTCCTGCCAATATATATTTTTATATTGCCCTACGTCATCAGGCCTTCCATAGCCAGGAAATGTACAACAGACCTTCAAGTGAAACGTAGTGTACACTGTATGGTACAAAATCAGTAATATTAGTGTTTTGCTCTGCAGGTTACTGTAATTTATACATGTCTCTGATTAAAGATTTTCATCTAACCTAGTAAAATTCTTAGAGCAGTGAAAACTGATATTATCTCTTAAAAAGAAGGATGCCAGAAAATTAGTAAGCACTGCACAACCATTTTGAAAAGCAGTAAAGTACTAATTGGAAACACACAGTTTTTCTTTGTGGACACTTCTCTGTAGTTTCTGGTAATTTCAGCCATGTCTCTTACTGATTAGAACTACCTCATATATTAGTATTACCTATGGTTACAACACCTTATTTGATATGTTTCTATAGCAATGGTCTAGATAAGAAATTATTAAAAAGTTTGAATAAAACCTTCAAAGGGCTTGTTACAAATCCTGTGAGCCAGTTCAAATGAATATAGCTATAACTACTGTGCCTAGGATGGGCCTGAAGTACCACCACAAGAGAGAAGAGAAAGCACTTGCCTGGGAGACTGTGGCTATACAGCCATAATCCCGCGTGGCAGCTTAGAGGGATTTGAAACTGAGAGCGGGTCAGGGAGACATTTGCATGCACTTGTAGGAAAACACAACCTCATAATCCTGTGTTACTTGTCCTGTTTGTGCATGCATCAAACTTTTCTACCAGTTAATTTGTTTAAATTCTGTCTAGACTGGTACTGGATGAGGGAGGGAGATTTGAATTACCTGTCTGAATGTCTCCTATTTAAAAAAAAAAGAAGAAATTATTGGTGTGGGGTATATTACATTTGACTCTATGTACTTAATGGTCAATATGGTGGGCCTCATTAAAAATTAATGGTCAGAATATTGT
Source organism: Morus bassanus (assembly GCA_031468815.1). Taxonomy (NCBI): domain Eukaryota; kingdom Metazoa; phylum Chordata; class Aves; order Suliformes; family Sulidae; genus Morus; species Morus bassanus. The sequence continues at coordinate 34,561,667 of CM062572.1, read as the reverse complement.
AATGTACTCTAGTGATCAGAAGTTAAAGGTCTCTTTAGTATAAAATAGAGACCATTCCGACCTCTCTCTATCTTCGTCTACTGCGAAGTGCATAAGGGATGCAGAGTCCAGCTGCTTCCCCAGCACTTCCAGATTTTAAAAAGTCACTATAACAAGACAGCAGTCTTCTCATAAATCACAGCAAGGACACAGACAAGTTTTTCAACCTTGCTTCTCTAGCAGAAGCCTCTAGAAGTGTGCAGTGTACTTTCACCAAATATGCAAAAATATATTAAAAAATATGCATATACAAAACTGTTATGTTGCAAACATGGCTTATCCTCAGAGGTGGCACACCAGAGATGACTCTTGCTCATTTTGTGCCTGCCCAGAGGAACCTAACTGAAATCTGAAATCAAGAAAGAACCCTGCCTTGCAGGGAGATCTAGAAAGCCCACCAAGGTATCACTAGCACAGAGAGGCATTGCAGCATCACTCGTTGCCCTCCTCTGAGCAGGAAGGGTGGCTCCAGGGCTGTGACTCATGGTGGGCATACCCTTGTGCCCCTTTCTGAGTCTGAACATACAGGCTTGCTAATGGGTTCTGCTGCTTTTACAGCTGCCGCTGGTGAAGCATAAATCTGTCTTTGTCTTTAGTAGGTGCTCTCTCTCCCCATCTCTTCATTATTTCCCAAAGGCAAAGCCATGTCATCGAAAAAAGACACTCAACACTCTTAAAGAAACAGTGTCCTGTTCTTTCTTGTGTTGAGGCCAGCAGAAGTTCAAAGCACCACTCCTCTGAGCAGTATTGCACTGCTCAGCTGAAACTTTATAGCCTTTTGGGTTAAACAAAGTAGAGAAAAAAATTATTTCATTAACTTATTTATTGAAAGACCTTGTCTTATGACATTTAAAACTTTTTATAGACTGTAAAGTACAGAGTTTAGTCAGCTAGTTACTCTACTCGAATGGTTTTTCATTCTGTGTTCTGCAGGAAGAAACATCCTCAGTGTTTCAATGCCATCTGTAGATGCCACCATCAGCACCTCTCTTGTAGGACATGATTGTTTTTTAAATTTAATGCTCACCTCCTTAAGGCCTTTCAAATTAGATGATTGCTCTTGCACTATCTTGCCTTTGTGCAAGATGTGTTACATGGTGAAATGGGATTTATCTTTCTAAGATCAGCAGCTTTTTAAAAATCTGATTTTTTTCCTTTTGCTTCATTTTGTTTGGAACTTCAAACAATACAGTTCTTTATAACTTTTTAATCTATCCTCCTATACTGAGATGTTTTTACTATGACTATAATTCATATACTTGGAAGTCACGTACATGAAGCCAGTTTCTCAGAAGACATAAATCCCAATGAAATCAGTTGGACATAAAGAACTTATTATTTGGCTAGATAAAATGACAACTTTATAATCCTAAGAATAAATAAATGGTGATAAGTCATCTGTCCTGATTTCACCAAGCACTATAATTTCAGAAAATTTTTTTTAAAGATGATTACTAGATTTATTAATTCACCTTTTCCCATCAGAACTAAGAAATTGGAAAATATTCAAGACTAGAATTAAATTTCACAGTATGATAAGGAACTAACAGATCTCAGAGAATCATGAAGTGTGACTGATCTCACAGTAATTGTCAAGTAACTGAATACTAATCTTTAACAAACAGAAGCATATAAGCTTTTAGATAATCATTCATTTCTAATATCAGAGACTGGCTAACAAAACCAAATTTATTTTGGTCACAAATATAGGTCAGTTCATTATACTTAAAATAGCTTTATGCTCTAGTGGACTATATATAATAAAAATGAGAAATCTCTGAGTTCTAATTGCTACTTTGATATTTATTTTATGTAGCTTTTCCTAGGCAAGTTATGCTGATTTCCTACATTTCACTTTTGCTACCCATAAAAAAAAGTACATGGTTCATAAGTACTTACAGCACTTATCTATGTCAGATATTGTGATAATCGGTAAAATTTTGTTTGGCTTTTAGTAGAGTCATCTTGAAATTCTTAGTGAATAAGTTTCCACTTATTCTGTTCTGTTGATCTTTAATTTTTAGATAGTAGTTTTGAGTAAGATAAACTGAACTATTCCCAGAAAGTATTACACAAATAATTATTAGTGAACACAAAATTAATAGTTTAGAGTTAGATTTTGGAAACACCGGTTTGGAACATAGGTTGAATATGGTAACTCATTTCTAATGTTTGGTCTTGTTTCTTCCAATTCGAATATATGTCCATTATTTGTAAAACAAATTGTTCAAACTTATAATGCAAGTGGGCCACACATATTTATAAGAGAGTTTATTGACTTACATGAATAATTGCTTCAGTGATTTATTGGAGTTCTTTGAAGACATGACTCAAGTTTCATATGGAATATATGGCAGATGGGTGCTGTTTAGAGTATAAAAATTATTTGAAAATAGTAACGCAGTGATGCACATACACACACACACAAATGGATGGAGAGACAGCAGCATGAGGTGTAAAGGGTAATGAACACATATGATGATTCAAGATTTGGTTTTACAAAGTTATTAGGTTTTCTTAACAGTAAGTATACTACAGTTATGTCTGAAAAGACATCTTAATTTCATAAAAATAATCAATAGTAAGGATATAATACAGATCATTGAAGACACTAAAAAGGGCAACATAAAAATAAATAAATATTCCATAGGATACCAAATAAAATATATTTAGCTATGTAATAGAAAGCCAGATTTAATGTACAAATATGAACTAGTGGTTTCAGCACTAACAAACTAAGCAGTGAGTGTTGAACAATGTGAGCAGTGATAATAGCCAAGAGAAAGACTGAAAGTTGCCAGAGAAAAATCATTATCAGGATTTGACTGCAGAAAATGTCTGGTGGTAGAACACATGAAGAAAATGCCATGGGAAACAAAAGTTTAGTAAATAAAATAAACTGCACAGGCAGTGGCCTGTTTTGTAAATATTCTGTACATTTTAGTCATGTCTTTTTAATGAAATGCCCCAATGATATCTACATCCCTATCTTTTAGGTGAATACAAGCAGAGGAATAGGACATTTTTGCGTACACAAATAGGTCCTAATAGGAAGAAAGAGAGTACTAATTAGAAGGCAGTAGATGCAAGGTAGTACATGAGCTTGAACTCTGGTAAAAATTAACTTTATAAAGAAGGCAACATAAGATGTAAAAGCGGAAAGTATATTAGAAGTATATTCTGAAATTTAGCACTAAATTAAAGTCTATGTACTTGTGAAGACATTTGGAGAAGGAAATATGGAATGACTGGAAAAATCCTAGAGGTTTTCATTTGGGGTTTATTTTTCTTCATTGTGACTAATGTAACATTTTAAAAATATTATTTCATTTCAAATGTTATTTGAAAATTTCTGATGTTATCATGAGAAAAACTTAAGCATCCTAATACAATGTTCAAGACTCCATATGCTATATTTCTTTTCATAAACCCAGTTTATTGAATGAGCCTGAAACAGGAAGATTTCTATATTACATACAGATAGGGCCAGATTTCTGATTTATTCAAGGTAATAATCATCTGTCTACTGACTCAGATGTGCTTTTGATCAGGTCTTTTGATACTATTTTTTGCTTTCTTGTATTTTGTGCATGTAATTATTTGCTGCTACCATTACTTCTATTTACTAAAGATCCTTAAAGAAGTTTCCCTTTAGATTAATTATTTCTCTCCATAATATATAAAGAAAAATACTAAAAGTTCATTTAACATACAGCAGTGTAACGTCAATCTTTTTCTGAAAGTGCAGTACAAACAAAATTATGACAAGTACTTGTGTTACTCGAGTAAGCAGTCAGAGGGATGCTCTTTGCAACAACAAGCTAATACATGCACCATTTGAAAGAAAGTGAATGTTTTTTTTACTGTAAGTCAAACAGCAAAGTTGAGAAAAAAAAATCCTTTTCTCATTTTTAATGCTGAAGAAATTTTTCCTCACCTACAAAGACTCGTGGTTTTAAGTCAAAATTACTCCCTTTTGTCAGAAAACTGAGGTATCGTTCAAACTATTCAGATGCCTTTATTTCTGCAAAATGTTGGAAAGGGTTGTAGTCTGAAGCAGAGTTATCCTGCACAACATTTTCATTAACTGAATTGTTTATCCTTTTTACAGAATATCCTATATGCTTTTGCTTTTTTTTTTTTTTCATTAGAAAACCACTGCTTCTTGCACAATGCTTGTTTAAATATGTGTCACACTGGATTCTGGCAGGTTTTGATTATGAGAAGACAAATAAAAGCATTATAGTGTAGCCTTTCTTCTTCAATGTGCACTGCATATGTCCTGTCCTAAAAGCGTATGATACTTTCCACAGAAATTTGTGTTACAATATGTCTTAAAACCAGTGAAATTAGTCAGTGTCTCTATAGCTGCAGCAACACTTTTAGAATCCATTATCCATGGACATTGATGAGAATTTTTCCAGCTGTTCAGAGCATCCTTGATTAGGTATCAAAACCCAGGCCAAGAAAGGTATTTATATGGCAGATTCTCAGGACATGGATAAGTAAGGTTCTGTAACAATTCATAAAAATAAAAACTCAAATGTAAGAAATCAGTCACATGAACATATAAAACATCCTGAACATGAAGATTTTCTATGTTAAAGCACCAACAATATAAAACCAAAATCACTTACAATAAATCAATTAAAACCCAAACATATTTGCTGATATATTACAGAACTGGAACAGAAGAAACATATAATGTGTCTTTTTTAAAAAATAAAAGATGATTTGGGGGGAGAAAGGGAAGCATTCAGAAAAGCAGAGCTGAATTATGGCAATGCCCTAGCTGGAACTTGGGAAACAAGCAGCTTACATTACAGTTTCTGAAAAAAATAGACCTCAATCCATCTGGTTTTTAGTGAGAGGAGAGCATAAACTTTACTTTCATACTTTCCTGACCCTTTTTATGAATTCTGTTTGTTTCTTTCTCCTCTCCCCCCAAAAAAACCCCAAAATCTAGGGGCTTCTAATGTGGATTGAATGCAGTATTTCACAGACACGCTGGTATAGCAGTTCCACAACTGCAAATACAAATATTTAGATTTTTGTGGAAACAAAAGTTTAGAACTTGTCCAAGCTAACTCAGGTCATTACCTTTCAAAAGTGGCCCTGAGTGCCATGGCAAATGCAGTGAGTAAAACTGAATTAAGGTACTATAAGTGCAATTCCATTTTTTTTCAGTGTGGAGAGTAAAGGTCCTACACCATTTTAATGAGAAAAGTTTCTGCCAGCAAACTCAGGCAAAAATGTCCTCTCCTATTGTTCTCCTTAGACTCTTGTGTAAAAAAGGAAAATGTCCTGCCTAAGCAAGGGTGATTCAGTTTGAACAGTGCCGAACACGATGGCATTTTTTTATAATCTGCCAAATATTTTTGAAGTAACAGGCAGCATATAAAAGTAAATGAGAGACTTTACTTCTTAGAAAAGTAACCACAAATCTTATGTGGTGTCTTTTTATTAGTTACTTTCAAAGTTTTTTTTAAGCATGTGTAGATTAATAAAGGTTGGATACCCACATATTCACTAGTATCTTTAAAGGAGTTAAGTCCCACCTAAAATTTGTGTGTAGCTGGTGATTATGGGGTTCTTGGATTTTATTTGTTTAATTGTTGCATCAAGCATTAGTTTTATCTTAAATGAATCAAAGATAGTTATAATGAGATATATTGGTGGCTATTACTTTCATATAAGTAGTTAGGTGCCAGGTCTACTACTGTCCCAGTGACACATAGATGAACCTACTGTGTCTTGCTTCTGCTGTTTGACAAGTGTGTTTCCCTCATCAGTGGCTAACCCTCTTATGGTGGAAAAGCTCTACCAGCTCCTTTGCAACTTCTCAGGTTTTAAAAATGCCACAAACCACTTAGCAGTAGCCCCCAACTCCCCCACCCCCAATCATTACACAGAGACAGAAAACAAATATTTCAAAACACACTTCACTCCATTGTTCTTGTATATTGTGTTCTCCAGAACAACATTCTTTTTTCCCTTTCTGTAAAAATACTTCTTTCTGAGTATTCACTTTCCTCAAAGCACCTGGGATTAGCAGCATTGTAAAAAAGGGCTGTAAAGCCCTGATCCAAAGACTATGGGATAGTTTCTATTACCTAACCAAGGCAGCTTAAGTGTTCAAGAACTGGCATACTGAGCAATTTCCCTATGTACAGAGAGGTTCAGGTGAAGAAAATTCTAGTTCAAAACCTGTTTATACACCTGTTTGTAATGTGTGTAGCCCTTAAACAATTATTCTTCCTTCATTTATTCAATAAAAGAACCTTAACAGACTCTGGCATTTATTTTAATACAGATAAAATGCTCTATTCTGCATGTTTATTGAAACTTCCTAGAACCACTTGGGTTTTGAAGAAAGAAGACGCAGTCTCATGAGAAGAGGTTCCTTTTTGTTACATTTCTGCTAAGACACAGATATCTTGGGGCCGCTTCCATTTGAGTTCCTAGCAATAGTACAGGTGGCTTTGCCCTTTTGTTTTTGTTTGGGTTGGTGGTTTTTATCTGATTTAAACCAGTTTGCACAACACCTAGAAATATCTGTCTGTGACATATAAATTGCAATCAAATAGAATTACACTTGTTCAATAAAACATTAACAAAAGAGTAAAATGAAGAATGCTGAATTTTAGGGAGAAAGATGTAGTTGTCTAATTTGTTTGGCAATATGCTTTAGCTTCTCCACAACCTGGAAAACTGCAGCAAATTTTAATGTTGCAAAAATACTTATTTGATCACCAAACCAAGCAATAAATATGAAGTAACTGAGCAATAAATACCAAGTAAATATTAGAAATCACCTGATATCTCAAAAAAATGGGTCTTCACTTTCTCTTCACCTACTATGATGTAAAACAGAATTGTGTCTCCGTTGAGCTAAGTACTGTATAAACCATCTTTGAAGTGTTAAATATAAGTCAACACACTAAGAAAGCCTAGGCAATACTCAATTGCTACCAACATCAAAGAATCTGCATGTTTCTTTAGAGCCATCATTCCTACTTCCTTATTAAGCAGTAGTAACTAGGTATTTTTGGAATAATGTTACTAGGTTGCATACTTGCAAATCAGAAACCCGGCAGAATAATCAAAACCTGGCCATCACTAAAGAGAAAAACCCTTTAATTATTTTTTTTCTGCTGGTCATGTCTTTCTATTGCTCTTTGTTTAACTTACCACTAAAATCGACAGATGGTTGGAATATTCTGCATTTCTTTGGCCAAACAAATGTATTTTATTTGATTGGCCTATAAAAGTTGATGACAATTCAAGAAATATTTCTCAGAGGAACCATAGGCTTTTTTCTATGCTTTATGTATATATAGGATTATGTATACAAACACAAGGTAGCTTTTGCCTGAAACAGCAGTGCTCAGCTTTTATGTTCTCTGTGAAAACTGTAGCTTCTCATGGCTTAGGACAAATGCAATTTAAAGTATTCCATGCTACACTTTCAGGTAGAATTTCCCAGCAGCCTTTAAATGTTTTTATCATTAACAAAAGCTCCAAGCATGTTTTCACAGGGATTTTTCTGCATTTTTCGGTGGCCTTTGTTTGTTTTACAAACTGCTGAAGGAAAATAGTGCCGTAAACCTATAGTCCAGGTTTATGATATAAAACGGACAACGGATTTTAGAAACACCTTCTGGTCTTACAAGTATATTTGAATTTAAATGTTTTTATTAAAATAGCTGACTCAAAGACACTCTAATTGTTACTGGTTGGAATTAAATAGGCCCAGTCCCATACCAAACTTAGCAAATATGTATAAATTCAAAGACTTAAATTTTAAATGGAAAATTAAATCAAGGATATTCCTGGAAAATGGGAAATGTGAATTATTACCCTTGTTTTTTCACTGAAACAACCAAAGTACCTCAATCACAGTAAGTAAATTGATTTTTTGACATTAATTTATTGTCAACCACCCAAGAAGAATGAGTGTAAAGTAGCTTACACACAAATGTTCACCTATATCTCTTCACACTTGCTGAAGCACTGCATTATGAAGGTGTCTAAACCATGTATTTGCATAACATAAACCCAGTTCATTTTATATCAGTAGTGATGGAGGTGGTTCTGTTTTTTAAAATCTTCAGATCAGTGAGGTGTCCTGTTTTCTCTGATCTAGAAATATGCACAATGCCACCAGCATACAGATCACTAAAGATCCTTTTCCATATAGTACTGAACACTGGGTAAGATAAAGGAATTATATTCTACATGTTACAATACATGTTGTATATTTATACACAGAAGTAGTAGTATATACTGTACTGCAAACATAATCATGGATGTCATTTACTCTAGAGTTTGCAATAGTTCTGGAACTTTTAGAACTTAGTAGACACTAGTAGGAGAAAAACCATGAAGGAAGAGATTATGCCAGCAGCGAGTTATTTGTGTAATTCATATAATATACTAGGTTGTAATATTATTGTAACATTACAGTACAATGGTTGATTGTAATTGGTCCAATATATCTTTAGATGGTATAATAAAGTTTTACTATAAAAGCACTGTAAATAGAAATATATTGCATTTATGTATTTTTCTTGAAAACTGGAAACAAAATTAAGCAGACTTTTAATGTGGGGGAATTTGTGCTCACTAGGGAGCTGTTTCTAAACAGGAAAGTCAATGTGGTGGGGGAAAAAGGCTGAAGATTTCCAGAAAAAGGCATTGTTCTCTTTCAGGAATAGGCTAGTTTAAAGCATTCCTTTGAAAGAGAAGGAAGTTACTTAGCCCAGGAGGGAATAGAAGGTCAGAGTGAATGCTAAAGACTGAAGATTTGTTGCTGCACAAGTGTAGAAACATTTATAACTTTTTTTTAATACAAATATCTTGGTAAGTAGCATTTTGGCATTTCCTAGTTCTAGGGACCTGGACAAATTCCAATTCATGTAATTACATTGTTACTTACTTTCTCCCTCCCTGCAGTTTCAATTACTTTCATCATTCTTCTTTCACATCCTGTCCAGAACTACGAAAGATTTCTATATTAACAGGACCCATGTTCTAAACAGAGCTAATGACATAACAGGACCCATCTTCTGAATAGAGCTAATGACATTTTTTTATCAAAATTTTTGTTTAAAGTTCAGATTCATGCAAACAAAACTAGCCTCCTTTTTGCACAATTATTTGCAAAATAAATTTGACCTAAGAAGAAATATGATTTAAACAATGTTTTACTTGTTAAGTTAAACATTGTGTTTGACTCAAAGTGATCCCTTTTCAATTTTATGGTCCACTGAAACTTTTGTGCCCAGCATATTTGGAATTAGCAATGAATCAGTTATTTAAATCAGTGGGATTTCAATCTAGGTATGTTTTTACTAGGTAATGAAATATTTTCAATGGATTTTTTGTGATTTTATGGTATCAGTGGCAATATATGGCAAGGGACTGAAGAGTGATCCGGAAGGTGAGACAACACTTGCACTGTGGCCCAGTTGAAATGTGTCACAATTCCCCCTGTACTTGCTGGTGCTAATGGAGGGCTGAAACCCCTTAGTCCTCTGACATGTTGGTACTTAAATAAAGCCTAAATGGTCAAATGGAGTTACCTACATGGCCTAAGCTCTAAGCATTCAAAATCCTTTGAAGTTAATGGCAAAGTATCCCTCGACTTCAGTAAGGTAAAATTTTCCTTGGTTATGTTGAGACACAAGACATGATTACTGCAGTGGTATGGCCTGATGTCAGTGAAAGCAGGAGGATGCTAAGGGAATGCAACCAGCTAACACCAAACCTTCCCCTTCTGGAGGCCTGGAGTTAACTGCTGATTGTGGTCAGAAGTGAAAATGAACTGCCACCTCAGAGAAATTCAGGCCCAGACTAACAATGGAGTTTGCAGGATTGTGAAATAACTCTTCATAGTATTAGCTTTGTAGTACAGATTTCACCTAAAATATATGGAAAGAGACTCAGTAAATAGTTCTTTCTCTTTTAAATGCTACTCAGGAAGTCAACATTTTAAAAACAAAAATAATTTGCATTAGATATGTCAGAACCCATTTTCAATGAGTATCAAGAGCAAAAGAAATCAGACACAGAGAGAAATTTGAAACTTACTTTTTCTCTGTAACCTAAGGCAGTACTAATCTATCTTTAAATATTGCTCTCTGATCTGATCTCAATGAACAGTTCTCTAGGTACAATAGAATAAGTTACAGAGAAAAAGACAAATTATGGTATGTACCTTAAAATGTTGTTAGGAATGTCTTCTGTGAAAGCAAGCAGTGCTTTTATTCAAAGCATTTTGAATTGCTAGGTTCATCCTTTCTCTCCAAGATGTTTCTCCTGCCTGTGAGCCTGAGTTCAGTAGTCCACAGATCTTTATACTTCTTTTCAGGCAAGCACCATAGTAATTCCCAAAGATACAAACACAGCAGTTTCATACAGTATGATGCAAATATGGTCCAGTTCTGGAACTATGTGTGTTATCCTGATGTTACAGAAGTCCATTTCTCAACAGTGAAGCATGGAGTTTATTTATTGTGTTGCTAATGAGATACATGTAGTTCAACTGATAACAATTGGACTTCACAAAATATCCTAAGGAAAGAGGAAAATTGGAGTCTAATCCTGCAAACTCCACAAAGTTCTTACTGATTTCAGGGAGTGATTTGCCTGTTAAAAGACTGTACATGTGAATTAGGATTTGAAAGATGTTCTCCTTATTTTTATCTTTTATGTCATTTGGAGTATCTGTATATTATTAGAAGCTTTCAATCAAATTTATACTAGGCTATATGTGACCAATTAGCTCTATATTTGCTGAAACTTGTAAACAAAATTACATAGTTTTAATGCAAAGAATAAGAGATAAAACATTTCAGAACCTTCATGTTTTAGCAGCAAACACACTCCATGTGTGATCTGTGTGATCAAATTTTCATTGTCTTGCTATCAGATATAGCATGTCACCAGATCCAAAATATGTTAGTGTAACCACAATAGACATGTACGTCAAACATATATCATTAAAAAAATTTTGATTGAACAAGTCCTAAGTGAAAGCATGGATAATTCAAAAGTTTTGAAGAAGCTATTGTTAAAAAATATTCTTTGTTCACTCTAAATGGAGAGATTTATTGTGGCATTCATACTTCCAGAATGGATTTTTTTCTTCTTATTTCTGTATTTCAGTTATCTTACTGACCACACCAGCTCATTTTCATTTTCTAAACCATAACAGTAGTCAGGATAAAAGAAACCTCAGATAAATGTATCTTCTGTTCTCAGCTTTATGCATTTCTGCATTGACCTTATTTGCCAGCAGCAAAAGAAACAACATGTTTTAAGAGCTGCTATCCCAGAAAGAACCAAGTAGTACCATATTTCCATACTTATCTCTACAAGACCATGGTTTCTTCTAAATTATTTCTTAGTAATCAGCTAAATGTGTGGACCTAAAAAGTCTCCATGAACTTCTGAACCTTTCAGAACTGGAACAAATGCTAGTCATATCCTGAAATCATTAACATCTGCTCTTTTGTCATCTAAATAATTTTTAAGGAGAATCCAAGGACCCTCCTACCTGTTTTCTGGAAATAAAGCAGTAGGAATATAAACCTAATTTGGAAACCTGTGCAATTCATGATGTAGACATTTCCATATGTCACCTCCTTCCAGGATCTGTAACTGGAATGGGGAGCAAGCATTGTGTCTTTATGGGTAATACATGCAAAATCTGAAGATTTCCAGCCATTTCCAGATACAGTATCTTCACTACAGCTTGCAGGAAAAACAGGCCCATGTTTTGCTGAATCTGTCAAGAGATATGCTTTTATGAAACATTATTTTTGACTTATTGGTATTTTCCCCCAAGCATCTGTTCATCTGAAAACTCACAGCCAACTGCACCCACTTCATCAGCCCTCGTGGTGTCCTCAGTCCTGTTACTCTGTACTGGTTCACTCAGTACTGAGTGCTAACTGTCTCCTCTGCTGATGATTGCTCAGCACAAATTTTCTGAGAGGGATAACAGCTGCCAAAAAGCAGTTTAGTGTCTGAGAGAAAATTTACCATGAAACCATAATATAGTTTTCGTTATGGCTGTGTGCTTCATTTAAGATTGTGCATTTCAAGCACATGCCTGTCTACAGAGACTTTATCTGCACTTTCTGTTGTGCAGAGGCTTCAGAGTGTATGATATCTGTATATCGTAGAAACTCTGGATATTTGGGGAACCTAACATTAATTTTAACAGATATGTTGAGAAAACATATTGAAATTTATCCCTGCCCATGGCAGAGGGGGTTGGAACTAGATGATGTTTAAGGCCCCTTTCAACCCAAACCGTTCTGTGATTCTATGATTCTAAGTTACTGTTTTCCTAGTAATGTTACAAACCTCTGTATATCATTTGAATTTTTTTGGAACATTGTCCATTGTTCTTTGTCCTGCACTAGCTTGAATCACTCACTTTGAATGATATGTTGAATTGTTTTGGTGGAGAACTGGTCTGTCTTCTGAGCTCATGGGGGAGATGGTAAGAAAGTCTTGAGGCCTTCAAAGATAACCTGAAACCTTACAGCAAAGTATTTACTAAGGAATATAGACTAAGAGGAGGCAGTACTCAACCTCTGGTATCTATATTTGAGTGTGTGAGTGCAAATTAGACTGCACTAAAAGCACTACTAAACTTGAGCAGCGATTAAAGTGTGTCAATGGGTGGAGAAGAGACACACTGAAACACCATCCATATTAAAGTCTACTTTACCTGCATACAAGGTGAATAATACTGATTTAGGTCCACTTGGGGAAGTTTTTCCACTCATTCTGTCAGTACCATTCTGTATAAAATGGAAACCATGTTATCTTTAAGATCTTTCAAATTCTTGCAAAGGTGCATCGATGCATCTTTTTCACAGATGGCCATGAACAGTAAGTTTTACATTAAAATGTATAGCCTTCAGACTTTTAGAACTATTTTAAAACTAAATCTAGTCTCCATTAACTGTTTCCTGTCAGCAGTGATGGCGCATCTGTCCTTGCACATTGCATAGTTTGGTTCAGAATTTGCCCCACCAAAAAACCCTTTTAGTTATGGCAGCACTGAACTGCCAAAGCTCTCTTTCCAGGGTCCCCATCGGTGAAGCAAATGGACAGAGGATAAAAGAACAGCCTGTAGCATTTTCCGTCATTATTTTCATTGATTATGTCTAGGTTAAATAATGGGAAGTATACCTCTGCCCACACAAAATACAACTAATCGCTTTGCATTTCACTCAGCCCTTTAGAATATACCAGTACACCCAAGCATCTCAACATTGGTAATCTCTGTAAAATGCAATAGGAAAACGTGGCCTAAACAAACAAAATGTTGATCTGCCTTTTATTAATTTCATTTTTTATCTTCTTGTATACAGACGTTTGACAGCTGTGACATTCATGGGCAATGCATTTGAAAAAGAAGACATAAATATTCAGAGACATATTAGAATGCTGTTCAATGTAAGCACCTGTCTACTTAGTGTTGACAGAAAATCATTTACTTTGCTTTATGCATGTTCTCTCCAGAGACTACAGAGGTCCTATTTTATTTAAAGAGCTGGTCCCAACATCAGTAGCAGCTCTTGAAAATGCAATATATACAGCTAATTATATTTATTAAGGAAGCAACTTTGGTACTTTGGTTTATATTTTCAATAATACTTAAACAATTTTTTCAACCTCTACTTCAGAATTTCCTTCCCTTGGGAAAATGAAGGAGGAAGGGGAAAAGGAAATGAGGAGTAGAAAAAGTATGACCTCATGATGTCTTTATTTATGACATCACAAAAGATGATGTGGAAAGCACAATATAATGAAAATAACATCATAAAATATACATAATCAAAAAGGGATCACTGCCTAATCCTCTTTTTGATGCCCAATGCTCATATAAATAGTTCCACTAACTTTAAGAACTGACATAAATACAGCTCATTTAAGTATAAAAAATAAGGGAAATTGGTCCTCAATGGCAGGGTATTTTGAAAAACTACTTCAAGCATTATGAAATGTAGACATTTTTCTGCTTTTTGATAGTTTGCCAAAAGACCAGTGGAAATAAAAATCATCTGATGACTGGGACTGCTACAGCTCTCAAAAAAAAAAAAAAAAAAAAATCTGTCCTGAGCAAAGTAAGCACACACATGAAAAATTTGGAAGCCTGAGAGAGTATGACTTCCACAGCATGTACTTCTCCAGGGAGGGAAGACCATTTTGCAATATAGTTGTGTTTACTATAAGACAAGTCAGAAAGAGTATGATGAGTGCAAGTAAAGTTCATACAGACTCAGTGTTTCACTTAACCTTGTGCTTTTCTTTTTATGATGAGGTGGAGATTCTGGTGCATTCACATGAAAATGATCTTTATATCTCAGTATGCAGACTCACATACAGAATGATAACCGTATTGTGTTGAAAAATGGGGGGAAGGGAAGGGAAGGGAAGGGAAGGGAAGGGAAGGGAAGGGAAGGGAAGGGAAGGGAAGGGAAGGGAAGGGAAGGGAAGGGAAGGGAAGGGAAGGGAAGGGAAGGGAAGGGAAGGGAAGGGAAGGGAAGGGAAGGGAAGGGAAGAGGAGGGGAGAAGAAAAGAAAAGAAAAGAAAAGAAAAGAAAAGAAAAGAAAAGAAAAGAAAAGAAAAGAAAAGAAAAGAAAAGAAAAGAAAAGAAAAGAAAAGAAAAGAAAAGAAAAGAAAAGAAAAGAAAAGAAAAGAAAAGAAAAGAAAAGAAAAGAAAAGAAAAGAAAGAAGCTCAGAATGAACACAGCCTAATTTTTGGCCTGAACATTTCACTCCATTTTATTTTACTTGACATGAGTATGTAATGATGTTAACTCAGCCCTGATCACATAGCGTGGGTGAGTGGGGGAGGTTTGAGGAGAGCATAAAATTCTTGAAGGAAGCCTCAGATGCCACAAAACCTGACAATGCTGCCACCTATAGACCAAAAGTGACAACATCAGCTCCGCAGAGCCATTCAGAGGGGCACTCTTAACAGCAAAAAAACCCCATGGTATAGAGGGAGCAGGGATGTATGAACAAATTCAGACTCCTGCACATGGTTAATTCACCTGGTGAACTGATGGAGCAACTACTTTGGTTTATCTAGTTCAATGCTTTTATATAATTTAATTAGGATCATCACACAGCAACCTAACCTGTCTACAGAAATTATGAGCTGCAAGTCCAGACCCCATATGAATCCTTTTGCTCCATTAAAGCCAAGCAGTTTTTTTATAGAAAGATTTTTTTTTCCTTAAAGTGCACACAAGGAGCAATGGAGCATGATATGCTTTTTTTTCACATTAACATAATTATGTAAAGGCAGTAACATACAAAATACTTGCTGAAATAAAAAAATTACACAGCTATTGCAGACATTTAAACCTGTCATTTTTAAGATATTGGCACAATTTTCCTATGTTATGGGAGAAACATGGGTGATTAGACCTAATGTCTTCAGATATCTTCATGTCACTCTCCTAATATTAGCACTCACTACTAAAATACCGTGAATAGTCCAGAAAATTAATTTCTAAAGTCTGTTTGGAAATAACCATCTGTATTTACACCTATAATTGGCCTTTTCATTGGTATTTCCATTTATTCAATATATATTTCTCAAATAATAAATCAATATTGTTATTTTATTGTCACTTCTGGCAAATTCTCTCCCTTTTCAATCTTAGAGTCCTTACTATGAAGATAATTCACCCAGTTGGAGGAAAGTAGCCCCTTAACAGATTTACTTCTCAACTATTACAAATAAAATAAAATAAAATAAAATAAAATAAAATAAAATAAATAATAGTCCTCACCTAATCTGCCAATGTTGTACTGTTATGCAAAAAAAAAAGCAAGATGAATAGGGTGCAGTGGAGGGCAAGTCACTCGGTTGTTATCTTTGTAGCCATGGAGGCTACAAAGAAGCCTCATTGAAGATCGTAGAAGGGTGAGCAAATACTAGATGCCACTTTCTACTCCAAAAGATATCTCTGCATTTTACATTTCAATCACTGAATGAAATGAAGAAGCAGCACCCTGACAGGATTCAAAGTAGGCAGAAATGGTGCTGGCACCCCGGTTCCAGAAAAAGGTAGGATTTCTGAGAGCCTTTAAGTTATTGGCTATCTGTAGCTCCTTGGAGAACCTACAGGTTTTTCTGGAGCACCTTTCGAAAGCAACTGACATTCCTCATGTGTTGTACCAGAACATTAAGGTAAATAAAAATTCTATTTGCAATGTCCAGGTGAGGTCCTTAAAAATTAGCACCTGTGGAGAGGACAGGAGAAAAAACATGAAAGGAAAGGAGGCTAGAGTCACCTCCCATGGTTGTGGCAAACCACACCACTCACCATCTGTACTTTGGGCCTCCAATTCCATGGAAGGATGGCCAGCATGCAGCTCACTCCAGGGACACAATGTGAAGACAAGACTCGAGGCAGAAGTCTGAGAAAATTTTGGTAGACCATGGATGGCATACAAGTTTCTGTGTTTTATGTTGGCTCCTCTGTGCATTTAGAAACAATTTGTCTGCTTTTCTTCAGACCTTCCTGTCTATATCTTGTCCTCATTTCCATGTTTTCTGCTATCGGTACATCTCAAGCATCAGTCTGCAAAGTAGTCAGTTCTATAATTTCCCACATTTTCCATCTTTCCCATCTGAACACTAATGAGCTAACTTTCTATAGCAGCACTAAATCTTCAACACTTTAGAAAAACCCTAATTAAACAAAATTTTTTTCTTATTTATTTTCATACAACCCATATACCAAAGGAAAGGTCCTGATATAGCTAACAGAATAAAATTGATGTTGGTAGACAATGTGGACTGGAGGATCAGTCCCACAAAGTGAGTAAGAAGCACTTGAGAAAGCTAGATCTTCTTTTACATTTTCTTCAAAGTAATATCTGAGTTTTTAAACATAGTCATTAGTAGCTTCTTATTTATTATGTACATGATAAACATGAGAATAAGAGTTATCCTATTAAAATCAATAGTACTTCTGTGATTAAATTTTCATTTATGCTGAAATAGGGCCTTATATTCTACATAAACTTCCATTCAATATGTGCATATTGTGAATATTAAATAATGTTAAATTACTCCCTTTTTCATAATAGAATCAGCTTGACAGTTACAATGTTCAAGTACTAAGCAGCACATATTATCATGGCAGCTCCCTATCATTCAGTAATTTTCTCCCTTTTAATATTCTTGAATTTTACCTCTCACAAGTAGGTGAAATGATTCTGTCTCTGAAAAGTAATTTGGCATATTCCTTAAGACTTTAAATTTAGTCAGTAAGACTCTACTCTCTCATGTATCATTGTCTTTGAGTAATATGAGTTTGTTGAGACTTGCTACTTCTCAGTTCTCTTTAGGAGCATAGTGAGGATGGAGAAAATAGTTCATCCTAGATTCCCCTTCGAGAACAATAAATGGGGCCATCATCTCCACTTTTGCCATCACCATCATGTTTGGTTCCATGGTAATGGAGTGGATGGCTGGAATGAGTCCAAAAGGACAAGGAGTCTTGTCTTTCACTTCCCATTGGATGCTCTGCTTTTCTTCTCAGGCTTAAAGAGTACTAAAGGTGAGACAGAGAGGGTATAAGAAGAGACTTTCACTGCATTCTTCTCTGGCACCAAGACAGCACTAAGGTCTCCTTAAGCCTTTTATGAAGTTGGGAGTCCATAGATTTAACAGAAGAATTGTATGAATGTGATAGAGCTAGTCGATTCTGAATACAACACACCTTGCTTTCATTAAATTCCACTACTTTGCCATGACACAGGCAAAGCAAAGAAGCCCAGTGGCAGCTCCCGCACACCAATCTTTCAGGAAGTATGTATTGGGGCAGACAGTGAGCCAGAAAGTCTAGGACAGAGTCAGACCTTGAGTCTTTTTGCTGGAGATGGCAGGATCTGCGTGCAGTCTTCCAGGAGCAGAGATTTCTATGGATGTCCCACAGCTAATTAAAAAACCCCTGTTCCTCAGCGTATGGTTAGAAACTTCTGCCTTCTGAAAGACAAAACACAAAGGTGAAATTATTGCATTCCTGCCACCTGAGGGTTAGTACAGTATTTCTGTGACTCAAAAATAGATCTTATCTGTAAACCATCTGGATTTGCAAAGAAACATGCATTACAAAAAGAAAAAAGATCAGGCATACCATCTACAATTCTATTAGTTGTGACTTTATCTGATGACTCACAAGAATGTCACAGTAAACAACAATCCAAAGAGAATAATAGATTCATAAACATTAAAGATAGAAAAGGCATTTCATAATGACCATTTCTTTGCAGCGCATGATTATACTCTGCACATATTAAGCAATCTATTACTTGGCCCTATCTTATTTTAAGTTTTTCTCCAAAACATCATCCTTCATAGATTTTAGTCTAATAGATCTAAGGTAATTCAACCTAATTTACCAGATAATATAATAATTCTGCAATTATAATCTTTATCACAAAAGATTGCTTCATTGGACTCCAGAAATGTATAACTATATTGGACTTAGATTAGGTTAAAAATACAGATTAACTAAAATGAGACACTCATTATTAAAAGCTGAACACCACGGCTAGGAAATACTGAAAAAGTAAATTTTTGCATTTATGACTCATTGTTTGTAGGATTAACAACTCCTTTAAATACCAGTTCGATTTAGCTCTAACAAGTGCATTGATGTAAATACAATAGGACATCCCTAAGGGGAATTGCAATTTAAAAAAAAATTTCCATATTTACTACAATAAATGTTATGCCAAGAAATTTTATAGCTACCAGAAACATAGAAAATACTACACCCAAAGCTAGAAAACTGTTCCAGTACAAAGCATGCCTAATATATAACCTCCCAAATACACAGTATATCCCTAGTAAAGTTGTAAATTATGGTTGCAAATGAGGCCACAAACAAAATTTTGCTCAAGGCATGAATCATAAATTCAAACAATAATCATCTCCTGCATGAGGCACAACTACTTTGTTTACTTCTTATACCCTGTTTCCTAAACATGAAGATGAAAGTAGGTCAAATAAATTTAGCATCTTTTCACATGAAGTATGTTATGATAGCGGGTGGCACAGCCTAATTTACAATTACATGAGTTTACATGAATATTAAAATATGTGTTTTCACTGTGCTGTGTCATTACACATATTGACATTTTACCTCACAATGACACAGAATCATAGAAAACACCCAAGATTTGGAGGAGGGAGGGAGCAGAAGGGGAGAGAAATATTTACCACAATTGCAGCCTGAATGAAATTTCGACATGTTTGGAAGGAGCTTCATATGATGTTGAATGATATTTTAAAAACTGATTCTTACTATTTTTGGGAGGGGTGTAGGTATATTTATATAGTGAGTTGCAAGGGGAGAAGAGGGAAACTTGGAGAAACCACTGGTCTCTTTTATATCTAAAATGCATCAATTTTATTGTAATGGTTTATCAAGAAAGAGCTTTTCTGAGAAAATTCCAAAATTTAACAGTCGTGAATTTCTTAACATTGGATGGAAATGCAAAGGAAACTTTAAATCAGAGGTTGGAATCAGAAATTTTGTTGTTTATCATTCTGCCATGAATTTTTAAATACAAGTCACCTAGGAAACTTCCTTGAAATAACTAAGTGATTAATTTTATTATAATAATTTTATTTTATGGAGAGCAGAAGAATTTTGGTGTGGCCCTTTTTCTGACAAACTATGTGTATATAAGATTTTCAGTTAAACTTCCAAAACCTCTGAAATTGCATACATATAGTAGGTGAGAACATCATTTCTGGAACAAACATGGTCAAAAAAAGTTTCTCATCAGTTGAGGATGAATATGTTGTTGAGAGATGTTGTGGTTTAGCCCCGGTCAGCAACCAAGCACCACACAGCCGCTCGCTCACTCCCCCACCCCTGTGGGATGGGGAAGAGAATCGGAAGGGCCAAAGTAAGAAAACTCGTGGGTTGAGATAAGAACAGCTAATAATTAAAATAAAACAGCAATAACAATAATAATAATATAATGAAAAGAAAAATAATGAGCAAGAGAGACATGAAACCTTGGAAGAAGGAAGAAAAAAAAAACAAAACTAAACAACAAGTGCTGCAACCGCTCACCACCCGCTGACTGACGCTGCTGGTCCCTGAGCTGCGATCGCTGCTTCTCCCAGCCAACTCCCCCCAGTTAATATACTGGGCATGACGTCACATGATATGGAATACCCTTTGGCCAATTCGGATCAGCTCTCCTGGTTGCATCCCCTCCCCTCCCGGCTTCTTGTGCACCTGGCAGAGCATGGGAAGCTGGAAAGTCCTTGACTAGTGTAAGCACTACCTAGCCACAACTAAAACATTAGTGTGTTATCAACATTATTTTCATACTAAGTCTAAAACGCAGCACTATACTAGCTACAGTGAAGAAAATTAACTATCCCAGCTAAAACCATGACAAGACATTAGCCTATCAAGACCACAATCTGGCTTGTTTTGCTAAATTAAACCTACTTATTCATCCATCTTTGTTTAATGAAATAAAAGCAACTTCAAGCAAAATAAATTCTGTTTTCAAAGAAGCATGCATGTCTGCACGTATACATGGATGAATATACATACAAAATTGATAAATTAGAACAGAAGAATGGGAGAAGGCTACACATCAGCTAGTGGTTCCTTACACAAAAATCAGTAATTGTGCCAAATTAGTTGTAGAAAATATTTAACAAAATGGTGAGTTCCAGTATATATTCATATTGTCACAAGTCTAGTAGAAATTGAATAAAGAGTGGATTTCCTCTTGAGCTACAGAGATTAAAGCTTCAACTCAACAAGCTACTTTGAAACTAACTCATGACCCAGGGACCGAGTCACTTGTTTGAGGTAAGTATGTGGCTAAACACTTTGCTGCGATACATTCTGGATGAGGGCAGAATTTGGCTTGTCATCTTACTTTTCAAGAGTTCAAAGACTACAAGATTACTTTAAACTGAGGCTTTGGATGCAGACTTTAAGAGTTACTTATACTTAAAATAGTACAGGCTTGACAGTCAGTAGTGACTGAAATAGTTTTGTATTTTTAGTTAAAGACAAGAAGCCAAAATTGGGAATGTCAAGAACAGAAGGCAGAGCACTTACTAAGAGGAGAAGAGTTAAATTATTTCGTTATTTAGTCTAACAGTATACACTGTCTGTTGTGATGTTAGAAATTATATTGGTAAGGCACTATGAAAAACAGGAACATGAAAAAAGTGATATCCACATGTGGAAAGAAATCTCTTATGTTTATAACAGAATAGTTACAAATATAAAGCTACCAACATTTACTCATGACCCAGTCACAGTAATTAAAAGTCAAAAAATACTAAGCAATGGAAGGACCACGATGTGAAAGAGTTTAACTTTTTAAAGAACTGAATAATATTAGCTGTAATGAGATTTGAAATAAAAAGAGTACAAAAACCAGACCAAGATATAAATTAAATATAAAGAACATTATTTTGAAAAATATTGACCAGGAATAGAGATTATAGGCACTGCTATCCATAGGTAGTAGAATAGAAGAAAGCAGAATAATATTTGACACAATCTGCTTAATTCCCAGCTGCAAGTAAAACACAAAGAGAATACCAGGATGAAAAGTTTTAGGCTGTTCAGTCTTCCATCCTCAAAAATTCTTCAGGCACATAGTACTTTACTTACAAGAGGAGACTATACTCAGACAAATACAATTTTGTTATTAACCCCAGCAGGGAATAAATTTCCACCAGGCAAACAAAAACAGAGTTGACTGAAAGTTGGTATATAATTACGAAGCTGTCCAAAGATGGAATTTGAACATAACTGTCAGAGCAAAAATTCTTGCTTTAACAAGAACTTATAACATGAATATGCTGTCAAGAGGGAGGCAAAGAAAAACTGAGACAGAGACAACATAGTACCAATTTGCAACAGCATATAGACTGCAAAGTATGGCATAAAGGTCTAAGTTCCATTTCTTTAGCCAAATTAAGACTTTGTGTATATCAAATGTGTATGTTGAGCACTCAGGTACCAATGTAATGAAGTATTAACTTTCAACAACATAACTAGTTCACCATAATAACTAGTTTTTGCTATTACTGCCAGACAGGAGTTTCAGAAGTCTGTTCATTTTCCTGAGAAAAAAAGCTTTATTATAATTAATATTTAGTCTATGTTTAGTAGATATGAGGGGAATCTTCATTATCTCAAATCCAAAGAAATACTGTAGCAAATAAAACTCTTAGCAAGTCTATAAATTATAGCATACCTGCAACAGCTAGTCAATGAGGGGTTTAATATTTACTTCAATAGAAAATGTATAAGGGTTTTAAGTTCACAGGACCTCCTTTTTGACCAGGCAGTTGCAGCTTCCTGTACTAACACAGCCTGCCTGTTAAACTGTGCTAAATTCCCGAGGAAACCTGTCAGTATTAAGAGGCATCCCATTCTAATTAGGCTTCATTATGATTTATAGCAGTATTTGAATATGATACAGCTATGTGTGTGTTTGAAATTTGGAATGAAATGTTTTCTCACAGCTGAGACTTTGTCTATAATTTCAGCCCAAAGCATTTTTTCCAGTCAAGTTGCAAAGTGCTGAAAACAGGGAATTATAATAAAAAATGTAACTTGAAAAAAAAAAAAAAGCCACAATTCTTTTCTCCTAGTTTGACCAGAATAATCACAAACAACTCGTAAGAAATATAACCATATGTTTACTGTGTTCACCACTGCAGATGCACCAACACAAATTAGAATCAAGGGAGTTTTGCTGTCTTTAAAACCTGCCCAAATAGCATGGGCCAACATTTAGAGTTGGACTCCAGATATATATTGTGATGAGTGGGAAGAATAACGAAGCTCTGCTAACAAGTTAAATAATAAATAGTTTCATCTT
The DNA here is from genome assembly GCA_031468815.1 of Morus bassanus. Lineage (NCBI taxonomy): Eukaryota > Metazoa > Chordata > Aves > Suliformes > Sulidae > Morus > Morus bassanus. Next base: position 34,538,690 of record CM062572.1, on the reverse strand, counting down.
GCTGGTGTCCAAGCAAACTTGGTTTTATAAAGGAAAAGTTGCTGAAATTAGACATGTAGTATTCCATAATATCTATCTTAATCAAGTGATTATATTATGGGCTCCTTCCTTTTCCATTTGCAATTGCTTTACATGTCTGTGGCAATTTCAACAATTACTTACCAAAAAAGAATGCACCATTAGAATGTTGTATTTTTACTTTTTATTGCAATAAAGCAGCTGAAAACAAGGAGAAGCATCAACACAAGTTGAGTAGACACTGCCTTTTGGGACAACATGTTCTTTGCAAATCACAGTTTGAAACTCATCGATACTAGTGTCTTTTAAAAATCATCAAGGAATACACACAACATGTACAACACTAGACTGGCAGAAGTAAATCATACTTTGTAAGGAGGACAATGAGATCACTAAACAGTGAATAAAGTAATTCTATATAAGTTTACAAAAAGCTGCAGAACTCTACACTAAAAAATGATAGGGCATAGGTATTCATCAGCTGCTTGTTATCCCAAGTTATTTGCAATTGAGGACTCACTCTGAGGCTTTGGAATAAATCACAGTGTATAGTTAGTTCCCAACATACAGTTACATGGTATTCCCAGCATTACCTATTTAGTACCTCGGTAAAATAAACCAGTAAAAATGCTTGTCCATGTTAAGAAAGGCAAAAGAATTGTGAAATGTGTTGGCAATTTTAATGTTACTGACATTAGCTCACTAGTTACTAACCAAGATACGTATTTCAGCCTGACCACTGAAAAGCTTTCAAGGGTGTACAACTTCCACAGTATAGAACTGTGGCTCTACATCATTGAAAGCTTACATTTCACCTCTGCACAGACATTGAGCTTTGCACTTGTTCTAATTTCTTCTCCTTCCAGGATCTTTTCTAGCTTCACAAACGTCTGCACTGAGAATGCAGCACACCAAAGTGCCAAAGTTAGAAGGCAGAATAGCAAAAGTTCACATCTTCTCCTGTGGAAAACCGTAGCAATGGCTTTTTACCCTCAGAAAGTATTTGCCTCTCCTGGATGCAGCTGATTTTTTTAACAGTAGAAAGATGAACAAGTCTCAAGTTTCTTGGCAATATGCTGAAATATATATGCACTCTTTCAGGTAGTCTCATTGTATTAAAGTGGATGTATTCATACTAAGTACCTTGACAGCTAAATTCCTTTTGAGCTTTTGCATGCAACAGAACACTCAAATCTACAGCCAAACCTGGCCCTGGTCAGTAACCCAGGAAGATAGATCATTTGCTGCAAAAATCTGCTAGTCTGGGCTAAACTGCTGCCAGTTATGGTGTAATGTCATTCTGGGAGAAGTGATGTATTCCTTCAGTCAGCCTGCAGATACTTAGGGAGCTTGATATCAGACCTAAGTAGGTTTGTGTACTGGAGGGATCCTTTCCCACTGGTATAAATTCTCCTTTTTCCTCATTTAATCCACCAAAAGTAGGCAGGACCTAGCTCTGGGTCATTAAAAACCAAACAACTTCAAGAAGACATTTCTCCTGGCAGCAACTAACATTAAACAGTTAGCAGCCGACACGAAAAATAGTGTCTACAGTGTCAATTATAAAGAATGTTTCATTTCATGTATATGAAATATAACCAACAAATTCCACATGGCTTTTTCGAAACAGGCAAATATCTTCCCATAGAATGAAATATGTAAGAACAGATTAGTACTTAACACTTCCATAACACATTCCACCTAAGGATCTCAAAACACTAGCAAACTCCTTTCGTTAGAAATTTATCTCTGGGCATGCATTCACCACAGGTGTATGCTGTTTTTATTTTAAGGGACTTTTCCAGAAAGTTCTTCCTGGCCAGAAAATTACAAAATGTGAATTTGAAAATTCCATCAAATGCTGTTCTCTGATGTCTTCCCCATATCCACCTTTTTTGTAAAGACCAGGCTCCCCCCATGCATTTTGTTGTAAAGGCCAGAGTCAAGATATTCCTTTGCAGAGCTACGTATGTGTAACTGGCAAGCAAACAGAGGAAGAATTAACAAGCAAATGGGACATACCCCACCTTTATTATTTCCAAGCAGAAGCTTTATTGATTTTAAACCAGAATAACGGGTTGAGGTTTTTTATGAATATACTTAAACTCCTAGTACTTTCTGCATTTCTGATAATCAGAACATAGACCAACACTGCAGTTCTTTTCAGTCAAACAGAAGGGTCACGTAGATGATGATTCCCTGTGCCAATGTGGTGACAGACCCAGTTAATACCTAAGCATTTTTAGGTGGGATTATCAGTGAAAGGTAATGTTGTTCTATAGTTATTGAATACTTTTTTTTTGAATAAAGCATGTTCTCAAAATCAATGTTTGAATCACTTATTAATATGTGAGAAGTTATCATTCATGACTAGTACTTGGCTCCTTCCTAAGTGTGTAAGAGTTGCCATGTCATGCTATTGAATAGCCAGCATAGCTTGATAAAGAGAAATAATGAAAGGGTAGCAGGAAAACAGAGCAAGCAGGGGGGTTGGAGACATGATCTCCAGAGGTCCCTTCCAACCCTTACCATTCTGTGATTCTGTGATTCTGTGAAATGTAAAAGACTTGAGCCATGACATATCTAAGGTTTTGTTAATTGCAAAAACCAAGTAGGTACATTTTCAGAAGTGTTTAAGAGATATCATAGAATCATAGAATCATTAAGGTTGAAAAAGACTTCTAAGATCATCAAGTCCAACCTTCAACCCAACACTACCGTAAGTCAAATCAAAGTCATTTCTGAAAGAAGCATATTTAGAAAATTTTTTGGGACAGCTGTTTTTTAATAAACTATTGAATTACACATTTTGAAAATAAAAGGAAACAGTAGAATCATTTAGTTCTTCTTCCTCCTTTAACGTGTTCAGCAAACTTTAAAAAAAAGTGCAAAGTACTCTTTACTAAAGTAAAATGCATCATTTGTAAAGTGCGTGGTCCCACTACTACCCTCACTTAAGTTTTGAGCTTTGAAAGTTGCATTTACTTAAACAATAATGAATGAAACTCTGCAACATGCTGAGAATTAAAGAGGATTTTGTAACCCTAAAGCTAAAGACAGGAAACTGACCTTTAAAATGGCCAAGAGACCAAGCCCTTGACATGCCTCTGCAGAGGAGCGCAAGCAGTTTTTCCCACAACAAAAGCAGTTGTTAAACACTGAGATCTTTAAAGCTTGTCTTTAAATCCTTTTTACTCTTCCCTATTTTTACAGAAAACCCTATGAATTCAGGGAATCTGACTGCAATGAAAATTGAAAATTTTCTGAAAATCACATCTTTTAAATAACAGGTCAGGTTTTGTCACACATGAGTCACCTTGATTACTTGTGTCACCAGCAATCTACACATCTTTCACACACCTGAAGCATAATATATCAGACTTTTATTCATATGTGGTATCTTCTAATGCAAATCTGTCCTCAGCATAAAACCAAGGCTTCTGTGCTGTAGGTGGAAGGAAGGGTGAAAAACACTCTACCAACAGATAACCATCTGGCAGATTCTCTTTCTCTCTCTGCTATCTCCATGTGATTTTTAGCACTTTACAAAATGTCATTAAGCAAACAGAGAAGACCACAAGCAAACCTCTAGTTTCACAAAATCATGTTTTATAAACTGTTGAGAAACACTGACATGTAATGAAACACTATTCCCTCTATGCCTTCCTCTTTGTAAATGATTTGCTTCTCTCCCTTCATGTATAAATAAACAGAAATCTGTCTGTATATTTGTTGGTTTTGGGTTTTTTTTTCCTTTGGTCATCATAATCAAGGGCTATTACAGCAATAGATCTTATCTCTAGAATGGCAGTCCCCTTGCACCTTCAGTTCGGATTTTTGTTTATGCTTGGCTGCAATTGTGGCTGTTTCTGATAGTTTTAGGTCAGCCATGACAGACTATGGGTGACACTAAATAAACAAGCTGGGAGTCTGGGACCAGGAAGGAACAATACTGGTGCTCAGAGTTTGATTTTCTCTGGTTAATCAACATTTTTATTTAGAAAAACTCACTGTGTAAAGTAACTGTTTGTCTGACCATGCATATTATGCTGTAAGGTTTAAAAAAAAGGTTAAACCACCCCCCCCCCACCTCACACAGGCAAGCAGAAAGAACAAATCATGCTCAATCTTGTTTTGGATTATAGTAGGCTACAGAGATTTGTTTGTTTGTTTAATTTATGTCACATCATTTCTTCCTGCCTCCTCCCTTCCTTCTCTCAGTTAAATTCCATCGCACTAAGTTGATCTGAGCACAGTCTGGCATGGAGTAGATAGGACACTTCCTTAAAGCCTGCTCAAGGGGGATAAAAAATTCAATGACCGATTTACTCTCTATACTCATGGAAGAAGGGGTAGAATAACATCCCACCAGAAGGGGTAAAGCATCCCACTCAAGTGGGTACCTGTTCCAGCTCTCTTGATTTTACTATCAGTCTTGAAAGATTTTAAAACTCTTGTTTCTAGTCATATCATTACGTTAGTGTCTACACTCAGTTTTCATTTATTTATTTTGTTAACTATATCGCTTGCCTCCATAGTCATGGAGTAAACCTTAAAAAATGTGCACCCTAAGGCTGAAATACAAAAGTAATAATAATAAAACCTTATTTTTATGCATTTATTTTTAAATTTCATGAATTTTAAGTCAGTCTTGTGATTAGGAAGAATACAAGAACAGACTCTTTTAAAGCTTGAGGCTGGTTATGCTGTCTTTACTTCCATAGAGGTGGACTTTCTGAAACTGGATTACTCATGTTATGTACTGGTTAATGAGAAGAAACTGTTGTGAACAGACCCTTCACTAGCATCTTGAAAGAATCTTGAAAGATGTGTGGGTCCTGTTCATAATTCATAATGTGGCTCACCAAACTACCAACTAAACTATTTCTCAAGCTCATCTCGGTCACAGCAATGCATTCCAATGCAACATTTAATAGCTACCTAAACTAAAACGTGGTAGTGTATGGAAATACCAGTGTGAGTATTATTTCCTGGAGCTATGCTATGCTTACTGCAAGAGCCTATCCTGATATCTTTGAAAACACATTACCAGGTTATCAAAGTGTCCAAGTTTAACATTGCCTAGGGTTATTTTATTTTTAAATTGCTTCTGGATCCACCAAAATCATCTCAGCTAAGTCTATGACAACCCAGGCCTTTAGAATCAGACCTTCGCCAGCACTACTCTGGTTTAATTAGCTGCATATTTGCCTCCTGGCCAGAGCCAATAAATATGCATGTATTGGCACAGCTGCATCTCAGCATGCATACTTAAATTAAAAATGTTTCCTTTGATGCTCTGGCAATCTTGGCATTCATTCACTTTGCCAGAAGCTGCATCAAATCACAAAATACTTGTCCAGTCATCATCACCATGTACAATCATGGAAACATGCTACCAGATGAGCTCCTCACATTACATGTGTAGTAACCTAAAATTCATCATGCTTGCTCTACAGTTACTGAGAAGGATGCTCCCATACTCCTCATAACTGAAAGGTATTCCCATATGCCAAATAAGTGGAATCTGGTCAAAACAGCACATAAGTCTTCTACTGATATTAGTTGCACTAATCCATATCTAAAGTACTATTTTCATAACTACAGCTGCATTTTTTATTTAAAAGTCGCAGAATGAATTTGTTTTGTTTTCTCCACTTGACATTAGCAGTTTTATGGAACAATGACCTCGCTAGTCACTGATGATGAATTATTAGCTATTTTTACCATAAGAAGGGAAATTTGAATGTTATACAGACTTCCTAAAGGACACACTGAAAGGCTGAGAAATAGTTCACAATTTTTCTCGCTATTGAACTCTCCATGCTAAACTCCAGTCTAGTCAAAGGAGCAGACAAGGGAATACCTATAGGCAGACATGTATTGGACTTACAATACATGTAAAATAGGACATCATACCAATAGGAATTTCAAGCAACTTGAAATGCTTGAAAGAACAGAAGCCATGAAGGTAGGACCCATGTTTCTGTTTTACTGATAGCCTGACCCACTGATTATTAACATCAAAGAAAATGCTGACTGACTTCAGTAACCAATGGATCAAATGGTTCTTTATCACGTTCTTTTTTTAGAAAGTATGTTGGCAGATACTAATTTCCCATTAAAAAAAAGACAATCTTTTTGATAAGTATTCAGATTTACTTCCAGAGTACCACCACGGTACCAGATGATTAAAGATATGGTTCTTAAAAATACAGATTTACAGAAGCGCCTCACCAGCTGAGAAGCCTTGCTCCTAGGAGAATCAGACTTTTCACCTCACATCTCAAGCCATGTCATAAGGTCCTCTGAGAAGCACCTCAGGACACACCCTTTGTGTGGAATCCCAGAATCACTGAAGTCTATGGCAAAATTTTTACTGACTTTACTAGACCAGAATCTCAAAGCATTGTTAGATTCCATGCACCAGACTGTAAGTTTTTAGTAAACATTAGCTTTTACTGAATCATCTGCAGCAATGTAAGCAAGGATGGAAAGAATAGTATTAGTTGAAATACAAATAGCACATCTTTACTTTGGTATGGAAAGTATCTTAGATTAAGAACATATATTTATTCATCTGCTTATGAAAATTAATATAGAAAATCATAGTCAATATAAGTGCTGCTGTATTGTGAAATCAGAAGGGCCAGTACTGGCAACAGAAACTGTACTCTGCTTTAAAGCAGTGATGATTACCAGTTCATGATATCTACTGGATCACTGAAAGAAAGCAAGCCTTCTCATTGTGATAGTTTTCTATTGCACATTAAGAAATGGCCAGATGGTTCTGTGACAGCTTCTTTCCTTGCTTTGCTGGACTTCTGTATTAAACAACAGTCTAGGAATCTCACAGTGTGTGTGGGAAGTAAGGGGTGAGCTGAGGAATATTAGGGAAAATTATCAGATCGGGTGTTGCACTGGAATTCAAAGAACTTTCTTCTCTTCCTACTGAGATTCCCTGGGAATTCAAAACATCTCTGCTATAAATGACTGATTATGCTTCAAGTCTACAGTGGAAATCCACCAGCTGAAAAATCCTCACAACATGTGCTATCAGACAGCGTGTAGAGTAACCAGATAAACAGTCATTCTTTCTGTAGATGGTTCAGGTATGCTGCTATTCCTTCTGAAGTCTACAGGGGTGGGTTGTTAGTCTGTGGTTACTCTGTAGGAAAAGGAAGAATTGAATTCCTCCTTCTTGCACCTCCATCTAGTGTGAGGTACTTAGGAAAGGTCTTCCTGTGGCAAATATAGCCGACATTTCATTGCACCTTAAAACAGCCTATTTTTCCCATCATGGCTTTCCTGAAATTAGGATTTGCATTAATATTTTCAGAATCTGATTTTTCTTGTCAATTCTTTTGTTTTCCTGAATGTACAAGACTGTCTTCCACAAACATTTGCATAGCAGCACATCAGAATACATACTTTTTCTAAACCAAATAGGGTCCAAATGGCCGAATCTGCAAATAAAAATGCTTTAAGTTTATTTTTATACAAACATCAAATGTAGACAAACAAAATCCCTACGGTGAGATTCATCATCATGCTTATCAGGAATTCTACCTGCAGATTGGGGAAAAAATCTTTACTGAAACCATTAGCTGCTTGGGGTTATTTTAATCACAACACAAACAGAAGAGAGAAATAAAATCTCTCATTTCATAGCAGAATTCTCAACCTACCAAGAAACAGTCCCTGAGCTCACACTTATTTTATGAAGCAGGATCTACTAATGCAAAACCAGAAGAAACATATATTGGTCACTGCATTCATTAGAAATTATGATCAAGATTTGTTCAAACATATTTTAAAAAATTCAGCTGTACCACTGTGAGAATATAACCTTTATTAAGTCACCTGTTTTTTTAAATCTTGGGTGTCAACACATTGAATGGTTTGCTGTACTCTTAAAGATCGCCTCTTTGAAGGTTAAAAGTCCACGTGAGAGAAAATCTTTTATACCGAGATAACTAGAGATATAGAAATATCAAAGATTGAATTGTCAACACTGAATTTTCTGCTGAACATTAACGGCTATTCTGAGGAAGAAAACAATGCATTCATATGATGGCCGGAATACTATTTTCTGAGAAACACAGTTGGATTACTGACTAAAGACTGAACTTGACTTTTCAGCATATTTAGACTTTAGAAGTACCAGTGTACTCTTCCATGTTACAGAATGAGAGTATTTCACAAGTCTTATATGTGCTGCTTATAACTGTAAACTTAGAACATATATTTTTTAAATGTTAAATGCTTCTGTAGAGTGGTGAAATACTGAATTATGCTGGTGAAAAAATAAACTACCAGTTTCAAGGGAAACACCAGGATTTCATGGATTTTTTCCTGATCTAAATTTGAACAAAATTCCCAAATTTAAAATTCTTATGGAAAATAAAATTTCAATTCAGGATCATTAAAACATTTTGTTATGATAAAATTTGTTTTTTCTCATTAATACAAAAGCAGTGCATTACTAAATTCTCAACAATATTTTCTCTAACACCCAGTAAACTTAAAATGGATGAAAATTATTAAATAGTTTTAAATAAAACAGTAAAAGAGAAAAATGTTGGCTTCTTTCCAGGAAAACTTATGTGAAAGAGGTATGTTCCTCTGAAATTACTTGAAATGAGTTGAACTGCATTTTCTGATGGAAAACTTCCACAGAAAATTTCTCAACCAGGACTACCAGAGGTACTTTCTCTGAACTATTCTTTCCATGTCTCGGTTGATTTTGCTTGTTTGGTTTTTGTTCCTGAAACTACAAAATAATAAAAGTAATCATGCATTCTTCAGGAATTCTCAGGAGGGTATTAAATTAAACTGACAGCACTGATACTGCTATTCATGTTGAAATAATTAGCAATTCCAAGGCTATTAATGGTGTATTGTATCACCATTTTAGACTGGGTAGGATGAAAGCAAAAACCTTTTGGTGACTTTTGCTCCTACTAAAATTTAATTAGCCTTACTTGCTGACCTCATGTTTTATGTAACAGTACACTCCAAAATGACCTCATAAATGGCTGCTAATATAAAGGTAAAGTCTTCCTTTTTCTAAAAAACTAGCATAGCATAAAATAATTTTTCAGTTTTTTTAACTACTTTCACAGAGTATTCTTATAATTACTAACATTATACATTTCAGCATTACCTGTGGGACCAACTGACTTTGAATTTAATTGAAGCAAGAATGCCTTACTTTGACAAGGTCACTTTTTAAACTGTAACATTGCAGAGGATTTTTGATTTTTCCTTTCTGAAGTAGCTTTAACCTATAAAATCATTGATAAAGAATTATATCTTTGCCATCAAATACCAGTAAAGATTAAAAGTGAAAATGCTGCTATTAATGAACATAAAATTTATGGATTATGATGATCTTTACTAGATCTGGAAGGCTGTACATCATTAGTGAAAAGATGAAAACTGTGGCCAATGAACATCAGTTTTCAGAAACTACTTAACATGAAGTGTTTAGTTCTGCAAATTTAGACCCATAGGGTCAAATTGACTCCTGATTTCACTGTAATCAGAATAGTTGAATGCAGGCTGTTGGTTTACCTTCATCAAAGCAGCAGGGAAAATGAATCAAATTAAAAGCTCCAATCAAACAATTTGATTCTCAAAATAAAGATATGACATAGCATGTTTTGCCTTCATTTAATCACACTAAATAAGACAAATATAAAAGCTAATAACTAGGTACTGAAATCAAAAGGTCTCAAGAAGGAAATGAGAAGCACATTTTTAACAATAAAGCATTTAGCTGTTCAAACATATTATCAAGGATGAAGTGAATTTTCATCACCTCAAACAAACATTACCAAACCCCATCAGAAAAAAGCACAGCATCTGTGGGAAGTATCTTATAGTCTCAGAAATTAGGAAAATAAAGCATTTTACATTAATATAAATTACTCCTTCTAAAAGCTTGGTTTGGAATGGAATCTGGAACAACCCATCCATCTGATACATAAATGGAAGCTTAAAGATATTTTGAATTTTTGAATTAATTTTTTTCACTCTTTTGGTATTACTTCTTTTTTTCATTTTGGCATTGGAAAGGAAAAGGAGAAAGAACAAAGGAAAATAGCTGGGGAAAAAAATCAAATTGAAAACTGCAGGGAGATATTTTGAATACAATTACTTTTCTGAAAATGTGGCATAAAGTGCCACGTTTTCCAAAATGAGATTTTTAGCAGGATTTAAAAATAGAGTGATACTTCGGAATTCCAGTGAATGACAAACACAGAAACAAATTTGCTAGCTATTTTACTAGAAGAAACATCATAGAGAGATTTTAACCCCTTGGGAAAGTGTTTTCTTAAAGTAAAAAAAAAAAATTTTTCCTTTCTGATGAGTTTATTTCACTTCATAGATGGAAACTGAAATGCAGTTCCTGAAAACGCGCAACTAACACCTATTCTTTTGCTAATTCTTACATACAAAAATAGAAAAGTAACAGGGCAAACAATACCATCACCAACAAAAAACCTCAGTCTTTAAACATATCTTAGTGGCATTTTTCATTCTTTCTAGGAACACAAGTCACGTATATTTCAGTATAGCTCCTCTTCCACACATTTAAATCTGAGGAAGCATGACTAATTTTTTAACTTAAAGGAAAGAATTTTCTGTTGAAAGGTTGGAAATAGCAGACATCAGTTATTGAAAACTTCCTTGGGCAAAAATTTTAACACTGGACCTTGTATTATGTTTAGCACATCTCTGCATGTTTCTGATGCATGCACACATTTGTCAACAGGTCAGGAACCGTTTAAGACAAACAAATCAGAGGACATAATGACTTATTGACACATATTGCAAACTGTTAAACAAATTCCAGCATGCGACTTTTGTATTCATGAATATGAGTCATATTTTCATAGATAAAACAACTGTATCTAATATTTTCTGTGCATTAATATATGTTTTTGGGCTAGCACCCATTAGTGTGTATACAAATGTATGTTTTGCCCTGGACAAAATTTTGGTGTGCATTGATACTCCTCTTGAGTAAACTTTGGGTGTCAGTGTTTCCCTTATCTCTGTGGGATGACTGTAATGACCAGAGTATATGCTGTGAAATATTGTCTACAAACTGTTTTTTTAGAATAAGTAAATGTGTTTTTTTATTTTTTTACACAACTGCCCAAAGGCATTTAAATATTTGTGAAGAGAAAAACAACATAACAAACCTAAATATTCCCACAATGAGCTACACAAAAAAAGGAGTCCCAAACTTTCCAAAGTATCTTAATGAGGGTTAAAGGTCACTGCTAAATAAAACTGAGAAACAGAAAGGATCAGGATCCTGTTTCCATTTTAATGTGCCTCATGTTTATGTTTTGCTGTCGGCAGGGGAAAGGCTGAAACAATTCCACTTACAAGGAGGTTACAAACAGGCTGAGTATTGCAGCTGGCTGGAAGAAAAAGTTTGTGCTCTACAGGGCTAGGGTGAATACAAGTTCACACAGAACAGACACATGTTAAGCACAGGGCTTACAGCTGACATTTCTGTGCAAATCCTTTCCTAAAAATTACAATCTAGGCTGTGGTCTGAATTCCAATTCCTTCAAATTATGTTCCAAGACCCAAACCAATAACACTGATTTTTTATTTTAATTTCTTCACCAATATTAAAACTCAAATTTTATGGAAAAATGTTCAATTCTAAATATGTGCTGTGCCTGCAATTAGCATAACATTAAAGAGAGGAAAATCTTAAATTCAAAGATCCCTGGAATAGGAAACAATTGCTAAGGCTACTCATCAAAGCAATATGGTGAACCCTAACCTTTGTTTAATCACTTCTGAATTCTGAGTCCTAAAAAAAGCCTGCTACTTTTCTGAATTTCATTTTAGTGGCTTGAAAACAGTATTATGAGTCTAAGGAATTATTTTCTTCTTAAAAATGTATATACTGCTCTGCAAGAAACATTCTGTTCCTGCTCTCTATTCACACAACTACATGGGTAACTGAATGAATGTGTTGCGTACTAAATTGTGAAAGTCTGTCTTTAATCAGCATGTTCACCTTAAAAGCTATAAAACCCACCAAAATTTCTTACGTGGAATACAGGATGCTTTGGGATACTCGTTCTTATTAAAGAATACTTCTTGGCTGAGGTATCGATAAATGAGTTTGAACTCAGCTTCTACAGTGATGGCCACCCTCAATGATGAAACTCCAGATATTTTAGTGAAACATGCCATGATAATTACATTATTTGAAAGGACAGCTACATCCTTTTAAGATGAGAACAGCATAGACTTTCCTAAACTGACTGATAGACATCAACAATAGAAGAAATTTCAGTGATCATTTTTCAATGGCCAGAAGCTCTAAAATGGATTTCAGGGTGGAAGAGGTAAAATACAACACCACCCAACTGTAATTCTTATAGTTGTGACTCTGGAAAGCCCATATCCCTAAATGCTCCATAGCTACTTGTTTATTAGTACTAGTTAATGAACAAAATTTACTTTTTGTGAAGGATAGTTTAAAACTCTGTTTATGCAAGCAGGTTATCATCTTCAAAGCTTACCAAATAAAATACCTTTGAATTTAGGAAATAATATTCTACTGGAGAGATATTGCCCTACCCACTATGAAATGTAAACCTCAGTAGCAGTATTTTTGTCATTAATCATTTCATTCATACGAGAAAGGTATTAATCAAGGGATACCTATGCCAAGTAGTTTATTTCTCATTACATTACTGAATTGCATTAAGCAGTTTGTGGGAAATTTGGAACACTAATTTACAATCAAGGCTTTCTTTTATTTTTTTTTTCCTCGTAGACTGTAAGTGTAACTAATGTGAGTTGCATTGCACTTGGTGTTCTGAAGTCATCTTGAGAGAGGGATAGACACAACTACCTTGTCTGACATAAAAATAAATCACTTTATGTATCACAGAGAAAAATTTCAGTGGACCAGTGGATAAATGGTCCACCAGGATTTTGATTCATACAGACAATATGTCTCAATAAGATGATAAACTCAGGCACCACCTATTTCTGTCAAAAGTTACTCCTGTTCTTGGTACCTTGTTTCTGTCTTGCCTAGCATGAATTTAAGTTGGTGTGTTCTTCTCACTATTCTACCACACTTTCCAGGATAGCCAAGTGTCTATTTGTAAACAGAATGGTCTTGAAGTACTCTCCTAGGTAAAGTAACCTTTCAGCCTAGCAGATTGTCAGAGGCCAGAGCACACCAACTCTTCCTGTGAGTTTAACTCTGTGCACTAAAGGCCAGCTCTCTGAAAGGAGAGATCTGTCTGAGAAGCCCCAGCTGGCCTTGGAGAAATTTGAGAAAAAGCTAGAAGAAGTTGCAGCTGGAGTTCCTGCATCCATTGGATGGGAGATGGTTTTAAGCAGAGGTTGTCATGCTTGTCTCATGACAGAGCTGCCTTGCAGCTATTGGTCTGGATCCTGTGGATCTGGATTCTGACCCTGACCCATGGACCAACTTCCTGGTTGACATCCTCATTACAGTGGACTTCTCTGGAGATCTGGACTCCTGTCTGAGCCTGCTTACTACCACCCTGTTTGCCTTACTCTGGTGCTGTGGGACAGGACCCTTGTCAGTGAGGCCATTGCCTCTGCTGGCCTTGTTATCTTACTGGGCTGCTACCCATCCTCCTTTAGGGAGAATCACCTGCCCCTGGTGCTCCCTAATACAGGTGTCCTTAATCAGAAATATAAACCTATATTTAAATCAAGGAATAATGGCTAAAAAAAGAAATGAAAAAGGCTAATTCAGGCCATGAATAGACTGTTTGCACATGATATTTTAAAGATGAAAATCAGTTCTGACCTCTCCTTCCCAGTCATCTTTTTGAGATGCAATAAGAAGGATCAGCATCTTCATTGCTTAAATTTGATCAAAACTTAACATCACAACTGAATATAATTTGTGAACAAAATGGCATGTCAAAATGTCTCATTAGTTAATTTTTTTTTTAAATGCAGTGGTAAAGCTAGAGCTCACGGAAGTCTTTTACTGCAGTGCCTGTCTCAGAAAGAGTAAATATTTCCAGGCACCCTTAGGAACTCTCAAAGCCAGAATGAATAACTCAGTGATGCTTTATAACAAAGAAGGGTGAAACTCTGCTTAGGAGATGAAATATTTTCATAACCTTCTGGCCAGGCTGCATGAGTTCTGTTCAGGCATTTGTACATAATAAATAGAAATGCCTCACTGCAAGTCTTTAAGAAATTTTAGACAACTCAGATTTAACAGATTGTTCCATTACCCTGAACTAATGGAATAAATTAGAGATAAATAATTACATTTCAAAACGTGGATTTGGCACTGGAAATTTATTAATTCAGATGCAAAATTATGTAGACAGGATATGCAAATAAGAGGTCTGAGTCATATTTACACCATCGAGTTATATCTGACCATGTATCTGTATCAGCTTTTGAGAAGACACACTCAAGATTAGCTTTGCAATTTGTTCAAACATCAAGTCCAATTTCAGTGAGTTGTACGGTACTGGTATCTCTATGCTGTGTTTAGTATACCATCAAATACCATCCGGACAGGCTGCCTGCAGTATGCCAGTGACAGCTCTTGTGGAAGACAGAGAGAATAATGTACACATATTCAGTGACACAGTTATTTCATTGGTGTAAAACTGCCATAGCCATTGATTTCAACAAATCTTTGATACTAAACCCAATCCAGGAACTTCCCAGTGTTGTTTTTGATATCCTGTTTTGTGGTGCTCAGATGTTCACCATAAAATCCTGTGAACACCCTTTCTCTTTTCTTCATCAAACATGTCATCCTTTGTTCTATGGTTTTCACAGTTCTCAATAAAAAAAAGAAAAAATACCCTTTGAACCAGGTTCTAAACTCCTGAAGAAATAACTAACAATGGAAAGGACCATAGCCACCACAGGGAAAAAGCACTTCTGCTAGCACTCCTAAAAGTCCCTTTACTATCTACTCCTACTTACTTTGTAATGATTGCATGTTTTCCCTTCAGGCCCACTAAAGTATTTAATTGCAATTACACTCATTTACATAGCAGATGAGGCTAATTGCTGGTATTAGTTACCAAATGTATGCTTGTATTGTGAGGGTAAAAAAATGCCCTACAGAAAAGAAAACAACTATGCCTCTAATTAAGGAGCTATGAGTCAAAGTGAGCTTGTTCAGAGATGTAAATATAGAATCAAGGGCTTTCAGAGTTCTGCAGTGCATTTTATTATACCACTAGTTCCCATATTTCAGAGATAACACTGGCAGACCTCACGGTACATACAATGAACTATTCTCATTTTCTCAGAAGCAGGTATGATGGGCACCACATAAAAGCTCAGACAGAGAGATCTAGATTTCTGAAATTTTTAATTAGAAATAAATGTGAATGTTGTATTAGGAAGGCTCTTTGTGTATAATAGATACACTGAACTTATTATTTTAAGCAGTCCCATCACCTATTCTTTTGGGCTAATTCCCAGGAAAAGTATTTTACTTTACCCAGAACTCTTTTGCATCAATGGACTTATTTTGCATGCAGTTATACACAAAGACTTTTAAGACAATATGCTACTAAAGTAAATGTGAGAAGCATCAGGTCAAGTGGAAACCCAGATGAATAACAATGCCAGAATTTGGCCCTAGATAATATTCCTAATATAAAAATTCATATAAGGTTTGCATCTATACATCTATCTCTATATACAGAGAGAGAGAGGGCTAGTCCCGGATGGTAGAATGAAGATTTGTTAATTTTAGTTAGCTTCAGGAGGTCACAGTGAAAACAGAAGTGTGCCCATCAGTATCCCTTGGACAGGGTTGAAAATCTCCCCATAAACATTTAAAAATTAACACTTTATCAAACTGTGCCTTAAATTTTTCCTTTTCCTGGAAGTTTACCAAATCCTGACAGCAGTTAAGCTGTGGGTGTGCAGAAGACCTACATACCATATTTACTATTATCATCTTTTAGGTAGTTTCCCATTAGTCTACTATGTTTTTCCTATGTTCAGAATTGAAATTCTTTTGGTTTGGGGGTAGGTAGCATGAAGCATCCTTTTCTTTCTGTTTATGCATTACCTAAAAAGCTATCAGTTTGACTGGGTTCATGAAAGGGTTCCCACATGTTCTGGTAATACAGATGAATATAAAAAATAAATTAAAAAGGTGTGTTAAATCAATGTGGTTTCTTTCTAGTCTTTCTTGGATTTATATCTCAGTTTTCCCATCACTAAAGCTAGTAGTCATCACTGGTTGGAGACCAGTTTACCTGGTAAATGAGGGTTGTGAACTTCAAGAGACATCACAGAGCCACAATCATATAATTTTATAACACCCCTGATCTGTACCTCAGCTACAGAAAGCACAACACACTGTGGTATTTATAAAAGCAACATTTCTTCATATTTCTGCTAAAATTAAAATCAATTCAAACTAATCTCTGAATTTGCTACTTTGTCTCCCTGTTTGATTACAGGTTGTTTTTGCCTCCCACCAAAAAATAATTGCCATCCCCGTGCAAAAATTCATTCCAACCTTAAAACAGTAAGATTGATTTTCTGTTGCCTTTCATATCATGTAACGTAAATCCTGCGTAATACATTACCATTATAATACAGAAAGCCTTTAAGTCACAAAGGGATGATGTAAATGAGAATCTATCCCTCTTGCTTTATTAGTTTTGTTATTCCTGTATACTGCTTTATGCTAGTATTAGATTCATCAGTGTTTGGTTACCTACACAGGTCATTTCATAAAATGAGACTGGCTGTGAGCCACATTATCAGCCGCTCCCTATTTTCTTTCTGAAAAGAAGATGAAAAAAGTTTTAAACCACCCGAAATACATTCCATGGATGCCAAGGCCTCTCCCTTCTGAGTGCCTATTCTCGTTAAATATATACCTTTGTAGGACTAATCCCAAATGGTTTGATGACAGGGGTCATGCAAGTGTCATTTTTCAAACTTGTGTGAAAATCCATTTCAAGCCATCTTCCCCTCTTATATTTCAGCTCATTTCTGGAGCACTCATGCAGCATAATTACTTAGCTAGAGCACAAAATGTAAACAGGACATCCTCTCAGATAGGAGATCCCAACATGTTGAAAAGTATATGCCTTAGTTCTTAGTCAGTTCTGGAAAGTATCCCAAGACTTCCACAAAAAGATACTGTTTCTGTTAATGTGGAACATAAACTTAGCCCTTAACATAAAACAAAACCAAACAACATCTGTCCTTACAGTTTGATTGTTTGCTCCATCCTAGCATAATTATTCTTGCATGACAGCAGCCCCTGCAGGCTATAGCCTTGCTTACTCTACTTCACCCTGAAAGCACACCCAGCATTAAATGATGCACTGCATCAGAACTGCTAATGAACATTCATTTAGAAATGTTTAGTGCTACAGCACAGTCACATTTTTATAACTATCTGGGATTTATTTTTAATAGCATTTTGCCAATCCAAGTTGACCAAAAAAGATTTGTGTTTCCTAAAATCACAGCTCTCTGAAAAAATCCCTGGAGCTTCTAAGGGGAAAAGTGGTCAAGGTGGGAGAGAGATCAATTTTTCACTCTTCTGTTCCTTTACAGGAATAAGAAGGATTTCTTCTTACATTTGGGCATTATTTTAAAGCGTATTTGCAGTTTTTCTACCTAGTGGCAATAAAATCTTAAATGGGCATAAGAAAAAGGGAGGACATGCTCTAGTCACTACCCCTTCAGGTAGTGTGGGGACAGTAGAAAGCCAAAATTGTGTTGTCCTGAGAGAAGCCCCACATTTTCTGGCACTGTGACCAAAAAGGGGTGAAAGCAACTGAGCTCCCAAAACTGAAAAATTACTCAAGAAAGGAGGGTAGACACCAGAGGAGTGTTATATCTCCAGTTCTAGTGAATTTTTCAATATTTTCCATAGACTTGGCACTAAAGCAAAATGTACTTTAATCCCATTCCTGAACTGGTATACCCCTGGCTGAACATCTAACTTCCTGTGGTCCCTGGATCTGCAGAGATCCCCCAAGGCAGTAGGACTTTTTCCTGGCCACAAGGCTGTCTCTTTGTCTCAAGAGGTATGTGGTCTGCTTGGAAGATTGTCAGATCTAGCTGGGTGTGAAAACACCCTTTTTAAAACTTCATACTACAGGGATCACCATAACCTAATCCAATCAGAAACGTCTAAAAAGAACAGATATAGATTGTGTCTTGTCTACACCCTCTCAGTGGCATAAATCAAACCCTAATTCTGGTCATGCAGGCCTTGGGTAAAGTTCATCTCTAAGCACCTGACTGTGCATTATTGTTGCTACCTGTTTTTCTGGTCATGTAATTGCATATATTTTCTGCTATAAACACCATTATGATAGTAGTTGTAGCCCTTTACTACCTCTTTCTATACTGTTCATACAGCATGAAAAGAGTGACACCCTTTGGTTTCATGCTAAATATTAAAGTTCATGGCTCCTACAGTCTAGTTTTCCACTGAAAATCAGGTTTGTCCTTTTTGAGCACTATGTGGTTGGTGAAGTGGCTTTCTGAGTCAAGGTACTCCTCCCATTTCATACACTATTTTTATTCTGAATTCTCCCTACTTTCTGTGATCACAGAAGCTGGGATTTATTATTTTCTTTTTGAGATCAGTTGCACAAGCATTGCAGATGTAAAATTTAACAAAGTAAAATACAGTATTTTCAAAAAGAAAAAAGAATAGTTGTTTTAGGATCAGTAACCTGATCCTAAAGCTTGCTTAAGTTTAAGCAAGAAAAAAATTTCACTGAAACCAGAGCCAGATTCCCATGCAATCTGTGTGCCTGAGAAATTGCTTTAGAGTAGGATGGAGCTTTTGTTAAGGGACCAAATTCTCCACTTTTCTTATAAAAGTACACAATAGAAGACTTACCTCTAAAGACTTATGGCTCCTAGGCAGATTCCTTACAGTCACACCGTTCCTTTAGTAGGAGAGGCACTGTGAAGAGAACAGAAGCCACAGCTTATAGTGAACACAAACAATAGCCCCAGAAGTCTTTGCCAAAATTATAGGTTCATCACCTAGTCACTACTTTTTTCCAGCAGTGGCCAGAAAGTTAGCAATAAATGTTATTAATTCAATTCTATGACTTCTAAAAGCAGTGTTGATTGTATCTATATTTTTACCCTTGTAATGGAAAAAATGCTGTTATGAGAGAATGTTCCTCAGCTTTTTCTCTCCTTTATTCATCTATGCTCAAAAGCAGATCTTGGGATTTATAGGGCAGATGACCCACAAGCTGTAAATTGTAGCTCATTCATTTCTATATGAGCTCTGGCCTTATCCATTTAACATTACTATAGTTGCTCTCTGATGTGGAATGAACAGAAAAACAAAGAGCTAGAAGAAGGTAAAAGATTTGGCACTGTCACCTTGAAATTGGTTGGTAGCCTAAGTGTCACTGTGCTTTTTAATGAGGATTTCTTTTTTGATCTTTAAGACTCATTGCCTCCCATTTGTACCATTGCAAGAATTAGCTGAGTTGAAACACTCTTCTATGTATGTTCTTGCTAAGGCTACAAGACCCCAAATAAGCTGCTGTTTTAAAAGTGCTATTTGTGAAAGAAAGAATAAAATAAAAGAGCAATTTGATTGATTGTTTGTTTAATCAAATAGCCTAATTATTTTAAATTTCATGGTTTTAAGTTCTTTACATATCTGTCAAGTCTTCATCAAGGGAATTATCCCTGTCACATCTCTATTATGTTTTTGCTATCATTTTCATTCACTGGTTCATCAAGAACTGGACACACAGTAAACAGCACTAGTAGCATCTGAGCATCTTCTAATTAGCAGGGGAACCATATTCTTTTTGGGTTTGTGCCAAACATCTGAGAGCTGGAAGTGACAGGAGCTTTCCTTGAGAAGGCCTTCAGCAGCAGAAATCCCTTACAGCCAATAACCATGAGACACCAGAAAGTGCTAGCACAGTCCCCTAAAGAGCACTGTACTATGTGTAAAGGGATGTAGGCAGGGCAGCCAGGGGACACACTGATTCAGATGTCCCTCTTGCAACTTCTATGGAAGTCCCAGAGGTGATTAAACGTGCTTTTCTGTTGTGCATCCCCTCAGGAGGACAGCTGCGGAAATGTCCCCTCCCCTCTGTAATATGAATCACCCCTGGATAGAGTGGGCGTAGCTGTTTGTACATTTCTTATCATACTGAGGATGTGCTAATATCTTGACCTGCAAACCACAGGACCACCCAAGCCTCTAGCAGCTAAACTGAAATGATTCAGTTATGATTTATGTTGGGAATTTTCCTCTACAATATATTCACCCTTGAAGAAGATGAAGAAAACACATAAATTTGCCTACTTAATCTAGAAATGGAAAAAGATGATCAAGTATATTGTAAAAAGCTCTCAAAAATGAGTGTGATAGCTCCTAGATGTCATACTTAGATGAAGACTGAGAAGAACACATAATAATGCACAGTCACTAGACCTGAAAGGAAGATTAAAGATTCAAAAATGGGAAGTAGAGAAAAGGTCGCATGTAGAGCCTGGGAAGAAAAATCAGTCCTGGCAAGAAGGGTTTGTACGTCTAGACTGTTTCCCCCTAGTGCAATCTTCCAGACAAGCAAATTTTGTGGAGTCTAAATCCTCTTCCTCATCAGCCAAAAAATTTTCTCTTTGGAGATTAGCATCCAAACTGGACAAAAGGTTTATACTTTGGCTGAAGGTATTGACATAACCTTGTGAAGACAAAATTGTTGGAGACACTACTGTGAAAAATATCCTACAAAAAAAGCTAAAATTATTTCCATTTTGCTTTCCCTTAAATGTCCATGGGGGTTGCTGTTCACAACTAAAAGTATTTCAAAAAGCCAGAACAGAATCACAAACTGGATTACAAGTTCTGAAAAGTTCTCATCATATGTAAAGTTTTTATTTGTATCCAAGGATATAATAAATAAACTGTAACTGTTTGCCAGAAGCAATCTGAACCTATAATTTAGGATATTACAGTAAAATATATGCCTAGAAAGTAAAAAAGTACTTACATCACAGCTAACAACAGGTATTTCTCTAAGACCTGGCAGATCACACAGTCAGGTAAAAGGAATATGATAAACTGGAGTAATCGATGTCTTCTGCTAATTTGCAACAATGTTAATTACTTTGCTTCTTAGTACTGTTTTTTTATACCAATAGTTGAAAGATATATTTGGTGTACATCATGTTATATTTGAAGGAATCCAGAATGTCTCTTTCCCCTTAAAGAAACAAATTTAGAAGTCAGAAGTCCAAAGAGTCACTCCATATTCCCACTGCTACAGAATATGTGAGAACTGTTAACATGAATTACATGATTCTAGAGGGAAATCAAGATTCATATGGATTTGATATGTACCAAGCAGCATGACTTATGATTTGCCCACTTATCAGAAGACCAATATTAAAAATATACTGGTTGAATGTATCATGGGAGCAGGGTTTACAGAACTTGCGAGTAGTCAGAGAGACAGTTAAAGTCAATACGAGCTGCAGGGGTTCAGCTCCCTGAAAATCAGTCACTGATAAGGTAAACCTCTATCAGTCATGGATCAATAAGAGTTTATCAGGCATTCAACATAAACTCTCTTTCAGAAGATCACAAATTTAAACAAACCCAGAACATGTAGGACCCTTTTTTCTCCTTTAAATATAAACTTTTTCACGTACATTTTTAAACAAAATGCTTGCAGAAAGCCAGATCTTGCCAGGTATCCAGCAAAAGCTGGATATTACCAACAAAAGCAGAGAGCAGGTTCCAAAGTAGAAGGCAGCTCTTGGACAAAGCTGTACTGAAGACATATCATCTTGATTAGACAGAGGGAAATCTCTTATATTGGTAGCTCCCAAGAGATGTCCAGGATCAATAGGTCAGAGCACCCTCGTACCCTTTTTAAGGGTACAGCTTTTCCTGTTGGCTGCACCCATTTACCTGTCCCTGTGAGTACGTGAAAGTTTCATAAACCCTGCTCCCATGACACATTGGGCTGCACCCAATCCACATTCAGTATGCATCAAGGTTTGTACTCACTATGTGAGTGGTTGATAAGGCAAAATAGTCAGCCATTTTACTGCCTGATGTTTGTCTTTGGCCTCCACTGAAAAATTATTCACCTTTCCTCTATCCACTTAGAGCTGCCTGTGTACAGCAGGAGAAAAAGGCCCAAAGCATATGATGAAGAGCTTCGACAGATGGGCTCTGGCAGATCTTTCTGCATTGGTGTAAGATTTTACCCACAGCTGACTGCTCTATTCTTTGCTGTAGCTTACAGTCCCTACAGAAGAGTCAGCAAAAAGCAATATTTATCCACAACTCAGCCGGTGTTCATCATAACTATTTTCTCCGGTGGCCATGCTAACGCATGGACATGTATCTCCTTTTCTTAACATCTTCAGTCCCTAACCTTCTGCGGAAATAGAAGACAGGCAGCCAGGGGCAATGATATACAAATTATCACAGCAAGAGTGGCCAGAGCTTGTCTGACAAAGCCCCAAGATTAAGTTCAGCTCCTGTATAATACCAGATACATTTGCTATCTGGGTATTACAGGTATATCCTGCAGTGGCAAGGGGACAGACATCTGTGATCTAATAATTGTTTTGCATGTGTTTTGCCACATTCATTGACTCAATAAAGTAAATATGGTTCCTGAGAGGGAAAGAGAGGGACAGCAATGGAGAAAGAGAGACAAAGACAGGGAGGGAGAGAGGAAGGAAAAGATAAAAAGGTGGGACAGGGAGAAAAAGAGAGAGGGGCATATTGCTTGAGTATATATAGTAATGCAATATGATGTAATAGCTTCAATAACTTCCTTACCCAGGAGATCAGGAATGTTGTGATTGGTTCCCTAACCTGACAGCATTTTACTTGAAAAAGGGAAAAAAGGCATTTTTTTCAAAGTGGTTGCAGGATTCTTAGGTACATTGTCTTAAGTTATATGTATATGCATGCATCTATGTAAACTGTAATTTTAAAACCCATTCTGTTCCCCAGCCCATGGGCTGACGGAAGGAAGGAAAGAGATCAGTGGAGAGGAATGTTTAAATAGCTTCTTGTTTTTCACTCACAGGACAGATGGCGTGCAAACTAATGAAAAATAAAGCTCCAACTGACATTGTATAGCAGCTGTGTAGAGTGTCAACTATAGGAAGAAATGTGGTCCACTGGATAGGCTGTTTTACCAGAAATGAAGGAACTCGGGTTCTAAGTCTGGTTTCCTATTCCCAAAATGCCTATACTTCTGTAAAAGAAGTCTCTGTGCCTCAGTTTCTTCCTCTGTTGAATAAGAACTATTAGATGGTTTACTTTATGAAGAGAATGACAGAGAGAAATGATGACAACTTCATTTTTGTGGGAAAGCCCATTGAAAATACAAAACATTTTACTTAACTAATGAGTGGTCACAATGCTTATATGAGGAAAACTGGGCTCTTCCACTGCTCTGGGAATTTTTTTTTCAGTGATCAGAATTAGTATGTTGTGATACTGTTAAAAAGCCTGAGATTTTACTCACAATGCAAATGAGATTCAAAAAGTTCAAGATACAGCCTTGGAACAAGAAGAGTCCATGAGTTGTTACTCATTTCCTGGGGAGAGCTTTACATTTTCTTCCAGAAAGCCAAGCTTTTCCTCTTTACATATTTTCGGTCTGCAAAAATTCCTTCTGTAATTGGTTGACTTTCTTCTTTTTCAAGTTGCTATGCTGGTACTGTTTTCTTCAGCCTATGTCATTATGTGCCAATCTTTTCTGCTTTTAAGATGGTTTTATATTTTTTCTTTCTTTCCCCCCGCCCTGCCCCATCCTCTACTCAGTCATTGTCCTGAAGCCCTGGGAAGAATTCCTATAATCACTATGATCACAACTTAGTCTGGGAAGACACAGTTGCCTTTCTACTTAAGATAAGTCAGAACACAACAAAATTGATGCGATTTATGTCAGTTTCCAAAGGATCAGGGCAAGCTGCAGGGGTTACCTTGATTTTGATCTGTTGCAATTTTTTTCAAAACAGAGCAGGAAGAATGTCTCCCACAGCCACTACATTTTTTCCTATCAGGCCATTATGAAAAAGCCACATTAAATTTTCAAAGTAGCAGTGAAGATAACATTGTGCCTCTCTCCACTGCTTTGGAGGCTATCAGCTTTGAAAGGAAGCATGTGCAAGTTTAAAGTCGCAATGATTGTGTTTGACTACTGCCTCTTTGATATACCAGATCTTCTGTTTATCCACTGGTTTGTGAGGGTGGGGAGGAAACATGGCTGTGATATGATTCAAGATGGTAGATATAAAAGAGTAAGAGATTTCCCTCTGCATTCTCAAATTCTCCCTTTTCTCATAAAGTCTTCAGGACTCATTTTCTCTGTGGGGATTTACACCTGAATGAAACACCACCTGTGCTATGGCATTCTCATAGATAGTACTGTGTATCTACTTTACTTAGTACAGCTTTTTCTGTTTATTAATCTAAGGAAACAGTTAATTTCCCCTGAATATAACAGTTAAGTATCATGAGGTTTAGGGAATTTCTATGCTGTGAAAGAATTGTGCTATAAATTAAATCCTTATTAACTAGCTTGCCTAGTAGGTTTGTGGCACAAAGGGACATGATATCTTATTACAGTATTAATGATAAAACAGAACAACATAGATGTCTTAATATTGCCCTGTGAAATAATTCCATCACATATGACATTATCAATATTTAAGATTGCCTAAGAACATAAATTATACTGGCCATAACTGTAAAGTACATGTGACATCAGATTAGTTAATATAAAATAACTGAAGAAAACTTCTTTATTGTTGCAGTAGTGGTGGAAGTGATGAAGTAGCGCAAATGCAATGTTTATCATACTGTAGACATTAAAAGTTATGACTGCGCAGGAACATTTCTCAGTTAAATGGTATGTGTTGCAGAAAACACTGCACAAAACAACAAAGAAAGGAATAGATTTTGTTCTGTCATCCTTTTCTCTTCTTTTTCTTCTCTTGAACTAGATCCCCAGTGTAGCCTAGAGGATACTTTATTTATGTCCCTGCAGTTCAGGGCCTACAAACCAATTCATCATGTTCCTGCCTTGCCTCATCTGCTGTAAATGAATGACCCCTCCTGCAACTTTCTGAAGTCTGTTTGCCATTATGTAGATTAATGCAATATATACGCATATGTGTGTACATGTGTGTGAAAAAACGCATTTATTGAGTACATTGTGTTATGTTACACAGCCAGCTCCCTCCAGAATCTATAATTTAGCATTCAGTAAATACAAATGACTCTCCAATACCACAAGGAAATGTTGTGTCTGTGCTCATAGAGTCATATCAATTTTTTACTTAATTGTGATAAAACAGATATTAGTTTACATTGTGTTTTGCATGCAATAATTCAAATCAGATTTATAGCTTCATGTTACATACATATATTCCCACCATTCCCACCATTCATACATGATGAGGTTAGAAAGTCTGAAATAAAGTAGCATACCTGGACTGCTTTGGGGGTTGTCTTTGATGATTTGCATTAGAAACCAATTCTGTACAATTCTGAGTCTTTGTATTTTACAGTTGAATGTGTTTTGTCAATAGGTACGTGAAAAAAGACTAGAAGTTTTTGAAAAGGGTAAACAAAAGGACTGTGAACCAAATTCTGTAAAAAATCATTTTCATAATTAAATTAATATTGAGGGACAGTATAATCACTTGACTTGCAGGTTTAATTATATGACCTTTCCTGCAAGCACAGGAAAATTTTGACTAGCACAAATAACCTCTCTGGCCTGAGTGGAATGAGCCGAGTTTGTATTTAACATGGGATTGAATATTTCCAGGATCATATTCTGAAGCTGTTTTATTTATTGGCTGGTGAGCGGTATGCTCATCTTTTCAACACAAACAAGCAAATGGGGTAGATTCCTGCCAGTCTTCAATGTCTTAACAGTTTTAGTTTAAAAAAAAAACAAGCAACAACAACAGAAAGAGTCCCAAATAGGCTGTTACTTAAAAGTTTTGGCTTTTGAAGTCTTTCACATCCCTGCTTGGAACACAGTCATTAAGGTTTGATTCTGTAGATATTTCTCGATTCTGTAGATATTTTCCATACCCAGTTTAAGTCATTTGATGAATAAAAAGCTGGCAGAAACTAACGAATTTATAGAAAGTAATGGCACAACATGCTAACTAAATTGAGTTAAAGAAATGAAATAAGAATCCCTTAACAATTTCAGCTGCTTATGTCTGGTCCAGAAATGCAGTTCTTTGCTATCAGTTTTGATAAGCAGCCTTCCTCACCGATGAGGTTATAAGATGATAATGTCATTCAATAACTCTCACACCCTTTCCTGCTATTTGTCCAGTGCAGGAAACTAAGGGTTTTCTTGTCGTGTGGACACAGAGGAAATATCCAGCAACCAAATACTGACCCTCGCATGCAAACAGGTCCATATCCTCTTTCCGCCTGACAACTTCCTTCCTCCCTGCTAGGAACAAATCTACTCTTCATTTTTCCGGAGTTCTTTATACAGGCTACTCAGAAAGCCCTTGGGTAGGGACAAACATTTTATTAATGTAAACTTCATCTAACAGCTGGATACTTAGGGCAGCCAGGCCCAAATTTACAGTAGAGAATTGTTTGCTTCTTTTAACTATAGTGTTGCTGCAGCTGAGTCACTAAATGCTCTGTGCCAAGGACTAATATAAAGAGTTTACTGAGATGTCTGGCCTTAGCTTAATGAAGACATATTTGCATTTCTGACATTTTGTGAAGGCTACACTTAGGTAAGATGAAACTTATTGGGTCTTTCCATGGCATTTCTCTGCATTAACAAGAAAGTGGAAGCCTTTTTCTATCCATGAAGAATGGAGGTTTTATCTCCTGTCTGACTTCGCTAAAGACAGTCACTAAGACATAAACTCTCTCCTGAATGATGTTACTGATCAGATAACAAGCAACAAACCAGCCAACAAACAGCTGACAGTTGATAGCAGAGAACCAGTTTCATAGGGCGGTATCTTTTTTTCTGGGATCACCTATGTTATTTATTCTTTGCATGAAATCTTGATTTCAGAATGTAAAAGGAAAGCCCAGACCATGTTCTGTCCTATTCCCATTGTTCAATTACTTGGGAAATGTCTTGTGGCACTACACAGACTTGTCATTCTGTGCTGTTGGAAGAACCTCAGAAGTCAGTAATTAAGTTCTCAAGAAATTCTCCATCAGTCAGGTGACTAGCCCTTTGTGTGACTGTGACCAGGCTACTTTTCACTCCTAAGATAGTTTGTTTATACTTAGCTTCAGAATTGTTCATTATACCACAACACACTGTATTGATATATCACCATCAGAAAGTATCTTTCAGTGGAATTTGTACATTTGTATGTCTGTGTTCCTCTCATCAGAAGATCACAGAATCATAGAATGGTTTGGGTTGGAAGAGGCCTTTAAAGATTGGACCAACTTCTTATTCTCATTTACATGTTAAGAGTAACTAAGCAGTAGTCAGCAGAGTCACAAAGTTCTGTGTATGGTCAGAGTCGGGCCCCTTCTCTGTGAGAAGATAGATAGTGGAGTCCCTCATCGTGCTGCAGCGCTGCAGCATACTGCAGGGCAGCTGTGAGCAATCTCTGTCACAAGGAATTTCTGCAGTGTGCCCTGAAGTCTCTGAGAATATGTCCTTGTTTGGTAGGAGTATAGGACCGCCAGTCTGAAAGAAACCCAGATCATCACTGAAAAAACATCAGGGGAGTTGCCGGTGGGGAAGAGGAAAAGAGAGGGGGAAATGCCATATACAAAAGTGAAGGCCATTCATTCATATTAAAAGTTATCATTACTATTTACAAATGTGAATGGTATACAACATAGATGATTAAAACAATATCAATAAATGTATTTTGTGTGATGATAAATAATTGTTAGAAACATTTTATTTAGTTGGATTTGACAAGCATTTACAATTATTTTAATTACATAATTTAGATTAATCATATTTCCTCTTCTATACTTATGAATGAAACCTTAGTATAAAGTATGGTCTCCACTTTAAAGGATAGCAGCAAAATTTTTTAAGCATATCCTTCTGGTACTCACTGTCAATGTCTCCTATAGTTTAATCTAAATTTAGAAGACCTTTTTCTGTATTGAATTGTTACCAAATAAACAGATAAAGAATACAGAAGAGTTATACATTGACATTCATAAATCAGTTATCCATAAGATGACCAATTGGTATTAGAAATGAAATTGCAAAAATATTATACTTTAATTACTTGTATCAATGATTGTTACTAGATCTCAGTAGTCTTAGAAATTTCAAAGTGAAACAGACGAGCAGTTTTGTATACTGGAGTTACCCAGAGGAATGATTATTTTCTTATCCTTTTACTTTTAAAAATGTTTAATATTACAGGTACCTGACAAGTAGATACTTCAGCTGGTTACTGTTCTTGCGTTTACATACCTATACCAAAGATCAGATAGGCTGTGCATCAGCGAAATGTAAAAGCTGAATTTTCCTAATGTGGCAAGCATTTGAATGTTTTACTTTCCCTAACACTGTCTGACTTCTCACAGAAAGTGAACCATTCAGCAGAACTAGAGCATGGCAAAACTGAAAACCAGTACTTTCCACTGATATCTCTACAGCTAGGCTGGGGAAATCACTACCAGAAGAAACTCTTGGATTAAAAAAGGAGAGGACATTTGTACAAACAATAAGAATATATGGCTGTATAGTTGTTAATAAAAAAAAAAAAGGGGGCAAAAAAAGAGCAGCATTTAAAACAATTCTTCAGGATTTAAAACAGCTTCTGCATGAGATCTTAAGACCTCCAGCTGCATAAAGTTCTTCTTTCATATGAAACAAAAACCACTGCAAATAGCTCTCAGACTGAAAAGGCTCCAAGTCTGAGCTGGTTTAGCAATTACTGTGTCCAATGTTTTTCAGTAGATGTTTTTCTAACAAGAACATAATGAAGGCTAAATTGCTTTTTCAGTTATGGCTGAATAATTTGAAATAACCTCCCAGGTTAAAACACTACCCTTACATCAGGTTAACCTGCATTCCTTAGTGCAACAACTATGGTGTCAAGTTCTGCGCCATGTACACGAGTATTACAAGTAAAGTAATTCTAATAATTCATGGTAGGCATTGTTGAACCTGAGAAGTTGCACATTAGATTTTGCTTGGAGTTGCCTTCCAGGTTCAAATTTTTCTGAAGATAAAGGAAATCTGTTTGCCTGTGTTCTCCCACTCTATGTAGAAGTTGCGAGGAAAAGCAAGTGTGATTCTGATACAGGATGGAGGCAGGTAGCATTTTTTATCATTGGATTATCTCATTCAGCCTTGTTCTTTAAGCAACATGGCAAGTCTGGACTTTGGAAGCTCTAAAATTTCTAAAAAGAAATAATTTATGAAGTGCCAAGTCCTTATTTCAAACATTCTTATATACCTACAAAGGATTTCAGAATGAACACCGTGTATCAACATTGTTTTCTTCAAGAGACTGAGATGAATTCAAGTTTGCAAGCTATATTGACTACTCAGAGAAGACAGAGTAGTTCCTCCCTTCTTCCTGTATTTAATTATACACTGAGTAACTCACAAGTTATTGTGTTGCCATATCACTCTGAGTAATGAACTAGACAGAATTATGGCTGAAAAACAGACTAAGGGCACATCTACCCAGGCATCACAGAGAAAATATCTGTTAATCATCATATTGCAAATACCAGGGATTAAATCCTGACACTGTTGAACCCAATGGAAATGTTTTCATCAATAGGGTTAGGATTTCTCCTGAGTTTTTTATGCATTACTACTTACGTGAATCTCACCAAAAGACAGGCTGGCCATATTTAAAATGTGGGTTTTTTTGTTGTCGTTCCTTTAATATACACGAACAAAAGCCATGTGGCTGTGGAGTCTAACTTAAGAACTAATTAACACTTTTTGCACAACCTGGATTGTCCTCCAAAATGCCCCTTTGAAATCATTAAAAAAAGGCTCCAAAAAGCAACACTGCTCATACATTACTTAATAGCACTTTATTTTTTTCTATATGTATTTTCCATTTTCTGATCTTGCTCTTAGTATTCTATAAGATGGTATTGTTACTGATGCAGTTGGTAACTTTATGCCACTGCCAAACTATTAGCCACAGTCAGATGTGTTGGAATTAAAATTATGAAATCAAAATTACTTTTTTGGTTAAAAGGAATCTTAACATGTTAATCTTTTTGCAGTTATATCTATACAACTAAAGCTTCCTATTTTTCTTCTGCTTGTGTAAGCCACAAAATGAAAACAATTTCAGAGGGATTACAGACTGACATTTGTTAAAGTCTTTTTCAAAAAGCAATAGCAACAAACAAAAAAATATCACTTTCTTACCCGAATATGTGTAAAATTCAAATTATTAAAAATTATATTTTTGTAATTTTTGTTGTAAGACAGTATATATAAAATGTAATTTATGAACAGAGAAACAGCTATTTAAAAATATTGTCCTGTCTCTGGGTCATACTGATATGAAGATACTTAACTATTCCCAAGGACCTTTTTCCTTTTATGTCTACAAAGGGAAAAGCACAATGGTAATAAAATCTAATAGTTAGCATTTTTTTGCTAGAACAGAAGAATAGTACCATTGATTGGCTTGTAGTTCTACCTACTCTTTCAGTTGCATATAATAATCTTCAATTCCTGTCTAAATTGTTTTTGCATTTAAACAGCTGTTGACTTTCACCATTGAAATTGTTGCATTTCAGCATTAAACTCCGGAGACCCCCAAGTAGAATGCAATGTGTATATACATCTATTACTGCTCATCACTATAACTTTATCACTTATGTACAGTAATAACAGTTAATATTTATGTTGGGGTTGTGCCTAGAGGAATCAGTCAGATGAAGGCAACAGTAAAATAATATAGATAGTAAGTACATAGCCATTACTCAAACAAAGTGCAACTCAAATAACATTCAGAAATCTGTTGTTTTTGTGATACCTCTATGCACTTTGTGACAGTAAAACAACATAATTATCATGTATTTTGCTATTTATAAAGTAAAGCACTACAGTGGATAGAACAGAGATGCAATTATCTCTTCTGTCAAGTTTAAGAGTGTGCTCACAATTGTCAAAAGGCAACATACTTTGGGATTTAGTGGTGCTCAGGAGAAAATCTGTGATATTTTTGCAGTAGGTTTTATTTGTGCTCAAGGAAAAAAAAATCAAAGAATAAGCCCTAGTTCTTAATTTAGACTTAAAACTGTACCTACAACATCACTACACCTTAATGTTACATAAATATCATTTATTGGAAGAAGATAGATGACAGAAGGATTCTTTTCTGTAGTGTATATTATGTTGTAATTCTAACAGTGTTATTATGATCTTTGAAAACAAAATTGTAAATCATTAAGTCTTATACAAGGATGAATCCATTTATGTGAAAATATTGCTAAAATAAATTGCTGTCTTGAAATAAAAAATAAAATTCCCTTTGCAATTATGTGTTTCAAAGCTTTCCTGGAACTGACTATTGACAAGTCACAACTTCATTTTGTCCTTCTGATACTATTACTGTTGTTGGTTTTAATACACTTCGCATTGGCATATGCCTGAAGTTAGGACAGTGCATTTACAGAAGTTTGGTGTCTTTCTATCTGATCAAGCTACAACTGACATCATAATTCCACCCTTACCTACATATTGTCTATACATTTTGAAAATCTAATTTCTCAATTCAAACTCTTTATTTCATCTTAAACAATTTCTTCTTTCTGGCCTTCTTCACATCCATATTTGTCTCGTATCAACAGAGAACACTGATGTCAAACATTTCACTTACTCTGGCTACCTCACTAATTTTAATACATCTGCAGGCTGCCACATTATATTGTATTAGGGTAAAAGCTTTCTTGCTTTCAGGGACTTTCATGCTTCAACATCTCTCTTCTTTTATCCACTGCAGATGCCCAAGACTGTTACTGTACTTCCGCAGTTCTTCCCCAAGGACTTGTTTTCCTTGATACACATTTAAGAAATTGTCCATATGATAGAGACAGACTGTTTAGAAGCTGGAAGTAAGTTGTCTAAAGAAATTATTTCTTCAACAAATAGCAGAAGAGTATTAAACTGAATAAAATTATTTCCCTTTTCCTCATCTTTGTTTGACAGTCATCTTCAGCTGGGTATCTTTCTTGGGTGTGTAAAGTGATAATAACACAACCAACCACTTGTGAGAAATGTTAAGGTTTATAAATGTAATCAGAACTTCAGATCCCTTAACAAAATACTAATTATTTAGTGGTGAAGTTAGCTATTTTTACACTTCTAGAACTTTATTTTGCTCCATATCACTCAAGTGTGTCAGTGATCAAGCATGTCAGTGACTGGACTTCCTATTCCTCTCTCCTATTTTCTTGTTTAAAAAATTTTACGAACTAAAAAATACAGCTCTTACATCCAGGCTGTCAAATAGCATTAATTCTGTAGTTGGTACTTTGAGTGAGACCATCAAGACAGACAGGTCTATCTGTTTTAGCATAAAAAGAAGTCTCTCTCAAACTGACTGAAGTATTAAGCATGAGCATTTATGTGTAAGAGAAGCTTGCCCATTTCTGCCCTGCACATAAGTAAAGGATACATTTTTTTTACTAGGTATATTGATCCAATTTCTTTCAAACAAATATCTCCTTTTTTAATGAAAGGGGGAGAGGGAACAAAACTGTTTATAATATTAAAAAGTGTACACTGTACATGGATATATGAAATTGACTGAAATTTTTGTGTATAATGTTTGTGTAACAATAACTATCCATAACTTTTTTCCTAAAAGTATCAAGCATATTGTGTCTGTAATAAGCTTCTCCTGTAAACCTAACAACTTGCACTAGCAGTGAATCAGGGCCACTGAATGATTCATACAGTAGAATTTTGCAGGAGTGTCCAAAAATAATAATAAAGAATAAATCAAAATATATTTTTAAAAACATTGGCAAACACATGTATTTCAATGATAAAGATAAAATTTTTTAATTCAGCTTACTGAAATTTTATAAATGTGAATTTCTGCATTGTTCTGGTTTCTAATGATCAGTAAGTAATCTTTATTCCTCTCTAACTGAAAGAAAATGAAGTTCTGAATTGCAGTGATAAAAAATTGATTTCTGGCACACATGCAAAATTGTTTATTTTTAGGGATGACATAGTTAGACTCAACACCCACAAACAATAGGAATACATTTCAATACAGTCTCTGTTCTGCTTAGGTCATGAAGTCAATCATAAACATTAACTGAAACAAAACATTCCTTGGGTAAATCAAAGGAAGTACCACTGAAATAACATAAGCAGCAGAAGAAAGCTTGGAGTCTTTCCACACTAATGTCTGATTACGTGGAACAATGTCAAGAACTCAATAGAGTACTTATCCAACTAGTGCTTCTCGCCAATTTTCTTCCCTCAAAAATATTTAAATGTAACTGGAACAATTAACATTTAAGAAAATTCAGCACTTTATAGGATCGTGTCCTTTATTCGTTGTAGAATTTAGAGAGCTTTTAGAGACTATCAGAGATGACAGAAAATTCCATACAGAGTGTTATATGGTGATACAACATATTGAACTGACAGAAAAGAACAGCAGACCTATAGGGTTCATCAGGAATGCTACAGGGCTGAAGGTCTGCCATTGGTAGCTGTGTAGAAAATGGCACCATATTGTTTCTTTCCAGCTGTGGAAGCTGGAATCAAAGACGTGTACACCCTGCCTGCCCTTTTGCTCAACCAGCATGTTAATTGTATCTCCTCAACAGCTATCATCAGCTTTAAGGCATGACTTCCAACTGGTTGGTCTTTTATCAGAACCTGTTTTGCACAGAGATCACTGTTATCTACTTGTACTTTTTGGTAGTGAAAAGAGATCATTTGGGATCTCAAAGGATATGATTAAGGTTCACTTTTGGTGGCATGGACTACCTTTCTATGAACTGTTATCAGATATGTAGAAGAGAAGTGGCAGAAGCTGTGAAGTTGACCCAATCGATCATCCATCTATGCTGTTCCTCCTAATTTAGCGGTATGAATACAATGGAACTTGATCAGTGTGAGATCTGCACTCCCATCTGTCACTTCATTCCTGGCTGTTGGGACATCTTATTCCCAAGAAGCATAAGCTCTGGAAGGAATCTTATCCACTGAATATATTTGTTTTAATTTTTGATGAAAATATCTCCAACTGCCTAAACAGCCTGATGCTAACCATTCGTGACTGACTACTATTCTAGCTGTCAAGGTAAGCAAGGGTAGCCTGCAGTGCCATTATAGAAACCCACAAAGATAAATCCTGTGTTCTTAAGCATGTAAATGAACATGGCTGGTTGAAATATTTTTAGATGTAGGGTAGAATGCAGTCAGAAATAGAGCTACCTATATCTGCTCACCCTTCACATCAGCATCTTTCTGTAGGGGTTTGTGAATCACCAGGAGGGTTCTTCAGAAGAACCACACTTTCAGGCATGAGATTTATTACTAAGTAGGAGTCTTCTGTATGCAAAGATTTCTTCCACCTACACTCCCTCCTAAGGACATCTGATGAAGGAATGACCATTTTCATCTGCTATAAGCATTTGAAAGGAATCAAAGAGAAAAGATGTGTCAATGGGAAATGGCTGAAGTAATGTTCCTGCAGCTTTTAGATGGGTAATGTTTGCCAGATATGTGTCCTAGAAAAAGAAGTAATGTTTGGTTTGTGTCCTTTGACTTGCATCATCCAGAGAGATTTGAATGAATCTGGTCTCTTGTATCCAAAACATGTTAATTCATCCTTACCATGCAGTGTTTAAGCAACTTACTCCTACAGTTTGTTTCTTTGTCAATACCTTTAATACATTACAAAATAAAAATGAATGTTTAGCTTAATATATCAGAGGTTTCCAGAAAAAGTCTGAAAAATCAATAGTGTAAAAGCACTAGGAATTTGCTTTAGAAAATGTATTATTTTGTGGCTCTTGGTAGAGAAGAAAATCAGTATGATTTGTTCTTCTGAGAGTCCTACATGCATGATAAACACTTCCTTTACAAATACATCAAGTCACTTATCTTTCAGCATGATAGGAGGTACAGCTTATTTTTGCTATATCTGTTAAACCTATGAATCTAAAATAGCTACTGCTGGAAACTGAACTACTGTGTTAGCTTTTATTTAGCTGCCACTGAAGCAGCTGCTGCCCTTGCAGCCATCGTGCAGTACCACTGTAAGGCAAGTGTAATAGTTTCCAAGACAGTCTGGAATGTTCACTGGGACCATGCAAGTTTAAGCTTCAGAAATCAACTGTGTAGATCATTTCATCTGAGTCTTCTGAGAGTGCATAGATGCACAGTGTTTCAAAAGACACTGAGTTCTTTGGAACTGATTTTTGTGTGTTCACTATTTATTCTTTCTCAATGAAAGTCATTACTCATTGGTATACATGTGGACAAACTCATAATAAGAGAGATTGACTCAAACGGACAGTGAAATAAATGATTGACCTAAGTTAAAATATGGTATTCAGGATTTCAGTTTCTAGAATAAATAAGTAATCTCCTTTATGTCTAAAACTATATACAAATTCATGACCAACAAAATTTCTACATGTAAAATGATCACAGAATTTTATTTCTATCTCATTTGATATTTAAATTCAGCAAGTTTTTTTCAAGTAAACATTTCATAAGAACATTTCATTTATACACTAAAGTACATGTCATAGGTGGACTAACATAATGGAGTGCTATGAGTTATTAGAGTAATGAGTCATGTACTGAGGAAGATGTACATCAAAGGCTAACACACTTTCTGATATGCAAGCATGCATTAGTGTGTTACTTCAGATGCTCTGGCATATGGAAAGACAAAATCTGCACCAACAGTCTTTACTTGTAACGTACCTGTCTCTGGACATGGAAGGACTGACACCTACATCACTAGAATTTCTGGTTCAGGCTCAAAGTTGATATAAATGATGAAGAAACTTAATCACCAGGGAGTCGGTCTAAATGGTTGAATGACCATAGAAGTTATTCTAGCTTTCATGCTTAAATGAGAAGAGGGATGGAGTTGTGAAAGGAGAAGAAACTAACAGGAAGATATAAAAATAAGTAAGTTGAGGACTCTAAATTATTATGTTTCTTGCTCTTTATTTTACTACACATGTATACTTCTGGTTCCATGACATCCAAACTATGTTAGTTATCATTCATTTCCATTGATTTATTGATGAGCTAATTACAGCATCACTGTCTTTTTCTCTGTATATGGCCGGGGATGCATAACCTTCTTTGTAATATACAGAACTGGTGTCTGATCCTCAAATTTATTTATTGAAACAGCGACAACAGTCTTGATTCTTACTGATGACTTTATTTTCACAAAGGTCATGAGATAACTAAAGCCAAGTGTGTGCAGGTTTGGGATCATCCATAATAGCATGTTCACATCCAAGCTGATCTGAAGTAATCGATGAATGGATAAATAGATGCTGGATAAAGGAAGAACAACACATACACAAAGTATATATATTCTTACCTTACAGAAATGAACATTTCTAGGAATTGTTATGATCTGCCACATACATAGTGCACTTTAAACATTTTCATCTCTGCATTTCTCAATGCTATATTTTCTTCCTGCTAATATATGCTATGGCAGACTTGTATAGTGCAAAGAACAAAAAAAGATACAAATACTGAAGAGTCTGTAATTTATCTAATCACAGCTCAGTTGTTCATCTGTAAGGCATCGCTGTTGAGCAGGGTGATGAAGGAAGGATTCATGTGTTAAGACATGTTATTGGGAATCTGAAGATCTGGCTTCTCTTCCTATTTCTTCAAAAGATTTCATGCTCAATCTTCAGCATATCATTCTGGGTTTGACTCAGTGCCAAAGATAATGACAATCCTTATTTCTTGGTGCTAGAAGTTCTGTGTAATGGAGATGGGTTATGGTGATGAAATTGTACCAAGGAGCTGTTATGCATTTGTTGTGATGTGCTTTGATATCCCCAGATGTCAGAAAGTAGAGAGATGCAATGTATTTGTTACTGGTGTTTTGTTTCCCATTTTATCATCCGCTAATGGACATAATATGTTTTAAGAAAGGGTTTGAAGATTACAGTGAGAATACTTGTAGAAAAAAAAGAGTAATGCTAGCTCTCAGCATATTTCTGATACCTGAAATATTTCTTAGACACAAAATAGTATTTCATTCCAATATTTTAATTTTATGAAAGAAGTTTGACAAAGAAAAAAATATTGATACTTTCTTTCATTTTCAATTTTTAGTAGAAATACCAAGGTGCGATATACTGCATAAATACCTAATGCCAAATAGATACTTGTAACATTCACCCTCTATCTTTCTACATGTATAGGAAACAATATGATGATCATTCACGGAGTAGAAGAAAGTGGATAATGTCCATAATGTTTCCACTCCTCTATTTTGAAACTTTTTTTAGCTTAAGAAAATATCTGGAGTAGCTTAAAGAATCCTGGAGTATATTACTCCAAAGATTCCAAATTCTTTTCAATTCTCTATAACAGGAAAAGCAGAATCATCTATTTCTATGGTGCTGCATGAAAGAACTCCTAAAAGATTTGATGGAGAAAAATTTTATAAATAGAAACACTATCATCATCCCTCTCATAAGGTCTCATACATGGTTGCATTTGTAAAACAAAAGAAATAAAACTGTATTAAAAGGATTAATTCATAACCCTTAAAATTTAAAAAAGACATTTTCAAAACAAATAATGAAACATGTCTTTCAATTAAGATGAAATACACTGTTTTAGTATATCATCAAAGCCAAATTCATGAAAAATTACTTTAAAGCAAAGATGCATTTTTTGGTAGGAAAACTGGCGGAAGAAACTGATCACATACACTTAAGGTATGGCATTTTCAAAAGATCTTTACTGTTACTGCAGTTAGTAGAAATATTTACGTTAATGAGAACAATCAACATTAGACCAGGATTAAATGCTTCAAAAATCCCATTCTTATTATCTGCCTCCATTCTTACTTATAAATATAGTTTTGGAGAACCTAGTTTTCATCCAAATAAATTAGGCTGAGATAATTACAATGTCCCAGTTTTCTGTGAGAAATCAACAACCAAAAATACTCCTAAATATATGAAAGGAATATTGTGAAAGGTATGCATGGCTGCTGTTGAATCCCTGCATAAAACTGTCTTGCACATAGGTTTTCCACGCATATAACTGCAGAGTAAAAGACGACATTATGAGAAACCTTCTGACAAATTGATTAATAATCTTGAGCTGCTGAAGTTCAGCTGAGTGAGCAATTAAACATTCCAAACAGCAATGAACCTTCAGAGATAATTTATGATAATTTTATGCACAAGAGCTCAGTGGCTTTTTAATTTGATAGAATGTTAGTAGCATAGATTTCTAACAAGGGAGTTTCAGTGCTCCATACATCACTGAGATTACTTAAACATTTCAAATGTGGTTGATGAATGAAGTTTCCTGAGATGTGAGGAGATACAGAAGGTGTCAGAAGGTTGAGATTATTCATCATATCAATTATTGAAATTGGATGCATTGACATCATACTCCCAGCTCATATTTTATAACCATTATAAAGACAGAACAGGAATAACAGACTTGGTGGACTGCAGAACTGTCAGGATATCCAACTTCTTCCCTCTTTTATTCCAGCATTGTTCTGTCACCACACAATGTTAGCACTTCCAGGTGTTTCTTTGAAACTCGTTCTTAATATATAGCATGAGAACAAGACCCTTTGGATATCATCAGCTAAGACCTGGAAAACACCCCATGCAGATCAAGAGAGAAAAGGGAAGATAGACAAAATAACATGAGTCTAAAGTCAGTTCGCCAGAAATACAAATACTGTGTCATTTTTGCTGAGGGAGACAGCTTTCCCTACATTCTTCCATAAATTTTTTTTGCCTTTTTGTTGCTTTCAAAAAACTGCATAGGGTAGTACATTCAGACAAGTCAAATATTTTTAATTCCTAAAATATTTCCCCTTTGTTCTTTTATTTTTTGTTTTGGCAAGTAAAATATAATGTTTTAATCTTGGGTTTCTGACATACTCATGACAGTTTGATACACTAAGCTAAACTAAAGTAAATAATGTAAAGGGGCCTTCTTTATTATAGGAACAAAGATAAAGTCTATGCTTTGAACAGAATACTCAGATACCACATGTTTAAGAGAACAGCCGGTTGGTGAGATTTTATTTGTTTTTAACACTACTATAATGATCATGACAATACATTATCATTTCACATATCCAAACAGTTATCCTTTCATCCATTCAAAGAATACAATGCTGGAAAATGGAGGCTAAAGATGGGCAAAAAAATGTTGCTAGAAGCGGGACAGCAGCCTGTTATTTAAACTCCTTCGAGTGAGAGATCACTTCATGCGTGTACAGCACTCAGTTAAAATACTCCTCAAAGCTCAGGAACTATGCAGACAGCTTGGAGAGTGATAGGTGGGAGAGTGGGAGTGTTTGCACAGACCCTGTGGCTTCAAATCCTACTTAAGACTAGAACTATTAGTCTTAGGTTAACGAAAAGAGTTGTCTGACCCTTTGTGTGTCTTCAGCATTATTGTTTCAAGAGCTGACTCCTGCACAGCTCCAAATGCAGTATCAACACCTATCAATAAAACTGAAAGTCTCCCACCCTTGAAGAATCAAGTCAACATTAGCAGAAGAATCACAGAAACTGATAAAGAAAAGAAGTTCCATAAACATGATGATAAACTTCTGGAACTCCCGCTAGACATTACTGAACAAATGCAACAGAATTGGCAAGCAGCTTCCATGCATGCCTAAACACAAGTAGGTCTGAACTTGTGGCATTGAGGTTCTCTTCCCTGAAAAGCTTACGTCAGATGAGTCAAGAGTTAGTTTCACTCCCATCTAAATAAGGGGAATGCTTTTCCCAAAGGGATATAAAAATAGATCCAAACGCTGGTCATGGAGGAAAATTCCCTGGAGAGGAAAAGAAAGAACTCCAAATTGTGTGAGCAAAAAAAAAGCCTTAAAAAACCCCACAACTTAGAAAACTTGATCCAATTAAAAAGTTGAAAAAGTAGAGTTTTTTCACCTAGAGAATGCATTGAAACAGTCCTCAAACACAGAAAGTTGATATAAATAGAATGATATTATTGTAACCTCTAGTACACTGCTGCAAAATGAAATATTAAAAAGCAAACAAAAGTATTCTTACTATGATGTGAACTTACTCCTGAGACAGGGTATCTGGAAGCAAGCTGTTGAGAAATTTCTATTATTAGAGTCTTACGAAAAAGTTACTCAAACAACTTTCATAAATGGTAACAATATCTTCAAGCGTCTCTCAGAACTGGTTATTGATCTAGGTAACTTTTCATGGTCTGTGTCTCTGTGTCTCAATTTAGTGGCACATAATACATAGTTAAAGCTGAGAACAGGAAGTAAGTATTATATAATTTCAAATGAGATATTGAAAGGCTAAACCATTTCCTTTCTTACGCACTGTTAATCATTCTGGTGGCTTGCACAATCTTGTAACCTCAGCTCTTCTGGATTAGCAAAACAGCACTTGCCTGACTCCCTGGGAGCTTCCTTAGGAAGTGGCCAGACTGGTGGGTAGGAAGGAAGCAAAAACTGAGGTGACCTAAATGTCCTTTTTAGGAATCTCTGGTTCTCCTAACTTTTTTCTGAAATTGTCTCTGATTATATTTTTTTTTTTCTTTTACTCAGGAGGATCAAATTTGGTAAGAATACTGGACACTGATGTAAAATACTCCCATCTACAAAGTTACATACCACAGGTATAGTTCATGTCCTCCTCAGTCCCATGTTCACAAATCTCCATGACAACCCTTCCTGGAATGCAAAACAGACAAAGTAGCAGTAACTCCAGAATCCATAGAGGGTTTCCACCTCTCATTAATGCACTCATAGTACCTCGAAGAGAAAAATGGTTCACCTGACAGCCTGCTGCCACAGGAACATTAGGACAACATTTTCAGTCAAGTTCCACCAGTTCAGTTGGTTAGTCTTGATGAAATTTCTCTCAGTTACCCAGAAAAAGCTTCAAAACTGGTCTCTCCAAAATGTTAGCAAAGAATGAGTATGTCTAAGAATTTCCGTATGTGAAATTAAGGGAGAATTTTTTTTCCTTCCCTTTTTTTTGAGCTAAAACAATGTGTATGAAGAAAGAGCACTTAAAATATTTTTTCTTCAAAATTAATTAAAACAAAGTTATTAAGAAAATTATAGGAAAAGTGTAATTGTCATCTGAAAATGTGTCCTGACAAATTTGCAGAATAAATTAAATCTCTAATGCAGAAATGTTAGTCCTGCTTCCAGTGTCAATGCAGTCTTGCAGAGACTCTTCTGATGCTTCCATAATGTGCCAATCAATGTTCAAAAGTACAATTATTTGTTTGTATTCTTGAAGAGAGATACACAAAACAATTCTGAAGTCCTATTTTAGTAATACACGGTAGTGAAAATGAAATATTAATCATATAATCAACCATACTGAAAAGCAGTGCATACCTAAAACTTGTACCTATAATACTCTTTTGACAGTAATATTATAGTTTGGTTTTGGCAGCTACATTTGTTATTTTTCAGGCAAAGTTGGCAACAACTCAAAGTCATGGAAACATTGGGCAAACTCCAGCAGCCCTTTCTTAGGCAAGATGTCTATTTAAATACAATATTTAACCTACCTTTTAATAGGATAAAAATGGATGACCTGGATGAATGGAGTATTTTAAACTTCCTGCAAAATAGGATAGTCTTCTTGTTTGCACTATTTAATGTTTTGATTTCCCATTCATTGCTGAGGCTGTAATGAGCATCAGTTATTACATGGTGGCTTAGCTCCAACATAAATCATTTAACCTCCCCCTCTCTATTGATTTATATTAGCATTTATAGATGGCACTCATTGTCTTTATAGAGCCTGGGATCTCACAGTAATTAAGTTCAAATTTAAAATAAACAATGACATCCAATATGGGTCGTTGAAATATCCTGCAAGGATTCTTGCCTAATGCCTACATTCAGTTTAGACTTCATCTCATTGCCATTCTAAAAATCCTAACTAGACAAACCAAATGAAACCAAACAAATAATCACAGCAAAAAAGAACAGCAGGGAAGGCATGTATTCAATCTTGAAATGACTATGGAATGGGTTTGTCAAAATTATAGTGTCAATATTGTATCAGATGTCACTCTTTTTTTTGCGGTGGTATTGTATGTAAGCCTATCTAGCTCAGTGGTATCTTTCTCCTGTAAACATTTTAAACATAATTGGAGAACGTTACAGTTTATTGGTTTATCTCCAAGTCCTCCAATGCTCTTGGATGCATGGTAAGTTATTCTTTTCTTTTGCTCTCAGGAGACAAATTTATACCTTACTTACAGTACATTCATGTTATTCTCAGTTAATTCTGTTGATTTAAGACCACAACTACCTTTAATGGTAAATGGTAAGCATTGTGTACAGTAGCATAAATATGGACTGCCATGAGAAAACTTTTTTCCAAGCCATGAACAGCAATCTTCACAGGCTGCAGGAACAGAAACCAGGACTATAGTTGTTCGCTAATTGGATCTCTGCTAAATTATTTTTCTTCTTTCATAACAACTATCAAGACATAAATATAATAAATATTATTAAAATATTATAAATATTACAGAATTAGTATAAATATTATTTCAAAAAAGTTCCTCAAGAGCATTTTTCTAACACACATAGAACATTCAAAAGTTAATTCAGATTGGAAGCCCTCACATCACTGAAGCCTTTCAATTAACACTTTCTAATTTAAATTGAAAACCTCA
Organism: Morus bassanus; assembly: GCA_031468815.1. NCBI lineage: Eukaryota > Metazoa > Chordata > Aves > Suliformes > Sulidae > Morus > Morus bassanus. The sequence continues at coordinate 34,495,749 of CM062572.1, read as the reverse complement.
CCTGGAATTATTCTGACAATTTAAAAAAAATGTGGGAAGCAACCACTAACTGTGCAGCTAACACTTAAAACACTTGTCTAAAAATAATATGATATCTGACTCTCCGACCCATAAATCTAGCCTGATCCCTAAGCCTGGGCAGAGATTTCTATCAAGTGACATGCTGAAGCCACAGCTGGAAATACTAAGTGGGAGACAGTTCCCATATCAGCCCACAGTGCTGCTATGGCTTGGCAAATTCTTTGCAGCCCCACTCTTTTCATAGGTCTCATACCTTTTGCTCCCCCTGTAGTCCTAACCCTATGCCTAACCCTAAGTGTGGGTGGACACTTCTGTAGTGGGACATGCTGAAGCCCCTTGTGAAAAGGATGCAAGTGGGACAAGTCTCACAGAAGCCCCACTTTTCTTCCTCAGTCTTCCTCCAGATCTTTTTGCAGCACCGTTCTTCCTATGGGTCTCATATCTCTGTCAGGGAAAAATAAAGACAGTGGCTGCTTAGCAGGGGAAGGGGAATTTGGGAGCCAAGCATCACAGCATGGCAGGCAGAAGCCATGGCCTCACCAACAAAAGGGCTTAGTCCTGTCATACATGAACAAGCCAGGAAGTCAGCCCATGGGTCAGGGTCAGAGTCCAGATCAACAGGGTACAAGCCCAGGCACAGGCATGGCTGCAAAGTAGCTGCAACACAGCCCAGGCATAAGCCAAGTGTGAGACTCTCTACTTAATGCAGCTGCAAGTGAAGGAGGTAGCAATCCCTGCTGCAGCTTCTTCCAGCTCTTCCTCAGAGAACTCCAAGGCCAGTGGAGGCTTCTCTCTTTTCTGGAGAAGGGGAGGCTGAGGGGAGACTTTAACACTCTCTACAACTCCCTCAAAGGAGGTTGTAGCGAGGTGGGTGCTGGTCTCTTCTCCCAAGTTACTAGCAATAGGACAAGAGGAAATGGCCTCAAGCTGCACCAGGGGAGGTTTAAATTGGATATTAGGAAAAATTACTTCACTGAAAGAGTGGTCAGGCATTGGAACAGGCTGCCCAGAGAGGTGGTGGAGTCACCATCCCTGGAGGAGTTCAAAAAACGTGTAGATGTGGCACTTCGGGACATGGTTTAGGGGACATGGTAGTGTTGGGCTGACAGTTGGACTTGACGATCCTAGAGGTCTTTTCCAACCCTAATCATTCTATGATTCTATGATTCTCAAACAGGTCTCACCTGTCAGAGCTTTACTCCAGGAGGAGGGAGGATTGTTCTCCTAACTGACCCTAAGCCTTGCAGGAAACTTCTGCCACGGGATATACTGAAGTCCCAGGGAAAAGTCTGAGTAGGGAAAACTTCTCATAACAGCCCATGCTTTGATTTGGTAGCCTCCTAGGAGCCATGCCCTTTCCAACGGCACCAGTTTTCTCCCTCTTCCTACCCTAAGCCTAGTCTTAACCCTAAACCTGGTCTTAGAGGTTTTAGTACACTTTTCATTAAATCTTTCTGCTAGTCCTTGAAATGTAACTATGCTTTTAAAAAACATAACTAAATTAAAAACTCTAGTTTTCCTTACCTACATTATCTTTTACTATTGTTTTAAATGAAACATTATTTATGCATATGATGTATGTGTGTCATGTGTGAGCTTTATTTCCTGGTAGGTTATGTGGTACTTCCATCATTGTTTTTCCCTCAGAGTGAGCTGTAGAGTGTTCTTTATGAGATCTCAGTTTTCAGAATAACACAAATTTCCTGCTGTGATTCAGTAGTTTCATGTAAAAAGCATAATATTGATCTGATTATTTTTAACTGCTTCTGCACAATAATGAGGTAGTTAGTGTGAAATAGTTGTATAACTGTATAAACCAAAGCTATATTTCTAATTTGAATTTTGCAACCTCTATTTACACTTTATTTTAGGTTTACATGTTTGTCTTTATCATGATGCTTCTTTCATCATTTATTCTAATTATCTTACTTATCACTGTACATAATTTCCAACCAATAAATTATTCTGCTTTTTACTCCAGGAAGAGGAGACATAATAAATCTGATCCAAAGCCATGGAAGTTAAACGAAAAATCCAGCATTAGGACCAATTAAAAATTATCATTTAACTTTGTTACTGTTTTTGCAGTGCTGCAAATTGATCCCAAATCATTCTCTTGGACATTTCTGATACCCCATGTAAAGGAATTGAATTGTGCTGTCTAATTGCTGTTGGTTTACTAAGTGACAAGGCATTGTTTCTGCGATAAGTATTCTAATAGAATAAAACTGTTAACACACTTTACAAACACTTATCTGATTTTTATACTTAATTTCAGCAAACATTAATGCCAGTGAAGCTTGATTGCCTCAGCGTCTGCAGAAATGAACACAAAAGAACTGTGAACGTTTCTGAATCCAGCTCATTTTAAAACTAGCATGAATAAAGTACAGATAGCTTTTTGTACTACCGATCAGCTCTAAATATTATGATATATTTTTTCAGTAAGAACTGGCATCCGGCTACAGATTTACAGCCTCAAGCAACATCGCTTCTATTTTGAAATCATGGTTAAACATCTTAAACACCTGAGTAGTTTTACTCAGATTGATAATTCAACTGACTTCACTTTGAACTCAGAAGAACTACTCTTCTAGTAAAGTTTCTCAAGTATAAGCACTTGCAAGACTTCGCCTTGCATTTGTTGCTCTGAAACAGTTTAATTCCTGATTTTACCTTATAAATGCTAAAGGAAAACTTAGGGAAGATAATGCATTTTACAATCAAAAGATCAAGAAAATTGCTTTGGTTTTTCTTTTGACAAATAAATGTATTTTATAACATGCATAATGAATTTTATAATGTATTTTATATAGAATACATATAGAAATCTAGAAAAATACAGAATATACAGACTATAACAGTTCTGTAATTGCTAAGACTATTGAGCAGAGAATGACAGAAATCCTCAAAGCATTCTTTTGAAAGGGCCAGGTGAATACATGGAACAAAGCATATGATTTTGTATGACATATTCCTGATGTGAGGGAAAAGAAAAATACACGGATATCAGTAACAAAACTCTATTAAGCTCACTTGTTTCAGGATCGAGTCCTAAATAGCGGAAGTTTAATTAAAAAAAAGGTGCAAGAAGATTTTTTGCTTCATTTGGGATGCCTGACAGAGTAGTCAAGAAGAAAAAAGTGGCAGCCAGAACAGAAAAAAAAAGTCAAACTATTTCTTATGTTAGTAAATAGAGTGATTTCTGAATGGACGTTATAGAGGATGAAGGGAGAAATTGTATGATGGACTTACAGAAAGAAAAAAACAAACAGTAAAGAGATATTAAGGACAACTTCCTTCAGTCTCTGCTATGAGAATCTGAATTATGGACTGATGTTCACAGACAATTTTCAAAAATATTTCATTACCACACATATATCCAGACCTCACTTTCAGAGATGATAGTGACACCAGCAGTACGCATACATATAAAAACACATCTGTTAGTAATACAGTAATTATTTTCATAGTGTGTTTCTACTGCTGGACCCTTACTGCCTCCATTCAGTTGACATCTCAGCATGAGATGCACAAGCTGAGAGTCAGACCCCCAAAAGGTACCTGTTCGGAAGACATACATACAGTGGTTACCTTGGCAACAGACACACGTGAAAGCTCTCAGAAGAGCTTTTTTCTCACATATTCATTTTTTCTGCTCAGAGGGTTGGTTCGTATGTATATGTAGGTTCAGGCTACAAACTTTATCAATCAGCCTACAGCTGCACAGTTTCAACTCTGACTTTTATTCTTTTCTGCATTCCCGCAGCTTATGATGAACATTTGTTGATGAATGGAGAGACTGGTATCTGGCAGAGCATGCTGCTCCACTAGAAATATACAAATCTCTGCTGCAACTTTACAGATCATTTACATGAACTTTTGAAGTAGGAAAAAGGTTTATATTACTAGTGAAGAGATGCCTATATACAATTGCAAATGGAGAACTGCCTAAATAAGAAACCCCAGACTGAATCTTCTCAAACTTTCTGCCTTAATATACATGTACATGCATGCTTAATATACATAGCCATACTAGAACTTACATTATTATTAGTTAGAGTTGAAGTACTTTATTAATGTTAAGTATTAGCATTGCTGTTTCACAGGCACAGAGAATGACCCCAAACATGTAATATAAGTTATGTTACTTGAAGTCTCCTCATTGTGGAATCAGCCTCATTTGGAATCAGTTTTGAATGTTATAAATTGCTGCCTTATTGTAGCAAAAATTTATAACTCACCTGCAAATATCATATAAGCAGTCTGTTTTAAACAGTGGGTTGTATATCTTATCATGTATTAATATCAATATAATCAGAAATTATGAGATAAAAGAAATGTGTTCATTATGCTCCATCAAAAGTCCAGTTAGGTACAAGTTTGGAAGGTCACTTTTCTCATTTAGGCCCCTTACAGTTCTTCTTCCAACTTAGCTCATGCTAGACTGGTTGGACATGATTATGCTCTTCATCACATTTTACACAGACATAGCTGTTTCATTTTCACTGGTACAATAATTGGTCTAGGAGCAAATCTAAAGGCCATTGCATTTATTTGGCCATCTTATCAGTGTCCTCAGTGAGTGAAGAATCAGTTTACATGATACCTATTCTCTCTGTTTCATCCCCCTAGCAGAAATAATACCTTGAGACACTAGTGGCCTTTACAGCTTTGGAAGGGACTTGTATTTATGTTTATATATTGTATTTATAACTAGAATCAGGAGTTTTTCCTGTGCCTTTACCTCTGGGCTGCTGATACTGGTAGCTGATGGTGCTAATAGACTTCATTCTATGTGGGACATAAAAACATTATCTCCCACCAATTCTCATATAAGACCACTGAGGGTGTAAACCAGGACCTGTTGTATTAATGGCAGGGTTTCTGCATTTTAGTTGGCTTTGACATAGATGTTCTACTTCTGCAGTTTCTACTGATTCATTACACTAACCAGGATGCATTTTTTTTCTGTCAGTACAGGTGAAAACATAGAAAAAGTAATACCATCTTCCTTATAAGTGACTATTATTTGTAATGGAAAATATCAGAAATGCAAAATGGTTTTCAAAGTATTTGAGTTTGAAAAAACAAGTATTTGATAGGGCTGTTCTGCAACTATTTACTTTGTTTTGAATTCTTAGTTCTCTGCTTGTCTCCTTCTCTATCAATTTTTTTAAAGTATTCATTACTAAGTTGTAAACCTGGCCTCTGTGGTGTTTCTGCTCTCTTTTATTTTCCAGCACAATAACCATACCACTGTACAGTAAGGCTAAATGTGAAGGATAGGTAATACTTTGTCAGTGTTTCAAGCAGAATTCAGGGACATTTCAAAATGTTTTTTGTGATTTGGGCTTCCAACTTTAAAATGTGATGTATAATTGACATTTTGATACTTCGAGGCCATGGTGTATTCTCACACTTCCATGAAAAAAAACCCAACTTGCTGACACAATCAGGAAACAGATGGTGACGAAGATCTTGTATTTAATATGCCAATCATTATGCTTTACTTGCATATTATCATCTCATTCATGAGGCCACTATATGAAGGAATTTTGCTATGCCTCTGCAAATCAATCAAGAAGTCTTTTAATATTTTTTTAAATATAATTTAGGTCTTTATTATCCTTTCTATGTTTCATTATATTTGGGGTGGAGTGTTTATGCAAATTTATTACACATGAAAAAATGCTTTGACAATCCTGTGGCTAGAATAGATGTCAGCAATGAAATATTCACTATAGATAGCTTCAATAGAGAGACCAAGAAATGACTTGGCAACTGAATTATCCACGTTTTCCATACTTTGCTGTGGTCCTTAATTCAAAGGCAGTGACATAGTAAGACACTATGAAGGATGATGTCGAGTAGGAGGATGGATTTTGTAATGTGGCCTCATATCTACTGAGACCTGGACTTCAGTCAAAATTTCTGCTCAAGAAAGCCACAGATGGCAGATTACCAATACATTTCAGTTAGAGCTAGCACTGGATTTGAAATCACTGAGTACCTGAGCCAAGCAAACCTCTTCTTCAGCTCTGAAAATAGGCATTTTTCTTGGAGACTGTCTGACTCAGAGTCCCATCATATAGGAGTAAGTCCATCCACTCACAAACTGAGTAAGGACCCTCCTTGGACAGCCTGAGGTCCTCTGAAGATGTTTTAGCCCATTATCGCAAATGGTGAGAAAAAGCTGGTTCTTTCTCCTTTATTTCTATCTTGCACTGTCCAGAGAAAGCTTCTTCCTTCGTAAGCGCCAAACATGCATGTTTAAAGGGAGTTGGGGTATAGTTATCACCAATTTTTTTCTCTCTCACTTCCACTCTCTACCTGTAGGTTCCCCAGCTTCTAAAATGTATATCCTTCCATTTAAAGAAGTAAAAAATATTTCTGATTCTCTGCAAAATGAACAACACAACAAAAAGGACACAGCATGTAGCTTGACTACTTACAAAGGCTTTGTTACCTGGGATAGAATGTGGATAAGAAGAATGGTTTTGTGCTGAAACTTAGAAAAGAAGCTATTTCTGGAGGAGAAAAAGGATTTTTATGCCATTGTTCAACACAATCCAATACCATTCCAGGCACAGTACACTTCAGGAGCTATTTCAATGAGACAGGTCTCGTAAGAGGCAAGGTGGTCCAATGCACAAGAAAAGTGAGCCTATGTTGCTTTTATATGTGTCACAACACAGAGTTCCTGGTAGCCTTTCAGCATATCACTGTTTCTTTCCCCCTCTAATTCCCCCTTCCTAATCTCCAGACATTTCAGACTACTTGCAATGTGCTCTGTTAGACCAGATCTTCACTGACTCATAAATGGGGGTTCTATGTCATCCCTATTTTGTTTTATTCCCTTTGTTCTGTGGCATTCTTCATTTAGCTTGTCCAAGCAGGTTTGTGGTTTATGAAACCAGAAATCCTCAGAGTTGCAATTCTGTGTTCCTTTTAATTGGTTAAAAAAAAAAAAACAAACCAAACCCAGAACCCCACCAGCCCAATGCAGCATTGTGTAACAGTTGAGCTGTTCTTAAACACAGGGTCAGATTTATTGTTTGTTTCATTACTTATCAAAGACAGTGGCTTACACACCTTGCATTATCTAGACAGCAGTCTTGGGATGTCAAAAGTCAAGGTTACATCAGCTCTTGACTTTATCCATGCTCTATGATGTACAATGTCATTGCAACAGAGCACTTCCTTTTTGTTCTGGGGGAACTTGATTCATAATGAGCCCATCTAGGGTGTACTCAGATTGTGATAAAGAGCTCTATACAGAGGCTCCTATTTTAGAGAAGCAGGTGTTGGCTTTGATTAGAGAAAAATGACATCATCCAAGGGAGAGAAGAAAAAAAGCAAAGGGAAAGGAAGGCAAAAATAGAAAAAAAAGTGGCAACCAGACACAAATACATTTGCACATATAAAGCTGTTCTAATGAGAGCCAAATTGATTTGACATTCAGTGGCAGTTTGAAGCCAAAAAAAGCAAAGCAGCCTACAAAAGGCCCAGCTCATTGTTTATGGAGTGTCATACTTCATCATCTGTGAGACCAATAACAGTGATGGGAAGACCTTTAAAAGCAGGGAGTTTGCACAGAATGGCTGCGTGGATACCGCTGATGTCAGATCCAATAGAATGATTGTGAGCTATTTCCTGAATTGAAATCATGTTTGTCAGATGAAATAGACGCTCTCTACAGATTATATCTTTGAGAAAAGGATTTGGTACATTGTTAGAATTCTTGGCTGGTTTCTCCTAGGCAGACACAGCCACAAAACTTATCCTATGATGGGTACGGATCATCAAACTGCCCCGAAGAAAAAAAACAGAGAAGAGAAAAAAATTACATAACATGCAAATGCAGTTCCCAGTACATGAAAATCAATCTCTTTATGAAAAAGTACTTTGCACAAAATCATGTAAATTAATGTAGGCACCCCTTTCCTCATCCTTATTTTCACAGATAACTTTGTAAATATTTTTACAAACACAATTTTTTACATTTTCATTAAAATAGTGGACCCCTTTCATTAGTAGACTGTAGAATATACTTCATCCATCTCTGCTTTCAGTTAGAACACCTGGCGAGGAGTGACATGTTTATCAAATGTTGGTGAATGCCAACATGAATTAAATAAGCCTTCAAAAAAACATGAGATGCTATAGCCTTGTACAGGAAAGGATATGTGTAGAAAGCAATCTCTCTCTTTCTGCCTTCTAGCTATGAGCTCAATCTAGATATCACAATATTGATATTAAATTCTGATACTAATGTTTCTGTTTAGATTTCACTAGAAAATCTGTTTCTTTTTGGGGGGAAAATTCAGGAATTTCAGCCTCCTGGGTCTCAATTCTCTAATGACTCACTGGAATACAAATAGACAGTAATCTCAAATTAGCAAGTCCTTAATCACATTTTACATATAGTATCTAGTGTGGCTTTATAACTTAAAAAGCACTATCAGGGTGACCAAACTTATAATGGATGGAACAAGTATAGACAAAAAAATTACGAGAGACAAGATACATAGAGGTAGGTCTAAGTGAATAAATGAATTCGTTCACATTAAAAACAAAAATCTGTTTAACCTTTTTTTGCAAACCTTGCATTCTGTTTCCTGTAAATATGTCTGTGAGTTTATTAGCATGACCACCCACCAAATATATAGATCAGTAGGTCAAATTGTTTAAATATTCACAAAAAGCCAACACTACATCTATATTAAATATTGTATTCTGTGACATATGAAGACAGTGTATATTGGCTAAGAATTATGTATGCAGATATAATTCCTGCTGTGTTAGCTTTATGTTGTAAATCATATGATTGGGTTTCTTTTGTCATATTTAGGAGAATTATAAGCCACACTGGAATAAACTACAAATTTTGAATACAGGAAGATAGGTTTCTAAATTCACTCTGTGATAGTACCTAGAGATTCAAAGCCATATCTATTCTACCACAGCCTTGACATCAGTTTGCTGGAGAAATCGGTTGCTCTTTGTCTAATGCCCACTGGTTTAGTAGTCAGTCTGAAGTCCTGCAGTCATAGTATTTAATTCTACTGAATTAAATATTAAAATGGAATCAGCATGTTAAGGCTTTCAACAAGTGGATTTCACTTTTCTCAGGCTGTAAGGGTTCTCATGGATAATTATGTTGTAGAAAAAGTAAGCAGGAATTCAGTTATTGAAGACTGAAGAAACTCATTCCTACCAAATTTTGTTAAAACATTTAAAATATTACCTTTTAGGATTCAGTGTCAGAATTATAACACCACAGAAGTGAATTCAAGCAATTTACATTTCCCTTAGAGCTATTGTTTCACACTGTCTGAAGATTCAGGCTATGTCTTTCACTGCTGAGAAACGATGTATTTTACATCAAGCCACGTAAACTTTTATAAATTAGTAAAAACAAGGAAAAGAAAAATTTCACTTTAATGTAGCTAGTCAGGGCTAACCTCAGGCCCACATCTGCCATTATATTGACAAAAAATAGAGAGAAATCACATGATGTTAACAATGAAAATATAACCTTTGCAAGAGAACACTGTATCAATTGCCTGCTGCTTACATCGGAATCTTCCCTCCACAGCTCTACACGAACAAAGTCTGAAAATACCTTGCATTTTGGCTTTGTATTTCCTTCCACATCTGTGAGAAGTGATAGTTTTTATATGAAATTCTTCTGAAAAAGAGAGAACCACAGTAAGGAGGCTCAATGTATAAAATTTTGCACGTATATTAAAAAAAAATAATTTATTGGTACAAATTACAATGAATTATTTATATTAGTTACAGTCAAAATATTTTTTTCATTTAGTCACTGTCTGCTTTCTGTGCTATATCAAGACCAATATGACAAATGACAACCAGGTGTCATTAAGCTGGAAAACTGTCTTCAAGTACTAGACTTAGGCAGTTGATTCTGCCTAGTTCATCAAAAGGATCAAGGACACCTGATTCAGATGTGTAATTACCAGGTATGAAACAGCTGTTTCATCTAGCAGAAAGAGCAGACCAAGTCACTAAAAGCTGAAGATAAGCTAAGAAATAAAGATTTCAGTTTCATTTTGTTTTCCTAATACAGAGGGTGATTAACTCCTGGAACAAATCAACTCAGGAAGTGGTAATTACTCCATTGCCTGACTATCTGCAGCAGAAAGAGATTTTTTTTTTCCCTGAAAGACATGCTTAACTAATCCAAAGCTGGCACAAAATTTGTTGCCAGAGATAAAGGGGTGGGAACTCCCCTTCTCTGATAACTTATACTAGGTGTGTAACTTTGCATAGCACTTCCTTGCCGGTAGGGTTTGGATAGTTTAGATAGATGGCTCCTGAGTGGTGCCTCACACAAGTTACTTGGCTCAGAAAAAGGACGTAAGATAAGGTTTTATGTGCCTGTGTTATATGAAGATCAAATAGTCTGGATAACCTAGGGATTTCTTTAGTCTTAAAATTGGCAAGTTTCTATTAGTATCTCTAGGATATACAAGTACACACAAGGAACAGAATGAAATCCTACAGGAATGAAAATATTCCTCTGATCTATTCCAAAAGCAGTTCTTTAGATTTTTAGCCCCTCAACATATTCAGTCTTATCTGCAATATTGTAATGAAAATAATTTTATTTGCATCCTTTTTATTTCCAGTGTCCACAATCTGTTTACTTACATTCCGTACAGCTACGTCTGACTGTACCATGTTTTATTCCATTTATCTAGCTTCAGCTGAATTGCTTAGTAAATTCCAGCCTGCTATTCCTTTCAAAGCTCAGTAGAGTCACTGGGTCTGCACAGACACTGCTAAACACATTCTGAAGAGGACGGGGTTAAACAGTTATACTGAAAGCCTCATTGACACAGGTAATCTTTCCTGCTGATGGCAAAAAGACTATAGGACAGCATTAAAAAAACGACGGTAGGATTTACACTTAGGTAACTAAGAGAATTGATGCTGGGCTTGTAAATAGGACAGATTAAATACAGACAATAAGATAATGGCAAGCAGTTATACACATTTTCAGTATAAACTTTCAGTAAAAAAAAATCTCTTATCAAGGAAGTGTGACTACAGACTTAAAGCTCTACTCCTTAGAAGCTGGTTATTTTTAAAGAGAAAATTTTCTCCTGCTTGGGAATCTAGTAAGAAATTATTTTCAAGAGGAAGGTAGAAAAACAATAGGAGTTATCCTGGAAGAAAACTAAAATGCAAGTCCCTCTTTTCCTTGTCTTTCTACCACTCTGTATGCCACTCTCTTGTTACAGTGGGGTGTTTGCAGATAAATTTTCCAAAACAATTCCCAGCCAGATAACCTTCACTCATGCAAAACTCCTTATTTTAAAGCTGTGAGTTCGCTAACTAAGGCTAGGCTTAGCCATCCTTTCACAAAACTATGGGAGGCTCCAAGATGTCTCCTATATGTCATTAAAACCACCTGTTCACTCGAGGCTTTCTAAGTAGCGACACCAGGTCTAACTGTGCAGCTGGAAATGACTGGAGATCAAACTGTGCTGCAGCAACTTGCAAAAGTTGAAAATGAGTAGTTCCTAGTAAGTCAGGTTACAAGAAGTTCACTTTACCTCTGTTTCCAAGAGATACACAGACACAGTTCATGCACCATTACAGGCCCATCAGTTTCTTGAGAGGAAATGCATGTATCTATAGTGCAGCAAATACATCTTCTGTGCAGGCTTTCACTAACAGGAAGTGGTTTGCATACATATCTCCAAAACTATGGTTTTAACATGATGACTTAAGGTGTTTAACTACAATGTAAGGACTGAATGCAGTTCAGTGGCTGTTCTTTGTAGTTCAGAGTGGAAACCTAACTTCGATGCTCTGAAACAGCTCATATTTCCAGACATGTCTGAAGTTGGATGAATATGGCTACCTTTTTGAGTAAAAATAATGGGGAAAATCTGTGAAGGCAAGGGGAGAAAAAATATTTTCATTTCAAAATTATTAATTGCATGCCATCCTTTGTGCATTGCAGAATTTTTCTTGCTCTGAAAACCAAGTAGTTTTTATTTTGTAGTCATCCTGAACATGACTGTTAGAAGAAAAAGCTTAAAACCACACATGTCAAATCCCTTTTCATAAAGAACCTGCAGCATAGAAAATTTTGTATTATATGTATTAAAGAATGAATACACAAAGTGTAAGAATGTCTGCTGGCAAGATACCTGAACTGTAATAAAACTGATATCTACAAGAAAATGTTCCACTAACAGTGGGGACCAGTGAGAAGAGGTATTTTATTCCTGGCCCTGCCTGTGCAAAGATGAGTAGTATTCTCAGATCTATGAAAGCACAAAACAGAAAACAAAGAGGAAACAACCCTGCACTTTTAACCAAATCTGCTTCTTGTATTTTATCAGCAGCAATAACTATTTGACAATTGGGTTTTAGTTAATCATTTCATTAGTAAACAAAAAACCCAAATACCATCAAACTAGATAAGGATAGATTGCTCTTTATGGAGTAGTTTCTGGTGCTAATAAAAGTAAAACTGTGTGGTTTTACTTTACAGCACCCTCCCCCAGCTTCTTTCCCCCATCGTTTTATTTCAGCCACTGAAGTAAGAGGATATGAACAGAAATATATGTGGAAAAAGACTGGTTCAGTAAAAAAGGTGTTTTCTTATGCAGTTCTATTTTATTGGAGAATTATATTAAAAAACTAAAATGGAAAATAAGGCAGTTTTTCAGCAGGTATTGTGGAAGCAAACATACCTTTATTTTCCGTATACTATGTGAAAGCAAATTGAGTGTCTTTTGGTCAACTGTGAAATGCCATTTGTAAACGGAAGTAACTGAGGTTCATTAGGGTTTCTTTTTCCCTCTAATTCATTGCAAGTTTGCTTTTTTTTATGAAAATAGATTTGATGAGCTAACCAGAGTGTAGAGGTAACGTTCACTCATTCAGCGATATTCGGCAGTTCTTATTCACTTTTATACTACATTGCATTTTCACTCTTGGAAACTCATTTACATAATCTCCGTATGGTCATTTCACAGTAACTGTATGCGACTCTGGATATGCCAGCTAATAATTACCCTAAGCTATCTGAGAATACCCAACTACATAGTGACTATACAGTTATTTCTTAATACTCAAACTCTAGACTGAAAGCCCTCTGACTGGTCCAATACTATGAAATGTCAAGCTGTTTACCAACAACAAAGACTGTGCCTCTGCTTCTCAGCCCTGCAGCTGAAGCAGAAAATGCCAGTGTTTACTTAAAGAAGAAGGGGAGAAAAAAACCCTCTCCTTCCTCTATGCTTGTTCCTGTGGCTGTTGGAGTGAATAGTAGTTTTTGTCATTGATTTCAATGGGAATTGAATCTGACTCTCTTTCTCATCCTTTTTATGCCCTGTCCTCTTGCTCTTCAGGAAAGTACTTTATTTACACAGTAATTGTCATAAAACTATAATTTCCATAGATGAGATTCTGCTGTATTTCCTCATCTACTGGCTTAGTTTAGGTTTCCCATCATCTCTTATAAAAAGCCATGATTTACACGTCTGTATATCTGAACACTCAATTCCACTAGAAAAATAAGAGAGGAAGTAAGAATTTTCCCTTGGAACTTTTGTAGGCCAAAATCTGCAGGTATTTTTACCATAGCATCTCAGCTTCCCCGAGCTTTGGCCACTACTTTCCAGCATTACTGTGACACAATATGGCTTATCATAAGACTGCTTCCTTTTTGTCAGAGTAGAGTTTGGATTAAATGACTATGGAAAGGGGCAAATTATGAAAGGCAGGACTTTCCTCCCCTTCCTCCTTAGCAATTGAATTAAAAAATGCCACTGACTTTAATCACCAGTTACAGGGTATTGAGTTGTACAGGGTTTTAGAATTTGGCAGAAGAGATGAAAAATTTCTGAATGGGGATAAAGGAAAACACAGAAAAGCCTATATAAAAATGCGGGGGGGGGGGGGGGAAGCTGTTTTCCCTGATATTTTACAGAATACGCAGAAATAACATTTGGATAATGATTAAATAATACTGAGAAAGTCTACTGTGCAAACAAGGAATTTCTCAGGGTTGTGTATGTGTGTGCTATTTAATTGTTTTGGATTTTTGGTTGAGATTTCTTTTCAAAAAGAATGATGTGATCTAAAAAGAGAGGACAAGCTTGGTTCAGTTATAGCTTTCATATAATTACTACAAACTAATGCAAATTAGACTGTAGGTCTGCTCAATGTACATTTCTGTGCTTGCCAAATTATGTTTGGCAGTGTGGTCAAGCAATAACAGATGCACACTGTGCCTAGTTTTCTCGGGCTGTTCAATAATTAGGAGGGCCATGTATTATAATAAACCACATCCCCTTGGCTGAGATTTGGATGCAAATTGCACACTAATTCACTTCCAAGTTTTTTGGAAGCATACCAAAAGACATGAAAATTAGGGAAATATACTATTTACTTCAGGAAATGTGTTTAAAACTAAATAAGGCTCATTTGTAAGCAGTGTTCATCTATTCCATCCTTGTAAAAAAATTAACAATAAGTTCCCTTTCCTTTACACTGTTTAGTTCAGCTCTAGCACAGAGCAGCTAATGTGACACCTCTGCAATGTTCATGGCATCTCTATTATTCTTGCACTGAGAGAGTACAATATAAAAGACAGTTACTCTGCTTTGTATTTCTCTAAGGTATTGCTGAGGTTGAGTGGATGTTATCAGTTCAGTGAAAGACTTGAATCACACTGCAATCCAAATTCTTTGCAATCAGTTGAGTTGCAATGGCATGCTGTTTATAGCAGAAAATTCGTCTTTTGAAAAGGCTGAAGATTCTTTACCCTTAGCTATTATACAAAGGCTGAATGGACAGATTTAATGAAAAAAAAAAAATACTTAATGAAGGAAATTCTAGGAAATCCAGCAAGGTAATGTAGTTACATGTGTAGATGTAACTACACCTGTCTCCAAATTCTGGAGAAACAGAAAATGAAAATAATTGAACTTATTGTTAAACGTATTAACAGGTAGTTAGGCTGTCCTGAAAATCATTTAACAGTGAGCTGCCTTGCAGTAACAGTTAACACTCTTAAACAGAGAAATGTAATGCAACCTAAAAGTGGTGTAATAAGAGATACATCTCTTGTGTTTATTGCCTACTAATTGTATTGTGATTGCACCAAGGAGACAGGCTCATGGATTACGACGCCTCTGTACATGCTCTAGACAAATACAGAAAAAAAGGCAGTGAAAATGGCAGAAATCAGAATGCTCTCCTGCAGTATTTTAAGTTTTTTGTTTTAAGAAGAGATATCACAGGCAAAAATTTTGTAAATCTTTCCAAGTATTTTAAATTTTACAGTAATGTTGAAGCAGTTCTTTGCAAGAAGACAATGAGGCAAAATACTGCCTGCCAAAACTATAAAAAAAACATTTCAATATATTCTACACAGCCAGCACAATTTTAGTGACTACAGTGTAGTATTGACATGGGTGACTTAGTTGTAAACTAATTAAATGGGCACCAGCAGAAGTCTCTATAGTAAAGCAAGTCAGTAGATTACTGAAGTCTTAACTATTAAAAATTTGATAATACAGAAATACAGACATAATGACAGTAGGCAAGTGCCCTAGGATTGAGGCTGTTTTTAGGAAGAAAAATCAATGCTGTGACATACAGCTATGGCCATACTGCTATGTATGTCAGGTTTACAGAGTAGGTATTTTTAGGTGTTTCGTAGGTGTTTATTGTATTTGGTGGTTGTTGGTATTGCGACTATATCATCATAGACTAACAGAACAGCAACAAATTTCTTGTTTCCAGCATGATGAACACAGAGTTAACTACATAAAAGCAGTTTTGGCAAAAGTACTGTTCACTCTGTATGTTGAAATTGAAAACAGGCTAAAGACTAAATGTGGAAAAGCAGCTGAAATTGTAAACTCATTTGAATAATTTAAATTAAGGGAATATGAAGAGCTTTAGGTGACTTTCACAAAAACAACTGGTTGAACAACTTAGTAGCAGATAAGCCTCAACACAGGTAGGACCTCTCTAAAACACATTAGTGGAAACAGTCTAAAGTATTTATACATAATGATGTCTCCTGAATTAGTTGTAACCTCTCAGGAAAAAAAGATCTAGGCATTACTGTAGACAGCTCAATGAAGAGACTTGTTCAGTGGTGATTAAAAAAGCAAATAAGATGTTAAATTGTGTTAAGAAGGGAATAGAGAATAGAAAAGAGAAGATTACAATTCCATTATATAAATCGATGGCACATTGATTACTATATTCAGTTAGACATCTTATTTTAAAAAGACACAAATGAGAAGGTGAAATGAAGTACAATGAAAATGACAAAGGTGTTACTTTCATAGTCACTAAATTATGTCAGCCTCTCCAGAAGCATAAGGGACTAAGTGGAAAATGTTAATCCCAATTTGATAGAACCATTCCCAGAAAGCTAGCCCTTTTTCTAACATTTATCAGATGCAAACCAACCCAGTTTTTAACATTTATGAGAGACTGCTTCAGCATGCTGCCAGTGTCAGATTCAGAAAAATACAATGATGGTATAGAGACGTTTTTGGACTCCAGTCATTCTGTTGTGTGCGTACTCATTGTAGATGCGAAGTGTGTGTTAATCCAAATCAACACTTGAGAAGCAATATAATTTCCATTTTTAATGAAGAATCTCCGAAATTAGTCTTTCCACTTAAACTTCTGGGTATCCCTAGCTTGTCACATTTTCTTGCAAAGAGGTGTTAGGGGGGAACCTGAGATTTTTGGGGCTTGTGGGGGGTGGTGTGGGGAGTTATTAGTGCTTTTATGAGGATTTTGCTACTCTTCTTATAGAAACAAATTAATTGACATCACTTAGAACTTATCAATAATTATTATATTGTTGTGAAGTGAGGAGGGTTGTTACATCTTGCCTGAACTGTTCAAGACAGCAGGATATATATGTAGTAGCTTCCCCAGACTTGGAGAAGACCTCTGAAAACGTCAAGTTTGTGCATATCTATGTCTGGTGAAACAATATGTGTGCATGTTAAACATTGAAAATAGTCCAAGAGCTGCCATTAATTTGAATTGATCTCAAATCATTATCTGGAACTGCCAGAAAATTGAAAAATGAGTTATATCCGCAACTCTTATCTGAGATACTCCCTATTTTTTGAGGAATGTACAAGAATGTCATTGTCATCACTGCTGTTAACTTCAACAGAACATTAATTCACTAAATATAAAAGAAAGCACTGAAGATAGGGTGCCTTTCCACTTGGAAGAGACTTTGGTAGTGCACGCATATCCAGTTATGCTCCTTCTCTGTATGTGGTGAACACAATACATGAAGTCTCTCTGGAGTGTTATCGAGTAAAATAGTCTTCTAATAACATTAAGTAGACTATACATCAAGTTGTGTAAACCTATATAATGATAAATGTCTAACAAAACTTTGGATATGGGGCAGACCAAACACATTGCCAATTGTCTTGGTCTTGAAAGCTATGGTCCTTCAGCAGTTGATAGCTTTTGTGAGTTTTTCAGCCTATTGTACTTGAGGTGATGATAGGGTTACACTGGCATGTACTCCATATCTATTAGATGGCTGCCTGCATTTAAAGCTCAATGATCGCTGCAGATTCCTTCTAGTCAGTACTCCTACATTCCTTATCAGAATTTTCCTAGAATAACATCACTTCTACTGTGGTGTCATGTGAAAGCCAAGATAAATAAATGAATTCCTCTACATTTGATTCATTGTATGGCGAGTTGGCACCATTAAAATGATCATTATGACTTACTGTTTTATCAGAGTCTCCCTCAATAGCTCTGGCAAGTTAGACAGAACTGAAACCGAGCAATAATTTTTAATTAATTGACTATAGGAAATATTTTCAAAATTCATATCATTCAAAATTTTCAGAGAAAGATGGGAACATTTATTTTCAAGCATTTTCACTTGAAAATAACCAGTTTTCCCATTAGTCCACTGGAAATTTTGGATTATAAAGTGTTTCACTGAAAAAATGGAGATATGTTTTATTATTATTACTACTAGCATGCATATGTATATTCGGGTTTATTTTCCTGTTCATTTATTTTTAAAGCTAGAGCTCAAATTTGCAAAGGTAAGTAAAGTTAGGTGCCTAAATACCTCCATACATGTGACAATAAATCTCAGTCAGATCAAGGTTTAATACCTGTTTTCTGCTGCAGAATAATATATTGGGAATAACATCTGTAGATTATTCTGGCTCCATCACTCATTTTTTCATTCTTTTTTAAAGGATTTTGGGAGACTCAGCATCTCTATTTGCTAAGATGGTGGATAGTGTGCTTTGTTCAAACCTGGAATGGTAGTAGTAGTTCAAACTAGGAATGGTATTACAACTAAGGATAAATTGTTCTCTTGCAGACTTGATATCAGTGGTGTGATCTGTTTCAGCTCAGAAGAAAATATCAGTTCTACAATATAACTCAGGAAAACCCTTCAGTCTAGTGACGCTTATTTGTCATCTTCATATTACAGAGCTCATACTGGTAGCCTTTTTTGCTCAGATAGGAAATATAATTTCCGTATTTACTAGAGTATTACATATTAATGTTTCTTATCATGTTACTCAGACTCCCCCTTTTGCAGTTGTCCTGCAGTTCCCTGGAAGAACCAAAATCTAACCTCTAAGACTGTTACCTGATAGTTGTGGAACCACTGAAAAAGAGTTTCTCATTTATACCAGTTCTTCCTGGATAATATGGACTGTGGAGCAAGATCATAGCAAAGTAGGAGGGAAATTTAAATATAAATTACTCACTGGAGGAATGGTGTGACATTTGTGAAGAAACTAGAACAATTACCATGATACACAGCCGGGTTCTTTTTCATTGTTTCACAGAGTAAAAAGTCCAGCAAAGGTATATGCACTGTTCAAAGCCTAACAAATACAAGCTTATATTTGATGTGAGTGGAACAGTCTTGCATTGCTCTTTGTACACTGCCATTTTATCACTGGCATTTTCAAGACATGATGCCTCCCCTTTTCCCTCTGGCATAATGAGTTTAGTAGCTCCATACCAAGAGTACTGTTTTACAAGGAAGTGTGAGAGGCTGTTCCAGACTGTCCTACAGCTGAGCAGCCACAACATTTATCTGGAAGAAACACTTTCAAATCACCATTAAGCAGAAGAGGTGATTGCACCCACATCTGCCATACCCTTGGCGAATGTTGTAGCAAATAATCTACCTAGAATGGGAGGAAAGAAGATGGTCCTTCACTCCTACCTAGTGTTACTTCACATTTCCTCTGTGAAAAAGACTACTTTCAGGAGCAGTTTTAGGGTAATGAATCTTATTGTCCTAGGTTGTGTCCCTGCAACCTAGACATGTAAATATCACCCGCCAGAGACTTAAGAGAAATCTTTCTTTTCAGTATTTCCTGTGAGCTCTTTCAGGTAACTTCTGGTCTATGTTATGTTTTTATGTATCCCATTGTCACCTTTCTCTCCCCACAGAGTTCATGTAGGGAAACAAAGCACCTGGACTCCAGTAAGTGGCAGGTTTGGTGCTGCAACAACAAGTCAATGTTTTGATGCCCAGAAGTGTTTTGCAGTAAAGTTTTATGTCCTCAAGATTTTGACAACCTTTGCAATTTTAAAGAATTGGGATAAAACTCTCTCAGAAGTGGTTACTAAAGCTGGGGACACTTTTGTCAACTGAGCTGTCATTTTGGCATGGTATCAAGTCCATGGCAGACTCACTGAAAAAAATATTGCATCATAAAATAAACTGTGTTACAGAATCTTAGCATGGAATATACCTAAGAACATGAGGTCAACCTATGCTTGTTATCTCACAGAGACTAAAGAAAACCCAAACAACCAAAAACCCCAACCTAGCAGAGGGTTAATTTAAAACTAAGAAGAATCTACTTCAGGCAGTAACGTTTTTTAAACCTTCCTTTATAATTTTTGCTTATCAAGGAGTGCCCTTCTGGTATATCAACTGAGCCAAGACTGAGTTCTCAAATACTATGATGGCTTCTGTTAATTAGATAGTTTATCTGTGATGAGTTGTTGACACTGAGATGATTTGTGTTAAATAATTTTAAAATATTCTGTGGGGCACTAACTTAGATGCATTGTTTGTTCATATTCCAGGCCCCGGCTTCAATCTTTTTTACAGCCCTCGACAGAAATGAAGTTGATGCTTCAGCAAACTTCTTTAAGTCAGAACAAGTAACACTGCAAAGATATTTTTGAGTAACTGGAAATCTCTGTAATAATTTTGTCTTTTTATACTCTGGGCTTTAGTTTAATGCCATAACATTTGAAGAACATTTTTGGTAATATTATTTAAATACGTTAAGTTTTGCTAGTTTAGCATTGCTTAAACATTTATTTTGTGATGTTTTCCCACTCATAAATCCGTCTCCAGTCCCCCCAGTTCAGGGCAATATGCAGGTAAGACTAGCAGAATGTGACACTTCTTTCTACTAGGGTGCTATATTTTTATACATGCTCTATCTTTTGGTGGGCTGTACTTTCACAGGAAAGGTGGATAGGCTGAGTTTTAATTGTGAGATACACTATTTGTTATAAAAAATCCACGCATTGTACTTCAGTGATGCCTACTAAGTATTACACCGTTTGAAAGGAAAAAAATTTTAAGGCTGCATGTGGATGAACCAAGGGTAAACACAAGTAGGAAGTACTCTGGCACCATAATAACAGGAGCACATCGTTATTTGTTCTTCTTGTTCTATTCCATAAATTAGTTCTCCCCTCCTATCTTGCTTCTCTGTTCTTATACCTTTCCACCTTCCCATTTCTCTCTATTCTTTTCTTTCTTATTCACCCTTTCAACAAAAATTATACCCTTCTTTCTGACTGTTTTTATCCACTTATCTCTTGTTTGCCTCAATCTCCCTCTAGTCTTTAAGCCCCAAATGCTCCCTTTTCCTTCTCAACGCCCCATCCTTCCTGAGTGGGAGTGCTGCCCATGCCGCTATAACACCTCAGACTCTGTTGTGATCTCCATTCTGCATTTGCACATGGATACAGTCCCCTAATTGAGAGATTTTTTTTTTATTAAAAGCATTAGACATTTATATGTAGGAATAACACTTGCAGAGACATTCTCTAGGTTAAAAGTTAAAAGGGATGTCAATCATCATACTTCAGAACATAAACAGATTGCCAGCGTGGGTTGAAAAGGAATTTTCCCCACATAAAATCATAGAAGTTTGCAATAGAAAAGAACTAATAGGTCAGCTAATCCATCTACCTGCCAATTCAGTCTTCTTCCCCACCATGTATTTTGCTGTTCCTTTACCCTCTCAAAAATCTCAAGCTATTGGACTGTTAATGCTTCCCCATAGAGATTATACAGTCATTTAGTGCAACTAGTTTATCTTCCAGATTTTTTCAGGTAGTCAGTCTAAACTTTCTTTTACTACTTTCATCCCACTAGTCTTAATGGCACTCCCATCTATCATATTAAATAACATTTCTCTCCTGCCTTATTTTTTACACCCTTCCAGCAAATACAAATTGTTGCCATGGCCTGTTTGATGATTCTTACCTAACTTATTAGTTGCCTTTAGCCAAACAAACAATTCTTTTCATAAAATTATACTTCTGTAACTATAACGCACATGAGAAGAATCACCTACCCCACAACTGCAGGCAAACTAGAGCTTCTGAATATATATAAAAATACATATAAATAGATTTGTCAACACGAATATCCATATATGTGGTACACTTACACCCATGCAAAATGAACGTGCAGCTAACTCTTCAGCTATGCAAATGTTTCTGTGGTACTCTGTTCTGTCCTGAAATTCTTTGATCGGGAAGGAAGATCACTTGCCAAATCAGGTCTCTGCCTCTTCAGTGGTAAAAATTTTGTTTGGGGATTCAGAACTATGATGAATTTTCAATAAAATAAAAAATACAGGGAAAAGCTTCAAAGCTTGAGAGGGAGGTTAAACAGGTAAGAGTGCTGTATGTCCCTTCCTGGGCCACTTATAAATCATCCCACAGACCACTAAAATTAGTCAAACAGGAATGCGCCAGCAGGTTTTAAATTTCTCATATCCTAGCTTGTAAACAAGGGGAAGATAAAAAATGCACAGGTAACCCTGAAACAGGCAGAGGAATACTTTGCCTGGGTCTTAAAGGGACACACACTCTTGCAGATGTGATGGAAGACAGGGCGAGAAAGCACTGCATTGCTGTCCAAAGGTATCACACATGAGTCTTCTGTTATTTGTGGGATTAATAACATGCCAAAATAAATAGGAAGGTATAACTCTTCTTGTACTCTGTGTTATTGTTATAGTACCTAGGAGTCAGAAAACCAACAGACAAAATGCCAACCCTTGCCGCAAACAGCTTTCAACTACTGTCTCCAGTTTCTGTTTTCCAATACAAACATAACTCTCCACTCTTCTAAAACTCGTATCATCCTTTTTCTAGAGCTATGGTTTTTGCAAGTGTAAGGTTTTTCTATGGAGATATTTTGAAAGTCTTCTGGTCAAATTCTAGGCAGCTGTTATCAGATGAAAGGAGCTAGTGACATCCACTGCACTCCCTAGCCCTCAAGATACTTTCAGACTTCATTGACCTAAGGACAATGGTGGTCTAGTCTGTTCACATAGCAAAAGCAGATTGTAGTAGTCCTCCTATAAAGGTATGCTGAAAAGTACAATATAGAACTTTCTATTGTAGGTCAATTTTTATTATAATTCTAGTAAGCAAGTAGGTAATATACTTAAAATACAGGTGATGAAATGGTTACTATAAAGTAACCTAACTAGACACATTTCTGTAACTCTATTTTTATATTTCTTTACATCCTTTGTAGATTAGTGTAAACACAATTAATTAATCATGAAAAGCAACTCCTACAGAGTAGAAGCAGGATTTTAGCTTCCAAAGCAACTTCCCTGCCAGACCTGAAAAATCTTATTCATTGTCAAGCAGTGTCACTCTTCTTAGCCAGCCTTTGATACCATGAGGTGCAGCAACCAAGAATTGCAGCAGTCTGCCTGTTTTTTGACATGGATACGGGATTGAAATATACTGGGCTATTTGCACCATCTGGTACATGCATTTCAGTTGAATGAAAGCAGATGAACTCCTGGGCACTTTGGTGATGAAACACCAGGAGAAAAGGAAACAAAACCCAAGAGACAAAAAAGTGTTAGTGAGGAAAAGAAAGCTGAATTGATCTCATTTCTGGACTATGGAAGGCCATCTTCTAGGTTTCCTCACACTTGACATGGGACTACATGTTTGACTCCTTGCATGTTTGGAATAGGAATGTGTTAGATTAAGCAGAATGTTCTAATGATCCTTTTTAGTTTCAAAATCCAGGGATCTATAAATATGTATATATCAATGTTGCTGTGACTATGATTTGCAGCTGTCAATCAGTTTGCCTTTATGGCTGTAAATTTTCATTTCACTAGATTTTTTTGTGTAGTCTTCTAAAAAGAATAAAAGTCTACTTCACATCTCCACATTTTAGACAGAAGAGTAATGCATGATTAACAGTATGCTGAGAGGTGTCACATTCACATTAACACTGATGTGTGAACCAGTGGTCAAATGGCAGATTACATGTCTGTCACAACACATCAGGGCAGTGTTCCAGTCTGCCAGCTTTACCCTGCCCAGCTTCTTCAAACAAAGAGTTCTTCTGAAAATTGTAGCACAAAAAGAATGTTGAGCCTTTGGGGGAAAAAGAAGTCTGTCTCACGGTCAAGCTTTTTCAAGTCTTAGTAACATCAAATGGCATAAGGGGTTACTCACAGTCACATAACCTTGCAGGTTCATGGATGTCTATAACACAAATGTCGCATATGTGGCCTTATCAAAGATTTTCTGCATGATAACTATAT